>BSBK01000645.1:600000-930000 GCA_027943335.1 Chamaecyparis obtusa
AATGGGGCAGATAAGAGTTTTAAACTATTGAAATAGAACGTTACAAAACAACCTATTTTAGCACTTCCAGATTTTAATAAGGTGTTTCAAGTAGACTGTGATGCTAGTGGTACTGCAATAGGAGCTGTTATGAGCCAACAAGGTAAACCTATTGCTTATTTCAATGAGAAGTTAAATGATGCCAAGAGAAAATATTATGTTTATGATCAGGAATTTTATGCTATAGTTCAGGCATTGAAAAAGTGGAGACACTATCTACTACCTAAAGAGTTTGTTTTGTATACTGATCATCAAGCTTTGCAATATTTGAATAGTCAAGGAAAGTTGAATCAAAGGCATTTGAAATGGGTTGAGTTTTTGCAGAGTTATACATTTGTTTTGAAACATAGAAGTGGAAAGTCTAACAAGGTTGCAAATGCACTTAGCCAAAGGTAACTATTGCTGACAGAGATGCAGATTGAGGTGGTTGGGTTCAAGGAACTCAAGAATTTGTATCCAGAGGATCCTGATTTTGGTGAAGCTTGGAAAGCTTGTAAAGAACCTATTACTCTAGACAGAACGAAGTGGTTGGATTTCATCATTCAGGATGATATGCTATTCAAAGGGAGTTAGTTATGCATTCCAAGAAGTTCTATGAGGGAGAATCTCATCAAGGAGAAGCATAGCAGAGGATTAGCTAGACATTTTGGTCATGATAAAACCCTTTCTTTGGTTAGTGAGAATTATTATTGACCACAGTTGTAGCAAGATGTCAAGAAGTTTGTATAGAGTTGCAGAGTATGTGACATGGCGAAAGGAGTGAAGCAGAATACAAGGTTGTATCAGCCATTACCTATACCAAAGAAGCCTTGGGAGGATATCAGTATGGACTTTCTTCTTGGTTTACCAAGGACACAATGGGGACATGATTCAATTTTTGTGGTGGTTGATAGATTTTCAAAGATGGCACATTTTATTCCCTGCAAGAAGACTAATGATGTTGTCCATGTAGCAGAATTGTTTTTTAGAGAAGTAGTGAGACTACATGGTTTGCCAAAGAGAATAGTTTCAGATAGGGACACTAAGTTTGTTGGATATTTCTGGTGTACATTATGGAAGAAGTTGAAAATATATTTGAAGTTCAGTTCATCACATCATTCATAAACTAATGGACAGACAGAGGTGGTGAATAGGAGTTTGGGAAATTTGCTTAGATGTTTGGTTAGAGATAAGCCAATGGGATGGGATTTGATTTTACCACAAGCAGAATTTGCATACAATAATTCTATCAATAGGAGCACTGGTAAATCAACATTCTAGATTGTATATGGGAGTAGTCCCAGAAATGCATCTGAGTTGAGAAAGATAGATAAAGGAGAAATAAGTAGTGCTGAAGCTGAGGATTTTGTAAAACATTTGAAGAACATCCATGAGGAGGTGAGGAAGCATATTACCAAGATGAATGTGTAGTATAAGGCTAAGGTAGATGAGAAAAGGAGGCATAAGGAGTTTCAAGTTGGAGATGAAGTCATGGTTCATTTGTGGAAGGAGCGATTTTTGGTTGGTACGTATAAAAAGTTGAAAATGAAGAAGTTTGGGCCATGTAAGATACTGAAGAAGCATGATTCAAGAAATGCATATGAGGTCGAGTTGCCTACTAAGTTGAATATTTCACTAGTATTTAATGTTTCAGATCTAACAAAGTATCATGAATGAGGTGTTGAAGATGAGGTTACAATAGAACAATGGAGTATTCCAGCAACTAGTTCAGCTATCAAGGAGATTGAGGACATACTGGATAGTCGTGTTGGTAGAAGCACAAGGAACAGGACATATGAAGAATATCTGGTCAAGTGGAAAGGATGACCTATTGAAGATTCATCATGGCTAACAAAGGAGGAGGTTAACCATCTTGGTTTTCCTCTACACACCTGAGTCATGACAAGGTCACTTCTCAAATTACCCCGAGTGTCTGATGCAGGAGCATCCTGGGTGTAAGAGCAATCTTGCATCACCCAAAAATATTTATGTTTTTGTATTCAATAAGGGCTATCTTGTGTAGAGCAGCTATTTATGGAAACTTACTATTTTTAGTAAGTTGGTCATGTGATCTCGAAATGTTCTGATTTCATAGTTGGAGGTTCATCTCAGTCTTTCCAGCCTTCCAGTTGAGTTTCATTGCCACGTCATCAGTATTGGTGAAGTTATTGAGGTTTTTGGGTATGAAATCTTTTAGGTCAATTTTGAAGGCCTTAGAAGCTCCAGATCGCAATCAACCCTTGGCTGACTAGTGCTAGCGCCTATCAAGCACTGTAGATCTCATCATGGTGTTTCTGAAAAGTGGTTACAATAGAAAAATAGAGCAACAGTTAAAAATTTACGGCCTCCGAAAGTTGGGTTACCTAAAATCATATTTTGTATTTCTTTTGAGCCGACCCTATTGTAATAATTGTGAAAAATAAATAATTCTATGTTTTGTCGGCCTAAAGGGCTAAATTTATGGAACCTTCTCGGACGGTGGAAATTGCCTATATAAGGAAGGTTTGTAGTGTTGTCTTAGGCAGTTCAGGACAGTTCTGGGTAGTAGATCTGGGTATTGATTTGAGGCTTTGTCCTACATAATATTGTAAGGGAATGCAAATGTGTCTTTGCATATTGTAATTTTGAAAGTTTGTAATTCCACATTTGTGGAGATAATAAGAAGTCCATTTTTTGTTCTTGCATATTGTTGTTGTTTCTCTATTTATGTTGTGTGTTTGTGGTATAAAGGGGAGCACCCTTCATCAAATTCTCAGCAATGTGTGTACTTTGTTCTAAATATCATACTACTTGTCTTAGAACCTTTGGAAGAGTTGTGAAGTCTTCCACTTATGTGTTAACATGTAAAGTTCATGATCTTAACTTTAGCAAGTATGTTTTGCTTATGCTTTGGTTAAGTGATGCACAGGGATAAGTAACATTCTATCTTACCTTTCAAAAAAAAAAATTCAAGTACATATTTAACCCTTTATTATAAGGGTTCCTTGGAAAGGCATTACATGATCTCAAAAATACTAGCACATACACATGGTACATCAATCAAACCCTAATTCACCATATTTATCAAGAACTACGTTGACAAAACCTAATCCCTAATCATCCATATCTCAACACCAAAATGAACCATCAGGATATTTGTATGCTTTCCAAACATCCCTTTAATCCATCCATAACATCTTGAGATCATGATCATAACCCTAAAATATTTTACCAATATCTTATAATCCATTTTATAATATTTCCTTAACATGTCAGCTAATATCACAAAAACATAACTTAGATTCATTGAACTTGGTCACCTTGAGCAATGTAAACTACCAACTCATCAGACAACATTATCCTAGATCATCCTAAGGCATCATTAAGCTTAAACAAATAAAAAAATACACTACATTCATCGAATCTACTAGCTTCTTATGATAAACTTTCAAGAACATTATCATCCTCCACTTAAATACGTGTAACTACCTTGTGGATCATTAGAATTAAAAAATCTTTGAAGGGTATACACATTTCTATGTCACTAACACATTCCTAGCTTCACAACCAAAGTTATCATCTGCAACATGTGCACAAAAGAAATCTTTGCAACTCTATAACTTTGTAACATTGGCAATCAACAAAATAACCATTCTTCATTTGTGACACCATAACTTGATCAAATCATCATTTCAGAAACTCAAACTTGACATGAAGTATATATAAAACCTCTACATCATCCCATGATGTGTGTGACTCCTCATCTTAAGTAACCTTCTACCACCATTCATCTAAACATTTTGTGTTACTAGAAAAACTACATATTTGTAAACCAAACTTCATAAAAGATATCAAAACCATCTAATCTTCACACTAGACATCCAAACAACATATTAGTCATTAAAAATGTCACACTAGACATGTTGATATCTATGAAAACACATCCAACTTTCCAACAATATCCTCCTTCCAAATTGATGGAAACATGTGATGGAAAAAAAAACATAGTAATGCAATTAGAAATCAATAGTACTACCAACAATATCCACAATACATCATTATCTTTTAGATTTTCTCTAATTTTTCTCTACTTCATCATCTCTACTCCCCCTAGGAACATGTTCTCCTTAGTTTCAATCTAATTACATACTCTTCTCTCCATCATTTTCTCTCCCTTGAATGTACACCACTCTTATTAACAAACTCTCTTTCTTATGTGTAAGTATATATAAACTTACTTCTCACATCTGATCTTCTCTTTCTTATCTTCTCTTCTGATCTACTCTTCTATAAACTCTAATCTAACCCTCTCTTCTGATCTACATGTTCTTATCTGATCTTTATTATTTTTCACATCTTCTTATCTCCTCCTTTGACATCAATGGAAAAGGTGTATCATCTACTCTTATACAAATTTTTTTGTCATATCAATCTCTTCTTCATTTTCCTTATCTTCTTCTATTAACTTTTCAATCTCATCTTTCCTTCTTTCACACATCTCTAAACCACTAAAACACATCCAACTTCTAATAAAATATCAAAGATTTAACTTACTGATTCCTACAATTCCAAGTAGCTTTCTCTTCAAACACTTAACTTTAGATCAAATAAATTTTCCTTACCATGCTTACTACTCCCCTTGAGTACTAGCCTCCATACATCAATCCAATTACAAGATATCTCTTTGAAGCATATTAGAGTGATGTGATCCTATGTATCTTAGTTTTTATCAGGAGGGATAATGACCCCTAACTTGCCTATAAGAGTAGGCTCTTTACTAAAAACATCCTTTCTTTTCTTGCTCTTGACCCTACTTTTGTACTTCTGTCTCTTTTCATATTTATTCCTCTTCTATTTTTATTTTTCCTCTTTTGTGTGTCCCTATTATTTTCTTGCATATCCCTATTCATCTCCGCTAGATCAAACTCATCTTCTTGTGTCTCTATAATGTTCAACATTTTTTGTAGATATATTACATCTTAGACATATAAAAATCTTCTACTTCTCTCCAAAACATCTACAGAACATTTCTCTCCATAATCATGGTCCTAGCAATCTATGGATTTGATATACTCTCTACTACATTATTCTATTGTGGATTCCTAGGATAAAACAACTATCTCTTGAGTCCATGCATCTTATAGAATGTGTTGAACTCATTTGATTTATTTATCCACCTTTATCTAATCTTGGTTTCTTCAATTTCAAACTAGTCTCATTCTCCACCATTGACTTGAAGGCTTTAAACTTACCAAAAGCTTGTGACTTCTCCTTTAAGAAGGTCACCTATACCATCTTTGAATAATCATCAATCAGTAACATAAAATATATGTCTCCTTGAAAGCTTCTAATATTTGTAGGGCCATACAAATTAGTATAAATAAGATCAAGCAATCCATTTGAATTTTCTTTCTTAGAGTAAAAAGTAGCTCTTATTTTCTTACCCAATTCACATTCCTTACAAAAATTGTTAGCATGCCTCTTCATCTTACACAAATCTCTAACAAAAAAAGTAGAACTTATAGAAATAATATTATCAAAGTTCACATGACACAACCTCTTATACCATATCCAGCTTTCATCTATCTAAGAAATCAAAAAAGTCTTTTGACCACTATTCAAAATAAATATGTTACCTCTTGTCTTAGATTCAGTAGCAATCTCCCTTCCATAATCATTTAAGATCTTACATATGTCATTCTTGAAATGAAAACCATATCCTTTTTCCATTACCTAACCAACACTAAGAATGTTAAATTTCAACCCTTCTACATACAATACATCGTTAGTATATTTTTTTCCATCTAAAGTAATAGAACCTCTACCTTTAATCTTACCACCTGAGTTGTCACCCCATTTCACTTCACCGCCATCATACTTCTCATAGCTTATAAAGTTTATCTTTTCACCAATCATATGATGAGAGAATCCACTATTAATCACCCACTTACCTTGTTTGACAACTTGAGCAGCTAAATCTTTCTCTTTAACAACATTATTAGTAGAATAGAAGGCACAAAATACTCAGATCTAGAATTATCTTCTTTAACAGAAATGAGAGAACTAGAAGGCTTAAGATTATTAGAATTATTACCTTCTTCCTTGACATAAATGAAAGTAAAATCATCATCATCTTTATCAGCTTCATTAGATTCATCACAGTAAATCTTTCATCATCTAGGGCATAATCATATCTTCTTTCCCTAGGCTTAGGCTCATACTTATACTTAGGAACTCTAGTAGGGAACCTAGATGCAAATGTCCTACTTTACCACATGAAAAACATTTAAAGGGAAGCTTTCCTTTTTAATTACTTCTATTAGGAGCTATTTCTTTATAAGACATCCTTTTTGTGAACTTGGCTTCCAATTATTCAATCTCTCTATCTTCATTTTCTATGTCCTTCAACTCTTGTTCCTATTTTTACAATTTCCTTGCAAGTTTCTTAGTTGGCTCTGATCTTTGTATGTTCCTTCCAGTCACAGTGGATTTGAAATTTGTCTCATTCTTGGGTAGTACACAACTTATTAGATTCAAATCAAAGGTCGTAAGCTTCCCAACTATCTTTTCTCTTGTCACATTAGTCACTATCATTATTTCTTTAATAGCTACAAGATGTTGTCATAAGCAGGAGTCAAATATCTCAAAACTTTTGAAATAATATCATCCTCATCAAGTGTTCCTCTAGCATATCTAATAACACATACTATCTCATTTACCTTCAACATGTAAGAGGATATATTCTCATCCTCACTCATCTTCACAGCCTCATACTTTCCTTTCAAGCTCTATAACTTTTCCATCTTTGTTGTTGTATCTCATTCATAAAAATCTCTAACTTCTCTCATATCTGATTAGTTTTCTCCAATTCCATGACATTAGTCATCTCTGCATTAGTTAGTTAACTTAGCAAATATTCCTTTTTCCTAATGTTTTATTTGGCATCAGTGATCTCATCAAGAGTTGTAGGATTCTGAGGAGGGTTATATATATTCTTTCTTATCCTCCAATAGTCTTCATCAATACATCTAAGGTGTACAATAATTCATTTCTTCTGTAGTGCATAGTTGGTTCCATCAAATATTGGACTATCTTTCTTGTATGCTTCCATATTTGGATCTGCCTCAAGTTGTTAGGATTCCATCAAGGGACTAGGCTCTAATACCAATTGTAGGAAATAGGCAACAAGAAACTGAGAGGGAAGGGGTGGTAAAATTAGTTTCTACCAAAATACTTAAACTTAAAAAACCTTATACACTTCAAGCATAAAAAAATTAACCACATACACTACTATTATTGATTTTCTAAATGTAAAGCACGTAAACACAAATTAGAACACATCAACACCATAGAACACAAAGATTTATATTGTGGAAACACAAACTAGGGTGAAACCACAATGGGACTAATACCCACAATAATACTAAGACCTTGTTAGAAGTATATAGATTATTACAATATAAGGAATGCACTTGCATTCAAGAACATTTAATAGAGTTCACTACCCAATTCACCTTGGGAAACCACCCCAAGGAAGTCACACTGACTTAAAATTACAATTCATAAGTCTCACTTGTTGGCACTTGCAAAAATTTCATGGCCCTACCTTTTTTCCTCTGGTCTCTACAGTTGTTTTTCCCTATTTTCTGGCTAAAACCCTTGGTAAAATTCAAAAAATCTAGCCGTTTGAGTGAAAACCCTAAGTCTTTTGGCCCTGTTCTAATTTTGTGTTACTTTATCGGGTCACTTAAAATCTCAATGACCCATGTGCTCAAATTTTATGTCCCCTCACTCGCTATGTGGTTAGGTTTTACGCCGGGGTCCCCCTTTAATATTTCCCTAAGTTCCTAAGTCTTTCAGCATTAATTTTTCCTAGGTCCCCCGCAGTAATTTTTCTAATGTTTCACCCTTCTAGACTAGTGGCTGTCATTAATCCACAAGCCTTCCACATGTCAGAATTTCTAACATGCACTTTAGCGACAAGGTGCCACCTATCCCGGCGGGCCCATCTTCAAGGTTTGCAGTGGATTAAAGTTCGAACACATCTCACGGCTGTTGTTACACCGCTAACGTAAAGTGCTCGATGTTTAATGTGGTAGTATAGCGATGGTCATCTGATGCGATGGTAGAAGATAGACTGTGGGTCCATAATGAAACATATGCACATATGGCAGTATGTGATTGGTCCATGTATTGATACGGTGGCAGTTGTCAGTGGGACCTGGTTTTTGAGTTTGTCAGAGGGTTCTGACATTGCCAAAAAATTGACGGTGGGCATATGTTCTTATCGAATGTGTCAGAGGCTTAAGATTATGTGACAGCCATTCATTCTCTTATGTGACATAACCTTTTATTTCAACCAGGTCCACTACCAGGTGTGCACAGTTGGCATCTTTTCATTGGTCCACGAGGTGATGTAGTGGAAGCCCTTAGGGTTGCTTGCGAAGGGCATGGGGCAGTGGGGCCTGTGTTAGTCTTTTTTGATGTGGTCTCTCCTAATTCTTCCATGTTGTTGTGACAGGGACATGTCAATGGATCCATACTTTCCTAAGGCATTAATTTGTTGCTTGATCCTGCAATCATCATTATACCATTGGTCTGAGATGCACGTTCTTTAGCATCACGGTATAACGATGACCATCAATTCTATTTAAAGGAATACAAAGCGCATAGGCTGGGGAAAGTAAACGAATCTAATAGTGGGGTTTTAAAGTTGATCAAGGTTTGAATATCGACCACCGATTCTCTACTGGCACCATGAGAATGACCATTTGATTTCAAATTCAAATTTCTGAGGGTTTCTCAGCGACATAAAGGACCAAAATTTATAGTTTTAGCGGTAGGATTTGATGAAGTTGTTGTGCCGACTGCTACAGGGTGGTCCAGAGGATTTGATGATTGATTGCAAATGCCTGTACCATCTTAAAATGAACATAGGTGAATCTTGAGGTGTGTTGCAGGTGTACAAATAGACTGAAAAGGCATGGTGTTTGTGTGATCTTCGGTACAAATCAGAGGATTTCCATTGATGAAGATCAATTTTGGGTCCATTTGTCCAAGTTGCTTGGTTTTCTCCCCTGGAATTAATTTTTGTTTGATTTTGGTTGATTTAGTGGGTGAAACCCTAACCCTAGCTATCTGATGCTTGTTGCATCCTAACCTGTTTGGGATTCTACAATAGCTAGTGGTATAAGTAGTTAGAGTTCTGATTTTGTAAGCATTTCAAAACTTTTTGGGTCTCCTAGCTTTCTGGTTTTCCAGACTTTTTGGTTCCTGGTTCCAGTCTTTGGCAATCTAAGGGATTCTATTCTCTAGTTCCATATTCTTGATGGTTGAATGTTGATAATACAAACTTTGCAGAGTAGATTGCTGATCCTATGATTTTGAGTAAGGAGTTTACTTGTATGTATTGATACACTTCCATGAAATGCAATATAAAATCTACCTTGGTTCTATTATTGTCTCTTTGCTTTGTGTTTATTCTTGTATGTCTCTATTTGT
Source organism: Chamaecyparis obtusa (assembly GCA_027943335.1). Taxonomy (NCBI): domain Eukaryota; kingdom Viridiplantae; phylum Streptophyta; class Pinopsida; order Cupressales; family Cupressaceae; genus Chamaecyparis; species Chamaecyparis obtusa. The sequence goes on from BSBK01000645.1 coordinate 609,499, forward strand.
AAGGCATTTGGAACATACTAGTTGTAAGGCAGCTATTTAATTGTTGCATGAGTTTCTTTCAAGGAAAGAATTAAATCCTTATGTGCAATTTCATAGAATGAATGCATTGGTGGAAGATCTTGATGGTAGCAAACCTAGATTGAGAAGATAGTTTGTAAGGCATTCTATCCAAATTGTATGTGGTTTGTAAGGCATATCACTGTATTTCCTAGAAAGTCCTCTATTGATTTATGTTAGACTCTTTGCCCAAAGGATTAGGCACTAATCTGATCTCTGTCATTCAAACACCTTTCAGTCATCAAACACAAAATTCATCATCACCAATACCATTTCATTTCATGATCATGTACCTAAAAATAGGACTGTCCTTGATGTTTTGCAGTCCGTAGTTGTTGATTCCTTGAAGAGTGAATCAAAGGTTAACCTTTTTTGAGTTTTACTTATAAAAAGGACTCATCACCCTTATGCCATTGTTCATTTTATCATACTAGGAGTTTCATTAGTCATATCCTGCAACAAGTTGTTATAAGCTCTTTTCTAGATTATCTTCCATAAAAGTACCTCTAATGAACTCAATAGCATGACAATGAAGACCTAATCCACCAATCCATAGTCTACTTGAAAGATAGTAGCCTATTTTAGGCAATAATTGCCTGAGTCCTGTGGAGCTCAAAGCAGAAGGAGGATCTTATCCAATCCTCATTAATTAGGCTTTTCATGCAAACTTGGAAACCTATTTACTGAGAATCGGGCCAATGTCCTTGCCAAGTTTGACCCACAAGAAAAATCCCTAACAGACTGGTGACTCCACTGGGGAGTTGTAAGAGATATTTTGCTAAGTTGTAGGGTTTAGTTGAGCCAGGGCTACTACCCTATACAAACCAGCTGGTTACCATTGGTGCCAATATTTCAAAGAAGAATTCCCAAATTTTGGGTGGTGACTCTAACAATCCCTACTGCAGTACTGGTTAAAAAATCATTCACAAGATGAGTTACAGAGGTACTAGGTCTCAGAGAAATAAGATTCCTAAGGATAGATTGGGAGAAGGTCAACCAAGTACTTCTAGGCCTGGTCAGACAAAGAGAGGAAGAAGGAATAGAAATATGTTTCATGCTCAAAAACATAGAGAAGATACTAGGCAAGAGGAACAAATCCAATCTATTCAAATGAATCAAGAAGGAAATACCTCTGAATATGAGGAGGCTATTGATTGGGGTGTGAACCAATATGAGGACGAGGTTCAAGTAGGAGATGCTGAGTCTGAGACTACTCTCCCTAAATTAGAAGAAATTTTTTAAGAAGTCTATGAGTTGGAGAGGAGATTCCAAGAACATATCCATTTAAGAAAGAAAAGAGACAAGGAAAAAGAGGAAAAAATTAGACATGCTATGATTAGAGCTAAGCAATTGAAGAGACAATTGTTAGATCTTGAGGCCATGAATCAATGTGATAGAATAAGCAGAAGATCATCCTGTTGTCCATAAGATCTATGAGACAAGAAATCCTAGGGATAAAGGTAAACAAAAGGCTGTAGGAGTTTCAATAAATGAAACAAATCATGCAAAGAAGTCCATGGATCAGGCAGCAAGATTAGAGGCTGACTTGGAAGAAGCAAAAAGAAAACAAAAATTGTTGGCCAAAGAGTTAGAAAAGGTAGAGCTTGAAGCCACTGCTACTGAAATGAAGAGAAAGATTGATTTTCTTAAGCAATTTTCTGGACATGCTAATACCCTTTCCATTTCTCAAGCACAAGGAGCAAATGTGTCAAACACTACCAACACTTCAGGTATGCCTAAGACTCCTAATGTTTCTAATACCCAAACATCTGCATCTTTAGGTGGTGGTCCATCTCAAGTAGGTCCCATTCATGAGAGTCATAAGCAATTGGTTTTTATTGGAATTCCTAGTTATCCAAATCCCATCCCTGATGAAATTAGGAAGAAGCTCCCAAAATTCACTAGAAGCAATGTAGTTACTTGTGAAGAGCATTTGAAAAGTTTCATTGATGTGATAGATGACTACAATATTGAGCCTGATGATGTGGTCATGAAGCTTTTTGTTCAATCTCTAACTGAAGATGCTAGGGATTGGTTTAGAAATTTACCTCATGCCAGCATATGTTCACGGAATCAGTTTAGGCAGTCTTTCAAGGAATAGTATGGTGATAAAACCAATGAAAGCTTCATGCTTAATGAGTTTAACAACATCAAGAAAAATTCAAATGAGGGTGTTGTTGAATTCAATGTTAGATTTTAGAAGGCCATGCATAAATTGTTGCAAGTTATCAGATTGGATGACAGAGTATGTCTTGTCACATACTTGAATGCTTTTGATTCAAAAATGGGATATCTTTTGAGGGATAAGAATCCTAGGAATCTTGCAGAGGCTTATAAATTGGCTATTAATATAGAGAGCAATAGAAGGATATCAGGGAAGTTGGGAAGGAGAGAAGATTGTCAGCCATCAACCTCAAATAGAAGAGAGACAAGGAAACCTGGTGCAAAGCCAAAAGATGATGATAGTTTGAAACAAATCCTAAAAGCAATAAAGGATTTAAAGCCTAGTGAAGCAAGAAATAGTAGAGTGTAAGGAAATGACAGGCCATCTTTCAATAACTTTAATAAGTTACCAAGAATGCAGAACTATCCCTATAATACTCAATGGAAGGATGGAAAGCATGTGCTTCCTCAAAGAAAGGATAAACCAAATGACAAGACTCCTGACCCTTTGCATAGAAATATAGTGAATATGAATGATTATTTTCCATGGTGTATTGTTTTCCAATCACTACATGATCCCTATTATTGTGCTATTGCTCAAAGTGTTTCTGCAGATGGAGATCAAGCCAGCAACAATGATGATACTTATGATGATCAAGGGTGTGGTATGACTTCTTCATACATATATGATGAGGTAGATTCTGCAGATGAAGATGAAAACCAAGATGCTGGCAGTTCCCAAGTTAGGAATGAGGTTTACCATCAGCAAGTGTTTTCTGATGAAGAAGATAATCACCTTGATGTAGTTCAGTGCAATACTCTAAGAAGTGATGGGTCAATAATGTTGAGAAGACCTTCTGATGAAGAAATTGCACAAATCATGGCAAACATGGTGTCTCAAGTTAAAAGCAACTATAATTTGAGAAATAGGGTGGTAGGTGGTCAAAATGGCAGGCCTACTAGAATTTTCATCAAGAAAATAGAAAGAAATGAAAGACAAGCCCAAAATAAGCAAAAGGTTACTGACACTGCTGACAAAACCAAGTTGAAGAAAAATATCAACTTCAAAAAGCCAATTGTGGCTTACAAAGTAAAAGCTAAACCTCTTGTGGATACTTTTTCTCCTTTGCAAGAGAAAGAAAAGGGTCAGAGAAAAGATAGTCCCAATGTGGTGACACATGAAGAAGATAAAGAGGTCACTACCATTGGGCAAGATGTGGTTGACCCCAAGTATGTTCCCATTGACATGAGAAAATTGTTGTCACAAATCAATGTCAAGGTCCTCTTATTAGAAATGATGAGGATAGAGGAGCATAAAGTTAAGGCTTTGAGTTGGGTGAAAGGAGCCTTCTCTTCTAATACCCAAAGTTCCACCAAGGTTGATGGAATGGATACTACAACAAGTGATTCAATTGAGAACCAGTGTGGGGAGATCATCTTTAAGATCCCTCGGATTTATTTGGATGCTAATGCTGCAAATGTTGTGTCAGGAATAGTTGATCCTTTCTTTTTGTCCTTAATAGTGAATGGAAAGTTGTTAAGAAATCGTATGATTGATTTAGGAGCCTCTAATATTGTTATGCCTGCAGAAATAATGAGTTCCTTGGGTCTGAAAGTAGATACACCTCATGGTAGATGTCAAGCTATGGATTCAAGAGAGGTCCCTATTATTGGTACTATAAAAGCACTTCCTTATAGGTTGACAGCTTTCCCTGACAAGTTGCTAACAATGAGTGTTCTAGTGGTAGATATTCCCCCTCATTATGGGATGTTGTTGTCAAGGAAGTGGAGTGCTCAGATGGGAGGTAGTATCCAGTGTGATCTATCCTTTGCAACTTTCAATATTGATGGTGACAATGTGAAAGTATCTAGAGAAGGTAGAACTCCACATATGATTGAAATAAATGATGATCATTTAAACTATTGTCTAGATGTTGACATGGAGAATTTCAAATTAGAAGAAATTGTCCCACCAGTGGAAGAGGTAGATCCACTAGTTGCAAAATTAAAAAAATAGCAAGATGGATTGTGGCAGATGTATTTTGATGGATCATGCTCAAAAGAAGGCTCAGGAGTTGGAGTCTTATTCATATCTCCATCAGGTACTACTTTTAAGTATTCATTCTCATTGACTTTTCAATGCACAAATAATACTATTGAATATGAAGCATTGTCTTTGGGATTGAATATTGCTATCAAACATGGGATAAAATGTTTAAAGGTTTTTGGTGATTCTGAGCTTGTGGTGGCACAAGTTCGATCTAAATATGCTATCAAGAATGATAGATTGAAATTGTATAAACATGTAATATGGGATCAAGTTGAAATGTTTGATGCTTTCAATATGTGCTGGGTTGAAAGATCAAATAACATAATGGCTGATTTTTTGGCCAATGTTGCTCTCAAAAGGGATGATTCAACTTTGTTTGGAGTATCAATTCTTGAAGTAAAAAGTAGACCAGTTGTTGTAGACAACATTTACAATTGGTAGGTCTTTAAGGATGATCATGATATGCTGAGATTTATTCATTGTCTTGATATATATGAGGATCAACCTATAGACTGCAACACTTTGGTTGAGGAAATTGAAGGCAAGGACATAGTCATGGGAAGTGAGGTGATCCAGTTGAGTTCAAATAGTATTCCTAAAGGCTTAACTGAGTTAAAAGCATTGTATAGTAGCCAAAATCATTATATGTCAAAAATAAGTAATTCTAATGTAGAAGATCTCAAGGAAGTGAATTTGGGATCACATCATGCTCCTCAAATGGTCTATATTGGAAAAGGATTAACCCCTCAATTGAAAGATAACGTGATGAGGTTGTTGAGGAGGTACAAGCATGTGTTTGCATGGTCTTATGATGACCTGAAAGCCTATAAAGAGGACCTTTTCCAACATGAGATCCCATTAAAGCAAGATGTTAAACCATTCGGATAGAAGCAGAGGCCCATTAATCCATTATTGGCTCCTAAGATGCAGCAAGAGCTAGCCAAGTTGAGTGATGCAGGAATAATTCAACCTATAAGGCATTGAACTTGGGTGTCTAATTTGGTCCCAGTTAGAAAGAAGAATGGTGACATTAGGTTGTGTGTAGACTTTAGAAATTTGAATGTTGCATCATTGAAAGATAATTATTCACTTCCTAACATGGAGGCAATGTTGCACAAGGTCACTGGTTGTGACTTATTGTCTATGATGGATGGTTTTTCTGGATATAACCAGGTGTTGGTGAAGGAATCTAAATAATTCAAAACTGCATTCACAACACCTTGGGGAGGTTGTGTGTATGTCAAAATGCCATTTGGTCACAGAAATGTTGGAGCAACTTTCCAAAGAGCCATGGATGTTGCTTTCAAAGAGTATATTGATCTATTTATGTTTTTGTACCAAGATGACCTAACTGCTTATTCCAAGAAGGCTCATGATCATTGTTCGCACCTAGAGAAGATTTTTGTCAAAGCTCTGGAGTATGGTGTGTCCCTGAATCCTAAAAAATGTAACTTTGCAGTCAAAGAGGGAAAGCTTCTAGGACACATTGTATCAAAAGATGGAATAAGAATTGATTTGGAGAGGGTTGAAACAATCAGGAAGGTGTCTCCACCAAAAAATCTCAAAGGGGGGCAGTCCTTTCTAGGGAAGATCAATTTTGTTAGGAGATTCATTGCAAATTTTTTTGAAATTGTCAAGCCTATAGTAAAGTTGTTGAAAAAGGATGTGAAGTTTCAATGGACTGTAGAGGCTCAGGCTGCATTTGAGAAAATTAAGGATGTGGTCCAACAAGCACCTATGCTTAGATCTCCTAACTATACCAAGCCTTTTTCATTTTTTTCTTTTGCATCATTTCACACCATTGCTATTATTTTATTGCAAAGGGACAATGAAGGTTTTGAGCATCCAATTGCATTTTTTAGCAAATCCTTGCAGGCTGCTGAGTTGAATTATGAGATGATGGAGAAGTAGGCATATGCATTGGTAAAAGTAGTCAAATCTCTCAGGCCTTATCTGGTGTGTGCAAATGTTGTTGTATATGTCCCACATTCAACAGTTAAGGATGTTCTTACTCAATCTGAACTCACTCTTAAGAGATGCAAGTGGATTACTAGAATTCAGGAATTCAATTTAGAAATTCACATTACTAAGTTGGTAAGAGGACAACGTTTGGCAAAATTGATGACTGAAGAAAATATGGACTTGGTCCAAGTAAATAATGAAGGAACTCCAGATATGACAATCACAAGTATTGAATTGCAACCAGAGTATGCTGATATTGTCTATTTCATAAAGAATGCTAGATGCTCAGACTATATGATAGATAATCAAAAGAGGTCCTTGAAATTGCAAGCTCAGAAATATACATTGATACAAGGAGACTTGTATTGGAAAAATAGAGATGGAGTCTTGTTGTTTTGTCTTGATAGATATCAAGCAGAGAAGGTTTTAAATGAAATGCATGCTAGTGTTTGTGGAGGTCATTTTTCAACAAGGACTACTGCTCACAAGATTTTGAGGGTAGGTTATTATTGGCCTACATTGTTTAAGGATTCATTCCAATATGTTAGGAAATGTGAAGCTTTTCAGAGGTTTGCTTCAAAATTAAAATACTCAGGAGCATTGTCATTAAACCCAATAGCTACTGAAGCACCATTTTCCATGTGGGGCTTGGATTTCATAGGTGAGTTTGCTAAGAAATCTAGTGGAGGACATAGTTATATACTTGTTGCAACTGACTATTTCACAAAATGGATAGAGGCTATTCCTACAAGGAGGGCAACAAGTAAAGTGGTGATTGATCTCTTACTTGACAATATTTTGACTAGATTTGGTGTCCCTATGAAGCTGATCACAAATAATGCAATGTGTTTTAGATCAAATGAGTTTAAGGAGTTTTGCAAAGATAATGGGATCATAACTTCCTATTCATATCCTTATCATCCTCAAGCAAATGGACAGGCTGAGTCTAGCAATAAAAGCATCCTGACAATCTTGAAGAAAACACTTGAGAAGAATAAGAGAGCTTGGCATTCCAAGTTGAGATTGGCTTTATGAGCAGACAGGATTACGGTGAAAAGAGCCACTAGGAAGTCTCCCTTTGAGCTTGTGTATGGTTTACAATCAAGGTTACCTATAAATAATCTAATTCCAATTTACCAGTTTATTCAGGATGAAGAATTGGATGTCACAGAGCTAATGCAGAATAGAATAATGCAGCTGACAGAGTTGGATGAGCAGAGAAAAGAAAGACAAAAGAATAATATCAAGTTGTAGCAGAAGATGAAGTACTTATTTGACAAGAGAGAAACTACTAGGAAATTCAAAGCTGATGATTTGGTACTTCAATGGAATGTGAGGGCAGAAGATAAAGGGAAGCATAAGAAATTTGAATCACTATGGCTTGGTCCTTTTGTGATTCATGATAGTATTGGGAAGGATTCCTACTTGCTGAAGAACATGGATGGTGAAGTTTTTGAATTGCTAGTGCATGGGAAATTCTTGAAGCCGTTCTTCAGTTAAGTTTTTGATTATCATGCATGTGTAAATACTTCATAAATTTTGTACAGGCCAGTTTCCTTTCAGGTTGTGTGTTTATTTCCCTGTCTTAGGTTAGTGGTTTTTGGTCTGCATCCCAGAGTCCTATGACTCTTGTTAAAACTTGCATTTCAACATCCTCAGATAGAGCCACTATTAGCACCTACAAAAATTTCACAGCCCTACCTTTTTTCCTATGGTCTCTGTAGTTATTTTTCCCTATTTTCTGGCTAAAACCCTTGGTAAAATTCAAAAAATCTAGTTGTTTGAGTGAAAACCCTAAGTCATTTGGCCCTATTTTAATTTTGTGTTACTTTATCAGGTCACTTAAAATCTCAATGACCCATGTGCTCAAATTTTATGTCCCCTCACTCGCTATGTGGTGAGGTTTTACACTGGGGTCCCCCTTTAATATTTCCCTAAGTTGCTAAGTCTTTCAGAGTTAATTTTTCCTAGGTCCCCCGCAGTAATTTTTCTAATGTTTCACCCTTCTAGACTAGTGGTTGTCATTAATCTGCAAGCCTTCCACATGTCAAAATTTCTGACATACACTTTAGTGATAAGGTGCCACCTATCCCAGCAGGCCCGTCTTCAAGGTCTATAGTGGATTAAATTTTTGACACATCTCGCGGCTATCGTTACATCACTAAGGTAAAGTGCTCAATATTTAATGTGGTGGTATAGTGATGGTCATCCGATGCGATGGTAGAAGATAGACTGTAGGTCCATAATGACATGTATGCACATATGGCGGTATGTGATTGGTCCATCTATTGATACGGTGGTAGTTGTTAGTGGGACCTAGTTTCTGAGTTTGTTAGAGGGTCCTGACATTGCCATAAAATTGACAGTGGGCATATGTTCTTATCGAATGTGTCAGAGGCTTAAGATTATTTGATAGTCATTCATTCTCTTGTGTGACGTAACCTTTTATTTCAAGTAGGTCCACTGCCAGGTGTGCACAGTTGGCATCTTTTCATTGGTCCACGAGGTGATGTGGTGGAAGTTGTCAGGGTTGCTTGTGAAGGGCATGGGGCAGTTAGGCATGTGTCAGTCTTTTCTGATGTGGTCTCTCCTGATTCATCCATGTTGTTGTGACGGGGACATGTCAGTGGATCCAAACTTTCCTAAGGCATTAAGTTGTTGCTTGATTGTGTGATCCTCATTATACCATTGGTCTAAGATGCACGTGCTTTAGCATCGTGGTATAATGATGACCATCAATTTTGTTTAAAGGAATACAAAGTGCAGGGGCCTGATGAAAGTAAATGAATCTAATGGTGGGGTTTTAAAGTTGATCAAGGTTTGAATATCGACTGCCAATTCTCTGCTAGCGCCATGAGAATGACCGTTTGATTTCAAATTCAAATTTCTGAGGGTTTCTCAGTGATAGAAAGGACCAAAATTTATAGTTTTAGCGGTAGGATTTGATGAAGTTGTGCTGATTGTTGCAGGGTGGTCCAGAGGATTTGATGATTGATTGCAGACACTTGTACCATCTTAAAATGAACATAGGTGAAGCTTGAGGCATGTTTCAAGTGTACAAATAGACTGAAAAGGCATGGTGTTTGCATGATCTTCGGTACAAATCAGAGGATTTCCATTGATGAAGATCAATTTTGGGTCCATTTGTCCAAGTTGCTTGGTTTTCTCCCCTGGAATTAATTATTGTTTGATGTTGGTTGGTTTAGTGGGTGAAACCCTAACCCTAGAAATTTGATGCTTGTTGCATGCCAACCTGTTTGGGATTCCAAGAGCTAGTGGTATAAGTAGTTAGAGTTCTAATTTTGTAAGCGTTCTAAAACTTTTTGGGTCTCCTAGCTTTCTGGTTTTCGAAACTTTTTGGTTCCCAGTTCCAGTCTTTGGCAATCCAAGGGATTCTATTCTCTGGTTCCATATATTTGATGGTTGAATCCTGATAATACAAACTTTGCAGAGCAGATTGTTGATCCTATGATTTTGAGTAAGGAGTTTACTTGTATGTATTGATACACTTCCATGAAATGCAATACAATTTCTACCTTGGTTCTATTATTGTCTCTTTGCTTTGTGTTTATTCTTGTATGTCTCTATTTGTAAGGCATTTGGAACATACTAGTTGTAAGGTAGCTATTTAATTGTTGCATGAGTTTCTTTCAAGGAAAGAATTAAATCCTTATGTGCAATTTCATAGAATGAATGCATTGGTGGAAGATCTTGATGGTAGCAAACCTAGATTGAGAAGATAGTTTGTAAGGCATTCTATCCAAATTGTATGTGGTTTGTAAGGCATATCACTGTATTTCCTAGAAATTCCTCTATTGATTTATGTTAGATTCTTTGCCCAAAGGATTAGGCACTAATCTGATCTCTGTCATTCAAACACCTTTCAGTCATCAAACACAAAATTCATCATCACCAATACCATTTCATTTCATGTTCATGTACCTAAAAATAGGATTGTCCTTGATGTTTTGCAGTCCATAGTTGTTGATTCCTTGAAGAGTGAATTAAAGGTTAACCTTCCTTGATTTTTACTCATAAATAGAAGAAGGACTCATCACCCTTATGCCATTGTTCATTTTATCATACTAGGAGTTTCATTAGTCATATCTTGCAACAAGTTGTTCTCAGCTATTTTCTGGATTATCTTCCATAAAAGTACCTCTAATGAACTCAATAGCATGACAATGAAGACCTAATCCACCAATCCATAGTCTACTTGAAAGATAGTAGCCTATTTTAGGCAATACCCACCTGAGTCCTGTGGAGCTCAGAGCAGAAGGAGGATCTTATCCAATCCTCATCAATTAGGCTTTTCTTGCAAACTTGGAAACCTATTTACTAAGAATCAGGCCAATGTCCTTGCCAAGTTTGACCCACAAGAAAAATCCCTAACATCACTGACTTAAAAATACTTTTTAGACACCAATCTAATAAATTATAAAATGTATAGTAGCATCTCACTATGCTTCAGTTAGTTCCTTTTTAGTACAATCAAATCCCTTACTGCAATTCTTTTTGCGACACCATAGACAAGAAATTCAGCCTTTAATAGATATGTAAAAATGCTTCACTAGCATACACTTGCTTCCACAATCTCAAAAAAACTAGTGCATACACATGACACATCAATCAAACCCTTATTCACCATATTTATCAAGAACTAGGTCAACAAAACCTAATACATAATCATCCATCTCTCAGCACCAATATCAACCATCAAGATCTCTACATGTTTTCCAAACATCCCTTCGATCAATCAATAAAATCTTGAGATCATCATCATAACCCTTAAACATTTTACCAATCTCTTATAAACTATTTTATAATATTTGCTTAACATGTTTGCTAACATAACAAACGCATAACTTAGATTCATTGAGCTTGGTCACCTTCATCAATGTAAACTACCAACTCATTAGGCATGTAATCCTAGATCATCCTTAGGCATCATTAATCTCAAACAAACAAACAAATACACTAAATTCATCAGATCTACCATTATCTTATTATAAACTTTCAATAACATTATCATCCTCCACTAAAATACTTGTAATTTCCTTGTGAATCATCAAAATCACAAACCCTTTGAAGGATAGACACATTTCTATTTTCTTAACACATTCCTAGCTACAAAACCAAATTTCTCATCTAGAACACGTACACAAAACCAATCTTTGAAACTCTATAACTCTATAACACTAGCAACTAGTAAAATAACAAGTCTTCATCTGTGACACCATAACTTGATCAAATCGTCATGTAAGAAACTCAAACTTGACATGAAGTATGTAGACAACCTCTACATCATCCCATGAGGTGCATGACTCCTCATCTTTAGTAACCTTCTACCGTCATTCATCTGAACATTCTCCGTTACTAGAAAAAATTGCATATATGTCAGCCAAACTTCATAACAGATATCAAAACCATCTAATCTTCACATTAGACATCCAAAAACCATAGTAGTCATCAAAAACATCAAACTAGACATGTTGACATCAATGAAAACACATCCAAATTTCCAACAACTTATATATATCTCATGAAAATTCTTTTGGGCCTAATATTGTTAACTCAAAAATAAATATGCAAGTATGCAAGCTAAACTCAAATGTGATGGATCAAACCCTAGAGATAAGATGGAGGAGTGGCTTAGTTAGTAATAATAAAGTACCATCACTTTTTTAGTTTGAAATTTTTTGCAAGAGATATAAGGACAATTATGTAACAGTCTCTAAGGGGTTTTGCATGCTACGAGAAGCCCTAGCTAATTTGATTTTTATTGCATGCAATGTGAAAATGATTAGGGATCAATATAGTGTGGTGAGGACTGGGGGGTGAGAGGTGTAGGATGTTCATAGGGAAGAAGGGTTTGTTCAATTTGCTCAGATTTTTTTATCAATGTTTTCTTTTTTTTTTTAATATTTGATCTTATTTGTGGGGTGTCATATTTTGGATCTCTTTTATTTCCATTGTGTGGAGGTTGGTTCTCCTTTTCTATGGAATGGGTTTTTTGTACTTGAGCGTTGTAGAGTGGGAATTCCTTGATTCTAGTTTGTTTCTTGATATTTTAGCCTTGTTTTTGGAGGGACATGATGCCTCCATGAATTTGGTAGTTTATAGAGCTATGGAAATTTCATATTCATCTCTTTTCTTGCATGAAAATACTATGGAACATTTGAACAAACCTACCACTTGTGAATTTTCTTCATTTCTAAAGGGTTTTCCCATAATGAAGAAAGTGGATGGATGTTTGGAGTGATGTTAGGACTAATTGATCTTGGTGATTCAACTAGAGATGGTTTTAGGGGATATTACATATTTAAGCAATCATGCTTTAATTTGGAAATATATGAGGCTATACCTTTCTCTACTATTTTTGGAGTTTTGGGCTTGACAATTTTGGAACCTTAAAGGTGATATGGAGATAATGATGGCTGGCAAAAATTATTTTTTATTATTCTTGTGTGCATGGTATAAAAGATAAATCTTTTGAAGGTGGTCCTTATTATTATAATCAAGTTGGTCTTTTTATTAAATTGTGACATTTGGGCTTCAACTCGACTAAGGATCTTCCCTCAAAGTTCCCTATTTGGATTCAAATTCTAGGGATTCTTCTTGAGTTATAGAGGAGTGGCATTCTACATTTTATTACTCTACTACTTATAAAATCGATTGGTTCTGCTCAACAAATTCTAGATAGGAAGGTAATTAATCTTAAACTTGTATTTGTATTGAAGTTGATTTGAATAATCATGTTTTAGATTCTATTGATATACATATCTTGGATCCTCTTCCTGGATTTAATAGCTAGACTATGAAATCCTTCCATTTAGATGTCAATTTTTTCATGAGTATGGGCATTTGCAAAGGAAATTTCATCAACTCAATTTGATGACAAGTTTAGCTAATGCTCCCTCCAAATCTATTCCTAGAACTAATAAAGAGAAGACTCCAATGTTATATGGGATTAGAGATAAGGAGGTTTTGTTTTTTTGTTGAAGCCTCACAATAAGAGGAGAGGTCATAAGGGAACCCTCAAGGATAGGCAAAATGATGAGATATTTATCAATTTTATGCTTTAGAGGACTCAGGTCAAGAAGAGGGGATTCCAATTGGATTGCATTATGGTGTTGGATCTATAGGAGAGATTTTATCATAGGACAAATAGATCAATACTAAGATCTTATCTTTGGTTGAAAAAAAGGATATCAAATGGACCTTGATTTTCCCCTAGCTTCCAAATTTAGTTGTGAAGGGTGTTTGAGACTTGGTTGTTCTATCTTATCTTTAGATGAAAGAGGCCTCGAATATTGGGGAAAAAATGGGGCCTCACAAGCCCTAGTCCTTTAGCAAAAGCCCCTTATAAATGTCCCTCTAGATAAATCTTCTAAGGTGGGTGTAAGAAACACTAGGAGAAAGTGAAGTTAATTGGTGAAACATTGGTGAAATTTGGGTTAGTGAAGACTATTGAATCCCTTTTCTCCCAATCTCATAAATTATCATCATTTCTTAGAATTTGAGGGTTATGAATATAATGCCTAGAAAAAATTATATCCATGAGTTTATTGGTAATCATTCAACTAATATTTTTTTTATTTAGGTAACTAAATTGATAGTGGAAGGTATGTTGAATAGAGCTCCTAGAATGTGGCCCCGTTGTTTTTGTCAGTGTGTCAACCCATGGAAGATATGATGGTGTGGCTTGTTTTTGGGATCCAAGGAAGGTGGAACCTCTTTGGTGGATCTCAATTTGTTCTTCTATTTCTATGGTGGCTTCTAGTTTGGATTTTGGTGAAGCTTATCTTTTCACTAATGTTTACACTCCTAGTGACCTCTTGGGAAAATTAAAACTTTAGGTCTCATATTAGACATGTTTAATCCATTTCTTTCTTTCTCCCTTGGATAGTGCCTAGTGACTTTATTGATTCTTCAAATCTAGAGGAAAATCAAAGTGGCATAGGTAGGCTTGATCCTTCTGCTAATATCCTAAAGAACAATATGGATCTCTTGAATTGAATAGATTTGAATCCAAATAATGACATCTTTACTTGGAACAATAGAAGAAGCAATGTCAATGCTATATTAGAGAGGCTTAATAGCTTGCTTTTATCTTGTTTTTGGATATTGGATAGGTGGACTACTATCTTATACATATTAGATTGGAGAGGTTTTGATCACTATAAAATCAATTTCTCATTTGTCTCTTTCAAGGACTCTTAAAACCTCTCTTTTAATTTTCATCTTATGTGGGTAAGGGGTCCTTCTCTTCATAACTTAACAATTTAATGGTAGTGTAAAGAATGCTTTCTTAAGCTAGGGATACAAATTCCTTTGCTAAAATATTATAATTGTTGAAACATAATTTTATTAGGTCAAACATGTAGCTCTTTGACAAAATCCATTTTAATAAACTGGAGGGTCAAGATTGTTTGGATATCATCACTCATCAAATCCAGGATCAAGGTCTCAATGTAGATTTTAACATAGAGGAGACAATAGCTAATAAGTAATTGAAGGAATTGGACCTTTATGAGGAAATTTTAAGAAACAAAAAGTATTTTATTAATTAACTTTAGGAAGGAGATAAGAATGTTGCATTTTTTCATAACTTTGTTAAATCTATAAGAAATGAGAATCTTATTACTAAGGATTGCCCCCTACAAATGTTGATGAAATTACATTTTAGATTGCATCATGCATTTAGTTTATAATGAGATGAGTGAGGCTCTCATCTGACTCATCTTGCTATAGGACTTGGAGGAGATTGTGTTTTAAATGAAAAAAGGAAAATATCAGGGCCCTAATGGATTTCCCATTGAGTTCTTTTAGGAGTTTTGGGAGATCATCAAGCTAGACATTTTTAAGGCAGTGAACGAGTCACAAAGAAATAAATAGATGTTGAGAGCTATGAAATATAATTTTGTGGCTGTAATTTCTAAATATGGGGGAGCTAATTATTTAGATAATTTTGGACCCATTTTTATTTGGAATGTTTTTTATAAAATCATCACTGAGTTGATTCCAAAAAGACTCAAGCCTTGGCTCAATTCCTTGATATCTAAGGAGAGGAGTGGTTTTGTTGTTGGAAGAAAAATTCTTGATGGGAATGTGATTTCTTATGAGGCCTTTTAATCTATGGTGACCTATAAGGAGAAATCTAGGTTCATCAAACATGATATGGCCAAGGCTTATGATAGGGTTAAGTGGAATTTATTATAGAAAGTTATTTTGGATTTTGGATTTGGAAGTGAATGGGTCGATTGGATCATGAGTTGTGTAACTTTTACTTTCTTTATTATTATTAATAATGAGCCCTTTGGGTTATTTAGAGCTTCTAGGGTACTTTGGTAAGGACATTTTTTATCTCCTTATTTATTATTATTATTATGGCTAAAGAGCTGGGAATATTTATCAAGATTTGTGTTATAGATAATATTTGATGCAAGGATGAAGTTGGTGCAATAGTTTACCACATCACTCTTGCCTTAAATTTGTTGATGATATAGCATTGATGGTCATGGCTAGAATCAATGAAGGAATTAATTTTAAAAGAGCCTCAGACTCTTACTTGGTTTCATCTAGTCAAATAATTAATGAGGATAAGTTTTCCATTTTCTTTTTC
Organism: Chamaecyparis obtusa; assembly: GCA_027943335.1. NCBI lineage: Eukaryota > Viridiplantae > Streptophyta > Pinopsida > Cupressales > Cupressaceae > Chamaecyparis > Chamaecyparis obtusa. The sequence continues at coordinate 625,356 of BSBK01000645.1, forward strand.
AATACTCCTCACCTTATCCAAAGAAGGATTTCTTGGATTCATGAGTTGTGTAACATCTACTTCCTTTTTGGTTCTTACTAGTGATGAGCCTTTTGATTTATTTAGATCTTCTGGGGAACTTTGGCAAGGATATTATTTATCTCCTTATTTGTTTATTATTATGGATAAAGGGATGGGAAGATTTTGTTAGAATAACTAAGAGGGGGGTGAATTAGTTAGATCAGTTATCCTATAATCCCAAATACAAAGATGTAACTCATAAAACAATTTCAACAAATTTTGTAGCTTAGTAACATAAATTATTATACTATTTGTGCCTTTACCGATTACCAGTTAATTAACTCACTAAAATTACCAACCAAATCAAATATGCATTATGTAAGTATAATGATAAAACAATCATCACAGATAACACATAATACAATGCTTTAATGTGGAAACCCTACAAAGGGAAAAACCACCTGAGACCGGTAACCCAAAATAATTTCACTCTTCTGAAGTGAGCTCGGTGAAGATCCAACCCTGTTAAAGGTTACAATACACACTATTAGGTGTGACCTTATTAGAGGATTTAATATTAACAATTAACTTTTGACCAACATTCACTATGGGGTAAATAAGATAACAATGTGCATTCCTTGAATGACATAGGGCATAACATGAGACGGTTAAGTCCACTCGGTTAGGAGATTTTCTAAATCAATGGTTAAACTAAAACAGTAATGATCTGATTCCTATACAACTCAATTGTAGATGTTTAGATCTATTCTAAGCCCATAAAATCCTCTCATCAATAATTCAATTCACTTCCTCTATTAATATGATTTAGAACAATAGAGAGGGGGGGTGAATCAGTTGTTCTTATGTCTAGATGTATAAAACAAACTTTAAACTCTTTAACAAATTAGATCTAATAACCAACACCTACTCATTCATTACTAATTACATAACAGAAACATATAACAATGCAGTCCACTTATCCAATAGCATCTAACTTGCAAAACATAGAAATGTTCCAACCAAAACATTCACACAAGTATCAACACCAAGATTTATAGTGGAAACCCAATTTGGGAAAAACCACTTTGTAACATGTTACTATTATGTCCACTCTTCTCAAGTGAGCTATGTGAAAAGCCAACCCTGTCAAAGGTTACAAACACACTGTCAGGTGTGACCCGGTTAAAGGATTTAAACCACTCTATTAAAAGTGTGCCTTGTTATAGGACTTACGTACACTCCATTAGAATGCAACCTTGTTCAAAGGATTTATATCTATGACTGTTAGGTCAACCTCTGTTAAAAGGATTTTGACTATTACAATGGTTAGAAAGTAGCAATAGTATTGATCTAAAAAACATACAACTCACTTTGCAAATATCAGATCCAATTTCGTACACATATGATGGCTTACTGACTATGAACCTTTACCATCTCCATCATTGATCTTCTTGGAACTCTCTTCAAGTAATCACAACACTTCTCCTTCAGCCTTCTCTACTTATACAGTCAATAACATCAACAATACTTCCAGCATCCACTTCTTAACAACCTCTAGCTTAGGTTGCCTTAATACTTCCTCTATTAGGTCAATACATCTTTTGTCACTTAATCTCCTTCGTAGATCTTAGGGTTAGGTTAGATTCATTGAATCCATCCTACATTATGTTCTTCGGCTATCCTTCTAGAAATATCTCAAATCTCTTTATAGATTTACAATAAAAAATTTTACAGTGCATTAAATTCTTTCATACAATCAATAAATAAAGTCAACATATTTTACATAATCCAAGAATTCAACGATGTCAGCTAGAAATCTGAATTCTTCCTCAAATGCAAAATAATGATGCTCGGTCAATACTATGTTCAACTTCTCAGTCTTCACTAGAAAGCTCAGTCACCACACAAACTATTTCCTCAACTAACATTATCTTCCTCAGCAATTAACTGGTGTTCGGTCAATACTGAATTTACTCGGCATATACTATCTCGATCAACACTAACAACACTCAGCTTAAACTAGATTTCTTCACTTTTGTTCGGTTAAGCCTACCAGTTTAGTCTTCATTCTTACTTAGATAAATAATGCATTGTCTTATCATTGTGCCACATAATCAAGTACTCATTGAAGTATCAAGATAACTCAACCTTTCCTTAGGTGCTATTGTTACCAACCTTGCCTATCCCCTTAGCAAAAATCAAATATATATAGTACTTTCCTAAATAGAAACAGTCTTACTAGTTAAGGTTTGACATGAATGAGAATACAACAATTGCTTCAATTGTAGTTTCCAACAATCTCCCTCTTTGGCATTGATGGCAACACCATATGAATATCACATGAATTACCAACCAATCCAAAAACTTATATGTCCATCAGAAAGATTAATAATATCCTTAGCTTCATTATGATACAGAATCAATTAGCCACGCTTGACCATCCACTAAATTTCTCCCTTTGTCTTGATCTTCTCATTCTGTGTATTCATCTATGATCATCTCCCTCTTTGACAAAAATGCCAAAGCAGCAAAAAAAACATGCATCTTGCAGATGTAGATATCATCCTTTCAGTTCAATAACAGTACTTCTCCCTCTATCATCTTTTCTTATGACAGATTCTTGACTTTGATGTGCTTTTCACAACTCTAGGTTGCTTCTAAAGTGTGACCTTTCTCTGCATCAATTTATTAGAGTTTCTTTGCAGCACATTTGATGCAGTGCTCCTATCTTGACTAGGAAGCCTCAGTTAGGGGAAGGACCCCTAATTGACTTCTCAGGTATTCATGAGCTTCTTTAGGTAAAGCCTTAGTGAATATGTCTACTAATTGTTTCTTTGTATTCACATATTCCATTTGAACCTCTTTATCTTGTACCAGTTCTATCAAGTAATGATACTTGATGGCAATGTGTTTGGTCTTTGTGTGCATTACTGGATTCTTAGAGATGTTGATAGCACTTGTGTTGTCACAGAAAATGACAACTGGTTCAGTGATTTCTTATTTCATGCCTACCAACAATTGCTTTATCTATATCAAATTTGAACAGTTCATAGCTGTAGCCACATACCACTTAAAATTTTGAAAAGCATCATATTTTTTCTTTAAGAACATTACATGCATCATTCTAGTATAATCATCAACAAATAGGATAAAATATCTAGCACCATAATAGCTTTGTACACCCATCGGTCCACAAAGGTCAGTATGAACCAAATCTAAGATATTCTCAGAAGTAAAAGTTTTGCTCTTGAAACTAGACTTTGTCATCTTACCCAACTGACATTCTTTGCACATTACATTCTCAGGTTTCTTCAATCTAGGTAGACCTCTCACTTTCTTTTTCTTACTAATCTCTACCAAATTATCAAAGTTAATAGGACATAGCCACTTATGTCATAACCAAATATCATCAATTTGTGCAATCATACATGTTTCTTCAGATAGGTCTAGATAGAACAAATCACCTCTTGTCTATTCTCCACTTCCAATCAGTTCACCAGTGGCATCAAATATTTTGGCCTTCCTATGATGAAATTCCACTCGATAGCCAATGCTATTAAGTTGTGCAACACTTAGTAGATTATAGTTAAGACCCTCAACCCAATAAGCATTTTCACAAGTGATCTTATTAGTTGGCTTAATCAATCCTTTTCCTCTAATAGGACATGGTGCATCATTACCAAATTTCACACTCCTACCTTTATAATAATCTAAGGTATCAAACTTACTCTTATCTCTAGTCATATGATGTGAAAAATCACTGTCAATAATCCATTTATCATTTTTGTTCACATAAGATATCAATCTAGTTTTCTCATCCTCATCAGATTCATCTTTCATTGCAACATAGACAACCTCAATTTCAAAATCATCACTATCAGTATTAGTCTCTTCTTCAGTAATGTAGCAGGATTTCTTACCTTTTCCTTTGTAGTCCTTGTATCTTTAGTAACCTCTATCTTCTATTTTGTCTTTATTCTTGATGTCCCTTTCTTCATTCTTATTATCCCTGTCAAGACATCTAGCAACTATATGACCAACTTTATTACATGAAAAACATATAATAGGGAGTTTACCTTTGTACCTTCATTTTCCCCTTTTCATTCTTCTAGCCATAAGAGCTTCTAGATCCTCAAGTTCTTCATCAAATGTGTCACTGTCACTTTCACTTATGCATCTTTCTTTTTCCTTCTTTGACTTACTCAGAACCATTTGTGACTTAAAAGAAAATTCAATATTACCAACACTGAAGTTATCATAGTTAGAAAGTTCAAAAGCAGTAAGCTTACCAACCAAACTTTCCAAAGTAAGAGCATTAGTAGAGTTACATCTAGATTCCTAAATTGCAAAAATTTTGATTGCATAGATAGGACATAGAGTTCTCAATACTTTTCTTATTACATTTTCATCCTCAATAGTTTCATTTTCTCCTCTAATAGCATTTACAACTTCTTTTATTCTACAACAATATTGTTTAATATTCTCACCTTCTTGCATTCTCATTTCATCAAATTTACCTCTTAGGCTTTCAACTTTTTCTCTCAACACATTTATGTCACTGCCATAAATGTTTGCAAGGGTGTCCCACATTTTGTTTGTAGTACTACAATTGTTTATGTCTTCAAATTCTAGATAACTTAGGGTAGACACAATCTCCAACATTTCTTTGTTGTGCTCATGTTTAGCTTTCATTTCCTCGGCAGTCAGAGGTGCAACAGGTGTTGCATAGTCATGCTCAATGTAATACTTTGCAGAATCACCAATACCAGCCAGATGCAGCTTCATCAAGCTGTGTCATGCAGGGAAGTTCTCCTTATTCAGCTTTGGTACCTCCTTCTTATACATCTTGATCATTTGCTTCAAGTACCTTCAAACTTGTTCTTTGTAAGCACCAACAGCTCTGATACCAATTGTTAATATCATTTCGAACAATAGGGAGGCGGGGTGAATCAGTTGTTCTCAGGTCTAGATTTATAAAACAAACTTTAAACTCTTTAACAAATCAGATCTAATAACCAACACCTACTCGGTCATTATTGATTACATAACAAAAACATATAACAGTGTAGTCCACTTATCCAATAGCATCTAACTTGCAAAACATAGAAATGTTCCAACCAAAACATTCACACAAGTATCAACACCAAGATTTATAGTGGAAACCCAATTTGGGAAAAACCACTTTGTAACATGTTACTATTATGTTCACGCTTCTGAAGTGAGTTCTGTGAAAAGCCAACCCTGTCAAAGGTTACAAACACACTGTCAGGTGTGACCCGGTTAAAGGATTTAAACCACTCTATTAAAAATGTGCCTTGTTATAGGACTTACATACACTCCATTAGAATGCAACCTTGTTCAAATGATTTATACCTATGACTGTTAGGTCAACCTCTATTAAAAGGATTTTGACTATTACAATGGTTAGAAAGTAGCAGTAGTATTGATCTAAAAAACATACAACTCACTTTGCAAATATCAGATCCAATTCCGTACACATATGTTGGCTTACTAACTATGAACCTTTACCATCTCCATCACTGATCTACTCGGAACTCTCTTCAACCAATCACAACACTTCTCCTTCAGCCTTCTCTGCTTAGACAATAAATAATATCAACAATACTTCCAGCATCCACTTCTTAACAACCTCTAGCTTAGGTTTCCTTAATACTTCCTCTATTAGGTCAATACATCTTTTGCTGCTTAATCTCCTTCATAGATCTTAGTGTTAGGTTAGATTCATTGAATCCATCCTACATTATGTTCTTCAGCTATCCTTCTAGAAATATCTCAAATCTCTTTATAGATTTACAATAAAACATTTTACAGTGCATTAAATGCTTTCATACAATCAATAAATAAAGTCAACACATTTTACATAATCCAAGAATTCAATGATCTTGGCTGGAAATCTAAATTCTTCCTCAAATGCAAAATAATGATGCTCGGTCAATACTATGTTCAACTTCTCGGTCTTCACTAGAAAGCTCAGTCACCACACAAATTGTTTCCTCAGCTAACATTTTTTTCCTTGGCAATTAACTGGTATTCGGTCAACATTGAATTTACTCGGCATATACTAGCTCGGTTGACACTAACAACACTCGGCTTAAACTAGATTTCTTCTCTTTTTCTCAGTTAAGCCTACCAGTTTAGTCTTCATTCTTACTTAGATAAACAATACATTGTCTTATCATTGTGCCACATAATCAAGTACTCATTGAAGTATCAAGATAACTCAACCTTTCCTTAGGTGCTATTGTTACCAAACTTGCCTATCCCCTTAGCAACAATCAAATAGATATAGTACTTTCTTAAATAGCAACAGTCTTACCAGTTAAGGTTTTACATGAATGACAATACAACAATTGCTTCAATTGTAGTTTCCAACATCCTCAACTTAATTTCACTTGGTAATAGTTCTCTGACGCTCAATAATCTTCTACAGTTTGGTTCTCCTTCAACCAGTCTGATCAGGCATGCATGAAAAAGTATTCACGTGAAATCTCTCCAATCTTCTATCTTCCGGCATGTTTCAATAAAGAAACTCATATCTCTTATATAGATGAATAAATAGTTTTCATATCAACCATCAAATTTTGCCGCTTGATCTTCTTCCTTGATTTTACCTCTTAAACCTTCCTCAGCATATGTGTCAATAACATGTTTCAATTTCATCCTTTAGATCTTCTCTGAATTTTTTCATTCCTAGATCTCATAACAAACTTTATCCTTAAACTCGAAATCATAACAATTTATAGCTCATCATTTTCTGTCAGCTAAGCTAAGAATTTAATACTTTCATCCATACTCGGTTAGCAAAGAAATGCATCGATGAATACTAGCTCAGTTAATACTATCGCTCTATATACACAACACTAACTCGATGTATACAAAAGTCTTCATTTACCGACCACATTATCTTGTACAATTTTGCTTCCTTCTTCATAATAGATTAATGAAACATAATCAACTCAACAATATGAAGTCATAGACTCATCAATGAGTTACCCAAAGTATTCTTTATCCTCATCTATCATATCCATGTTTCTCCATGTAGATATCTTAGTTCTCCATGTTTTCTCCCTTCAACAGATGTTTAGATGTTTGCAACTAACATGATAAGTATTGTCAAAACCAGTTGACATCAATGACAACATAATGACTAATTTAATTATCTTACATATCATTTCAGTATCTTGGTGATTTCTAATCACTGATCTTCAAGTCATTCACGTATTCAATCAATTGTAGTTCATCAATCTCTCCCTTTGGCATTGATGGCAATACAAGCAAAATGAAATATTCCATACACATACCAAACATTTATTCTACAACTATGTAAGAAAATGTTGTAGCTCAGTGAGCTCAAATTTAATATGTTTAATCACTACAAAACATAACACCATTACAATTGCAGACTCTCCCTATGGATTTGATCTTTTCAGCTCTCAGATTCCTTTTGTTCTTATCATCAAATAGTCAAGTCTCTCCCTTTCTCTGTGTTCTCAGTAACTAATTTTTCTTATTCATTCTCTGTTTATTTCTCCATTATTTATCTCACCCTTTGACAACAATGCCAAAGAAAAACATACAACATACAGCTCTGCAACAGCCAAGTAATTACTTGTTGTTCAATGCATATCAAGTACCTTCAGTGTATAGATAACCAAAATTTATGTTTTAGCTCCTCAAATCTTTCACAACCTTAGACAAAATCCAAAGTGTGAGTTATGTTGCATCAACATGACCAATCTTTTGATAAGTATAGGTTGATGCAACCTCCAGATCACATTAGTGACTGGTAGATAGGGGACGGACCCCAAGTCTAGTCCTCAAATATTCAAAAGTATCCTTTGGTAGAGGCTTGGTAAAAATATCAGCAAGTTGCTCCTTTGATGTAACATACTCCAGTTTTAATTGCTTCTCTTATAGTTGTTCTCTTAAGTAGTGATACTTAATTGATATATGCTCTATCTTCAAATGCATCATGGGATTCTTACAAATATTTATAGCACTAGTGTTGTCACAATATATAATCATCAGCTCAATGATTACCTCATTCATCCCTTCCAACACTTGTTTGATATAAGCAATGTTTGAACAGTTTGTAGCAGCAACAACATACTCTGCTTCAACAATAGACTAAGAAATACAAGGTTGTTTCTTACTTGTCCAAGTTACAAGCCTTTCTCCAAAGAAAAATGTTCCACTAGTTGTTCTCTTTGTGTCATCTATATTTCTAGCCCAATCTACGTCAGTGTAAACTCTCAGTTCAAATTTGCCTTCCTTAGAGTACCATAAACCATAATCCTCTATTTTCTTTAAGTATCTCAAGATTCTTTTCATTGCAACCATATGTGAATCTTTAGGATTGGCAAAAAATATAGTCACAATCCCCACTGCATGTGTAATATCAGGCCTACTGTGTACTACGTACATCAGTTTACCAATCATAGATCGGTACAGAGTCTGATTTACCTCGGTAGATTCATCATCCTTTGTTATTTTGCAGCTAGTCACCATCGGTGTTCCCACTGGTTTAGCATCTTCCATGCCAAATGTTCTCAATACCTCCTTAATTTACTTTGATTATGTAATGAAAATTCCATCATTTTGTTGAATAACCTACAAGCCTAGAAAGAATTTAATCTCTTCAAACATTGACATTTCAAATTCCTTTCTCATCTCATTAGCAAAAGCTTTACAAATCTGATCTTGTCCTCCAAAGATTATATCATCAACAATATTTTAGCAATCAAAATAGTATCATCAGATCCTCCTTTCATGTACAAATTGTTGTTTTCACTAGTTATTACAAAACCAATACTTAAAAGATAAGTGTGTAACCTTTCATACCATGCTCTTGCTACTTGCTTCAATCCATATAAAGCTTTGTGTATTCTACATACTATGTCTTTCTGATTTGGATCAACAAATCCTTCTGGTTGTTCTATGTAGACATCCTCTTCTAGTATTCCATTCAGAAAATTTGACTTAACATCCATTTGAAATACCTTAAATCTCTTATGTGTAGCATATGCAAGTAACATGCAGACTCCTTCCAGTCTAGCAACAGGTGCAAAGGTTTCACCATAATCAATACCTACTTCTTGTGCATATCCCTTACAAACAAGTCTTGCATATCCCTTACAAACAAGTCTTGCTTTATTTCTTGTAACTTCTCCATTCTCATTTGGCTTATTTTTGAAAATCCACTTAGTACCAATAACATTTTTATCTTTCGGTCTAGGTACTAATGTCCATGTCTTATTCTTTTCAATTTTTTCAATCTCTTCATTCATTGCATTTATCCATTCCTCATTCTCAAGTGCAACCTTAACATTCTTAGGTTCAAACTCACAAACTAAGCATGTGTTTTGTCTTAACTTACTTCTTTTCAGCATGCCTGTTTGCTTATCTCCAATGATTTGATTCTCTGGATGATGTCTTCTGATAAATATTGCTAGCACTTGATCTCTTCTTTGTTCTTCACTATGTTCAGATTCATTTCTTTGCTCGGTAGCTTCTTCCTGATTCTCGGTGCCTATTTGTTGTTCCTGGGTGTCATTTTCCTGATGCTTGATCGACTCATCTTGTGGCTTTGGTAGGTACTTTGGATGTTCAATATAAGTAAATATACCATATTCTTTCAGCTCCTTCATGATTTTTACATCATTCTTATTAGAAAACTCATCAACTCTAACATTAGCACTTTCAATCATCTTATTATTAACCTGATTCAAACATTTGTAAGCTTTTCTCTTAGTAGAATATCCAAGAAATATTCCTTCATCACCTTTAGAGTCAAATTTCCCATTCCTATCATCTTTTAGAATAAAATATTTGCTACCAAAAATTCTGAAGTAACTTACACTCGGTGTGTATCCAAACCATAACTCGTAAGGTGTCTTGTTTGTGTCTTTCTTTAGTTGAACTCGGTTCAGGACAAATATAGCTATGTTAACTACTTCTCTCCAATACATCTATGTAATATTTTTTTCAATCATTAGTATTCTTGCATAATCAACAATAGATCTATTTCTCCTTTCAGCAATTCCATTCTGTTGCGGTGTTCTAGTTGCAGAAACCTATCTTTTAATGCCATGCTCATTACAATAGTTAGTGAATTCATCCTAAATAAACTCACCTCCTCTATCAAACCTTAGGCATTTTAGTTCTTTTCTAGTTTCTTTTTCAACTTTAGCCTTGTACCATTTAAATATTTTAAATGCCTCAAATTTCTCTTTTAAAAACATGACAGTCATCAATCTAGTATAGTCATCAACAAACAGAATAAAGTATCTATCACCATAATAGCTTTGAGTTCTCATGGGACCACATAGGTCTGTGTGAACTAACTCCAAGATTATTTTTGTTGAATAGTCCTTACTTTTAAAACTAGATTTTGTCATCTTTCCTTTCTGACATTGATGGCACATAACATGATCAAGTTTAGTTAGGCTAGGAAGTCCTCTAACTTTTCTCTTTTTACTGATCTTAATCATGTTATCAAAATTTACATGACAACCTTTTATGCCATAACCATGCATCTTCATTTTTCACCAAAAAATAAGAAGTCTCAGCATTGTCCAGATAAAATAAGTTACCTTTTGATTGTCCTCCTGTTCTGACAAGATTTCCACTTTCATCATAGATTCTCACCTTCTTGCTTTCAAATGCCACTCGGTGTCCTGACTTGTTAAGTTGTGCTACACTTAGCAAATTGTAATTCAGTCATTTTACCCAATAAGCATTATCATATCTGATTCTATCATTTATCAATAAAGATTATTTTCCTTTAACCATGCAAGGTGTGTCATTACCCATTTTTACTGATCCTCCATTATAATGCTCAAGATGATCAAACTTATCTTCATCACCAGTCATGTGATGTGTACAACCACTATCAATGATCCAAGTATCATTTTTACTAACTTTAGAAATAAGTGTTGTTTCTACATACCTTTCCTCTTCTTCAGAATCATCTTTCATTGCAACAAACACCACCTCAATATCATCATCTGTGTCGGTGTCAGTGTCCTCATCTTCTCCAGCAATGTAACATACCTTTTTACTATTATCTTTGTAGTCTTGGTTGTCTCTGTTATTTATTTTTCCATAACTTTCACCTCCAGATCTATCTCTGTATTTCTCATCTTCTTTCCTGTTTGGGCATCTAGCAGCAATATGGCCAACTTCTTTACAATTAAAACAAGCTAAAGGTAATTTTCCCTTATACCTTCCTTTACCTTTTAACAGTCTCTAGGCCATGAGTACTTGAAGTATCAAGTTCATCAAGTTCATTATATTGTGCTTATTACTAGATTTACCAATCTTAAGAGAAGACACAAAAGTAGACTCAACAGATGGTACAACACTATTGTCATAATTGTTTAGCTCAAAAGTAGTTAACTTTCCAATCAGACTATCAAGAGTAAGAGTGTTATTAGGTGTAGACCTCATTTTGAACATGAATAGAAGATATTCTGATTGTATAGACAAGAAAAAGTGTTCTCAAAATTTTACTTACCATAGTATCCTCCTCAATGATACCACCAACTCCACGAATAGCATTAACTACCTCTTTAATTCAGTTTGAGTACTATACTATTTTTTCTCCTTCCTTCATTTTCATATCATCAAATCTTCCTCTCAAGCTTTTAGCTCTGGCTCTCATCACATTTGCATCACCACCATGCACTAGAGAAAATTTATCCCACATTTCCTTTGAAGTAGTGCAATCCTTAACATCCTCAAATTCAGCATTAGTAAGAGCAGTAGCTATGTCTATCATAGTAATGTTATGTTCATGTCAGTCTCTTAACTGATCAAGATTCAAAGGTCCAGTCGATGGTTTTAAGTAGCCATTGTCCAATAAAGGTATAGCAGATTCTGTAATTCCAGATATGTGAAGTCTCATTCGACTTTTCCATGTAGTAAAGTTGTCTTTGTTTAGCTTCGGCACTTCCCTCTTATACATCTTGTAATCTTTCTACTTAAGTCCTTAAAACTTCTTTTAAAGCAACCAATGAGTTCTGATACCAATTGTTAGAATAACTAAGAGGGGGTGAATCAGTTAGATCAGTTATCCTACAATCCCAAATACAAAGATGTAACTCACAAAATAATTTCAGCAAATTCTACAACTCCGCAACATAAATTATTATATTGTCTATGCCTTTACCGATTACCAGTTAATTAACTCACTGAAATTACCGACCAAATCAAATATGCATTATGTAAGGATGATAATAAAACAATCATCACAGATAACACATAACACAATAATTTAACGTGGAAACCATGCAAAGGGAAAAACCACCTGGGACCGGTAACTCAAAATAATTTCACTCTTCTGAAGTGAGCTTGGTGAAGAGCCAACCCTATTAAAGGTTTTAATACACACTATTAGGTGTGACCTTGTTAGAGGATTTAAGACTAACAGTTAACTTTTGACCAACATTCATTATGGGGTCAATAAGATAACAATGTACATTCCTTGAATGACATAGGGCATAACATAAGATGGTTAAGTCTACTCGGTTAGGAGATTTTCTGAATCAATGGTTAAACTGAAATAGTAATGATCTAATTCCTATACAACTTAATTGCAGATGTTTAGATCTATTCTAAGTCCATACAAATCCTCTTATCAATAATTCAATTCACTTCCTCAACTTACTTTCACTCAGTAATAGTTCTCTGACACTTGGTAATCTTCTACAGTTCGGTTCTCCTTCAACCAGTCTAATCAGGCATGCATGAATAAGTATTCACGTGAAATCTCTACAGTCTTCTATCTTCCGACATGTTTCAATAAAGAAACTCATATCTCTTATATAGACAAATAAATAGTTTTCATATCAACCATCAAATTTTTCTACTTAATCTTCTTCCTTGATTTTACCTCTTAAACCTTCCTTGGCATATGTGTCAATAACACATTTCAATTTCATCCTTTATATCTTCTCTAAATTTTTTCAGTCATGGAACTCATAACAAACTTTATCCTTAAACTCAAAATCATAACAATTTCTAGCTCATCATTTTCTGTCGGCTAAGCTAAGCATTTAATACTTTCATCCATACTCGGTTAGAAAAAAAATGTGTCGATGAATACTAGCTCAGTTAATCCTATTGCTCAGTATACACAACACTGACTTGGTGTATATAGAAGTCTTCATTTACCAACAACATTGTCTTGTACAATTTTTATTCCTTCTTCATAATAGATTAATGAAACATAATCAACTCAACAATATGAAGTGATGGACTCGTTAATGAGTTACCCAAAGTATTCCTTATCCTCATCTGTCATATCCATCTTTCTCCATGTAGATATCTTAGTTCTCCATGTTTTCTCCCTTCAACAGATGTTTAGATGTTTGCAACTAACATGATAAGTATTGTCAAAACTAGTTGACATCAATGACAACACAGTGACTGATTTAATTATCTTACATATTATTTCAATATCTCGTTGATCTCTAATAAGTGATCTTCAAGTCATTCGGGTATTCAATTAGTTGTAGTTCATCAGATTTATCAAGTCTTGTGTTGTAGACAAGGTTTCATATAGGGATGAAGTTGGTGCATTAGTTTATCCCCTCACTCTCACCTTCATTTTTTTGATGATATAGCCTTGATGGCCATGGATAGAATTAATGAAGTAGTGAATTTTAAAAGATCCTTGGACTCCTACTTGGTTACATCTAGTCATAATGGGGATAAGTTTTCCATTTTCTTCTTCAATACTCATCTCCTTGTCCAAATCAAGATTACTCAAATTCTTAGATTTAAAATTGGTTCTCTTCCCTTGGTTTATATTGGGATCCCCCCTTGTCATGGGATCTCAACTTGGAGAGTATTAGTAGTAGGTTTTGGATAAGTTCCATAGGAGGGTAAGCCATTGGATTTGTTGAAGGTTCTCATATGTTGGGAGGGTAACTCTTTTAAAGATATCGGTGCAACCTATTCCTATTCAAAAATGCTTTGTGTGGGTAATTTTCTCTCTTTGAAGTGGATCCTAGTTAGTTGGAACTCTATTTTTAGGCCAAAGTAAGAGGGAAAACTTGGTCTTGGGCCTATAGGTTTGATTGGTCAGGTTTTAACTAACAAGTTATATTAGAGGTGGTGTACTTTCTAGGATTAGGATTGGACTATAATTCATACTTACAAGAATCTCTAGAGAGTGAACAATTCAAATGTACCCCAATACTTCATCTTGGTGAAGGGGTATATGATATGGAATACTCTCAAAAGAGGGGAATAACTCATTAAAGATGGTCTTTTTTTATTTGTAAGAAGGGATCAAGTACTCTTTTCTAGTATTATTCTTGGGATAGTTATCCCCCCATTATATATATGTTTCCTTATTTATAGCCCTTTTATAATAGTTTTCTTGAATTTGATTGGAGTAAGGTGGACTATGTGAAATCTTATTAGGTTAGGGGTTAGGTGAAAGTGGATCACTGGAAGGATGCTTAGGATAGGCCTCCAAGAGGCTCTGAGAAGGATCGTCAAGAGCTAACTAGAATCTCAACTAGTAGAATGTGGAAATATCTTAAAGGGAGGGATATTCTAGCCTAGGGTTGTCGATCTAAAGTTATAATTTTTTGTTTCCCTAAGTTACATAAATTTGGAAAGACAATTTTATGGTAAGGTTAGTTTTTATTGGTGGAAACATGTGTGGGTAATGTTTCTTGGTCCAAGTGTAACATATTCTTATGGTTGGAGTTCATAATATATATCTTACCTGGGATAATTTGTGAAAGATATGTTTTAAAGGTCTTCATATCTATATCCTTTGTAAAAATACTATATAATATATTTTACATCTTCTAATTCAATGTCCTTACTCTAGGGAGATTTGGCACCTGTGGTGGAGGGCATGGAATCATACTTTTCTTCATACCTCTTCTTTGGTTGAGTTATGGATGTTGGAAGAATGGTCAGCACTTGCCTCAGGATTCATGACATGGCTTAACCACCTACTGTGTCTTCTATAAGTCTAGTGGTTGTATCGGGCATTAACAAATTGATATTTTAGTGCAATGACAACCACTACTTGTAACAAGTGGTATCAGAGCTTGGTCATAGGTTCAAATCACCTCAGGTAATGCTGAGGGGGAGATTGTTGGAAAAATGGTTAGCACTCCCCTCAGGATTTGTGACATGGCTTAACCACCTCCTGTGTCATCTATAAGTCTAGTGGTTGTATCAAACATTAATTGGTCGATCTTTTGGTGCAACAGAAACCACTACTTGTAACAATAGAAATTTTTAGGTGAGCCTCCAACTAAAACCTATTTTCTTTAGGTTGCTTAGGTTATTCGACCTACTTTCATTATCTAGCATCTTTGGTTGGAAATAAATCATAGGATCTTTTAGGATTTAAAAATGTTGCGGACTCTTTTTGACAAAAGTTCATCAACAAGATCCAAGAAACTATCTCAACAAAATTTCATCTCTTGGATGCAAGAAATTATAGTGATTTTATTATAATTAAAAGGAATTTGAATTTAATTGATAATGGTTTTCGCTCTTTTGTGGGTAAAAGGGCTTGATAGGACAAAAAGAAGATTCCTTGTGAGGGTAGATAGCTTCCTCCTCTTGAAGAATTTTTAAAGGTAAATATAGATGTTTCTTTTAGGGGGGACCTTATACATGTGGGGATTGGTGGCATTGGCATGGATAGAACTAGTGCTATCATGTTTGTTTTCTCTATCTACAAAGGGAAACACACTACTAACCTTATGGAGGCCATGAATATTCTTATGTAGTTGAAAGATGATGTTCCTTGGAATGAAAAAGGATTATTTATGATTTGATTTTATATATTATGATGGATATGTTGAATGAGAAAATATTTGATGGTTTTAATGGGCATTTGGCCTTAGTAGCTAAATGAATTTTGAGTCTATGCTACTCTTTGGAATATATTTCCTTCTAGTATATTCCTAGAGAGTGGAATAGAGTGGCTACTTGTCTGACTAAATGGGCTTCTAAGAATTTAGATAGGTGTCCCTAGATTATTCTAAGGCTTTGAAAAAGTTAATTATGGAGGACAAGAAGATGTAGTTGGTTCTTCTATGGAATTCCTTAGGAGACTTATTCTTCATTTTAGTTGGTTGACCTCGGGTGGGCCTAGGGCCTCTTGATGTGTATTGTTCCTTTGAATTAAATAAACTTTTACTCGCTTTTCCAAAATAAAAAAAAATAATATAATCTACAAATAATATAAGGATACAAACCAATAAGTATGTATAGACCATGAAAACTCCCAAAGGCACTATCCTTGCTAGAGATAACGAGATCACCAACTTGGTGATGAAAGGATACTTCAAAAATATCATTAGGATCCTATACACATGGGATTTTCCCTACTAGTATTACAATAATACCATCAAGGTGTTGGTATAAATATGGAAAGGTAAGTATTGAGAGAGGAGGAGTGAATCAGTACTCCAAAATTTTTTAACTTTCTTAACCATTTACTAAATTCATAACTTTTCATACATCTTATAAAATATATAAAACATTAACACATAACCCATAACACAATCATTTTGGTATTGCAAAAATCCTTGTTAGAGGATAAAAATTGCGATGGGGATGACACCCACAAAACTTCACTACTGTAGTAAAAAGTCTACTTGGTTAGTGCTACAATATAGCTATTTCTAATAACTTACCCTATTAAGAGTATTAACTATGTTAAGAGTCTAAAGACCAGTTAAGTATACCTTGCTCAAGGATTTTACAATTCTAATCTAAGAATTGTACCATGTTAAAGGATTTACAAAATAAGATCTGTTAGGATCTACTTAGTTAAGAGACTTTACAACTCTGATTACACTTTAATCAGTACACAAATATGTTTGTAATACTTGAATCAATATTATGCTTATCAAACTCAATATGCTCATTAACTATTTACATCATAATATGCTTCACTCACAATATCTATTCTGTACTCGGTAGCTTCAACTCTGAATCACAATTATACTTTTCTCTTTACTTCTTTGTTACTCGATAACTTCTTTTCTCATCACTTGCTCTCTGCAATTTCTCCTTCGCACATGCACTCTCTCTCTCTCATCTCATCATGTTGTGATCTTCACATTTTGATACATTTATACTCAATTCTATAAGTGGTGGAAACAATCTAGAATCTTCTCCTTAAACGGTGCTAGCATTGGTTACTTCTTCAATACATATATCTCATTTAATTCTTATATTGAATCTCACCTTATAATCATGTATAATCATCATGTTTAGATCTCTAATGTTCTATCAAATAATCTCCTTGTAGTGCCTCCCTCATTTTCCTCCTTGCACGAGCATCCTAAGGGTCTAGATACAATTGTCGCACTCGAAGGGTAGGGTCATGTTGGTCCCATGTATGGTTGAGTTTGCCAAGAGGATTGTTTTTGGAATGTGTTTTCGATGTTCAGAGTGAACTTGGAGACGTAGAATGTGACCTTGAATCGCATTCTGGTGACCCTTAGAGTTAGGGATGAGTCAGTCATGTGAATGCAGTGATTGTTATCCACATTTTGATTTGATGGTGTCATGAGATGCACCTTGCCCATCTTTTCCTTATGTTTATCAGGAGACTATCCTCGGAGCCGTGTCACATGTTATAAGAGACTCTACCCTTGTATTCTCTTTCTACATATTAGACTCAGTAATTAGAAAGTTGCGTTGTTCCATTATGAATTTGTGTCCTAATGGATAAAGGTTTGATTATTGTTTGTGATGTACTATTTTCATGTTGCTTAAGCACTTATAATTCTAGGATGCTCTGTATTTGAAATAAGATTAATTGAATTCAATGAATCGTTATGATAATACTATCTAATGCATGTTTTGGGGAGATTGAATTAGTACAAGGCAACAAATATAATAAAAATATGAAATATATATATGCTAATGTAGTTAAATGTTGTTTTTTGTGTGTACGAATATAGTAGAAAAGGTGTGAATGTACCCTTTTTTGAATGTTGAAATATTTCTATTCAATATGAATGCTTATGTATAAGACCATTGGAATCTATTTTATGAATAAGATATGTATTAATAAAAAAGTGATTATTAGGTCTTGATGTTGAGTAGGAGATTTTGCATAGTATGCTTTGATGTTATAGAAATATGAGAAAAGCAAATCAATTGAAATGATGCTTGTAAATGAATTAGGACATACTCTATAATTTGATTTTAGGGTCTTGATGTTATGGTATTTGATGAATTATTTAATTTTGAATATTACACCTTAATATCATGTGTATGCAAGAAAAGTTCATGTGAAATGATCAAGGTTAGGAAGTTAGGGTAATTGATATATTTATGTGTTCTGGAATAACTTGTTTTGAAAATTGAGAAATATATTATTGAGATTTCATGAATTTCTTGTGAAAAAGTGTGGATTCAATTGGAATTGTATGATGTGTTTGAGTGTGATTATTATGATGCATTTTATATGTATATGATAATTGATCTTTCATAAGCTACTGATATTTTGTCTACTATGCAAGAAATGACCATGTATTAAATAAGGGGAAATTAAGGATGGATGCATGTAAAAATCTTGTTAAGCCAAGGTTATCTCCAAGAGGATAAATAACCTCATTGTGATTTTTATTATTGTAAAGTACTGCTTGATTGTATTATTTAATTGTGTTTTTTTTTATTTTTAAAAATTATGTCAACTTGGAATGCCATGTGTGTAGTGATGTGTTGTACCTTTTTTGTGGTGTCAATTGACATGTGTGTTGTGAGTTGGCATGGCCAAGTGCATTGTATGTGAGTTATCTTCCACCTTGGAGTCATCTTGTAGAATCCCAAGGTTAGGTATCTTGGTTGTTGGGCCTTGAGTGGGAATCTTTTTCAATTTTTTGTGAGTCAACTCTTAGTGGACTTTTGAGAGGCAAAAAGTAACCCAAAAGGTTAGTTAAGGTTAAAAATAGATTACCCCATACGTGTATTTTGGGTTGGGGGTCAAATTTTGACCAATGAGATGATTTTAGACCATTTTTGCCCCTTCAAAAGATGTCTTTTTGTATAGTGACGAATTTGGAAAGTATGCCAAGTCTTCCTCTATTTTCCATTTTGAATTTCTCTCTTATTGAGAGAGAACCCTAGGTGAGTGTGCCCAATCATCTTTGAGGTTAGGTATGGTTTTACTTTTTAGTGGGATGGAGAGAAATTTGGTAGGTTGATTGCCCACTCTCCAACTTTGGAGACTTCTTGTGGACTTAGAAAGTTTTTGGGTGGACTTAGCAAGCAGGGAAGGCTTGTAGGATAAGGGAGCTCTTCTCAACCTTCTTTTCCTTAGCTTGGATTGAGGTTGGTGGATTTTGACATGGAAGACTCTTGTTTTTCTTTGTATGTAATATGCAGATTTTATTGCTATGTGCTTGTGAAGTTTTGTGAAGCTTTAAGTGTGTTTTAATGGCTTCCTTGTAATGTCTATTTTCTGGTTTTTCTTTTAGTGTCTTTATTTTTGGGGTGTGCAAGGCCAAACTCACCCTTCAGAATGAAGAGAGCCTTTATGGGCAAAGGGCTTGAATTGGGAATTCATATCTAGTGTAGAGTTATTCATCAATGAGGAAGGGGATGAGCCATGGATGTATGGGCATCCATGTTGTCATTCTTGTGTATTCTATTTTGGGGGTCATAAGGGTATTGTTTTTGTGAAGGAAAATGGAAGGGTTGATGGTTGTTTTTATGAACCTGTGAAGGCAATGGATATAGATTTTGGCCTTATTGAAGGCATGTATTTTATTTTAGAATGGCTTCTCCTATTTGGGTAGTTTCCACCTTCACCCCTTTTATGGGTCCAAGGTGACCCATTATGTATATATCCTTGGGAAGGGAATTTTATGTGTTTTGAATACTTGCTAGTTTTTATGTGCATGTGCAATGTCTGTGTGTGTGTAATCCCTCATCCATCTTTGTTTTCCCCTAGCTCAGGGGTGGCCATGTAATGGCCTAGGTTGAGAGGTGAGCCTCCATGCTTTTTTTTTTGGAGATTTGCCAGCAAGCCAGTACAGATTGTATGTTTTTCATTGATGACAACATATGGAAAGTAGCATGCCTGGAAGTCTTATGCAGTGTTAGTAAATAAATTTATCTTTTCTATTCTTGATCTTAATTTTCTCTATCACCCTTTACAAAATTTCAAATCTTTACTAACAAATGAATTAAACTTCAAATGTTTAATTCTTTGAATTATGGTACAGCTCCCAGTAATATCTTCAATGAATATATTTTACCAAACCATGCATTATTGCAAATATTTAACTTTTAACCAGAAAGTTACTAAGGCTATGAGAAATATTTCATCAATATGATTTGATCACTTATGATCAGTAACAAGATATCACTATAAAGCTCACAGGTTTGAACTAATAAAAACCATAGCTTTAAACTTTTATCTAACTTTGATTAACAAAATAAAATAACACAACTTAATTCAAGAAAATATTTCATCCACTGAATAATACTCCAACAAAAGCCCACTCATAAACATAAACCAACAGATTTATATGAAATAAGTTTTTTATTCACTGGTAGAAAGGTCTTTTCAGATCAAGTTTTTGCAAAAAACTTTAACTCTAAGCTATACTATTCTATTACTTTCTTCAAAAACTAACTCCTCCCTTTCAAAAGTTTTTCCTAGCCTTATATAGCCATCTGGTACAACTTATCAAAAATTAAGAATGTCAATGAAACTCCTAGAGTTTCAGATAAAACATAACTACTTTGCATGAAAACTGGAAAGGAACTGAAAACTAACACCCTAAGCAAATGATTTCCAAGGAAATCTGTTATCTTCAACTGAGCTGGATGATCAGGGTTTAGTTCAGTGAGGCTCTAGATGTGCGTGCTTGCTTCCACTCCTCATGTGCCATGAATGCACCAATGATCATGGCATGATATGGTAAACCGACAAGGGTGATCCACTGCGCAAGTACCTTCCTGTCTTTGCAAATTTTTCCTAGGCTTGCCTTGTGAGACTCTAGGTGATCCACACAAGCAATGAGCATAGCTTCAATATTCACCATGGAAGTCAGATCTTCTATTGTTAGTTCTTTACTATCTCTGATCATAGCTATCCCCGCTTCCCATTCCTAAGTTATTTTGTCTGCCTTCTTCACGTTTTGAGTTTCCTCATCAATCAATACAACATTTAAACATTTTAGGTCTTTTTGTATGATATCAATAAGGCCTTTTAAATTAGTTAAGAGATGGGTCGCTCCATCATAGCTATCCTTGATGATTGAATTCCTCCATTCTATACTTTTCACAGCAATGTACAGGACCTCTTCATTTAAACCTGGAACCGGTTTTTCTGCAAGAAATGTCATCATGCCATAATAGCTAATCTCTGTAAGTTGATCGGCAATGCCACCCCATTTCTTCCTCTCTTTCCTCCACTCTGATAATTCATCTAGCAGTTCTAAAATAACCTGTGTGACATTCCCGTGAGTTTCAATTAGCTGAGTGACATAATTTCCCCCTCGTTGTATCATGCTCACAATCCATTTGTTGAAGACTTCAGAAATCATTTTATTCCACTGAATTTGATCCAATGTTTTACAAACTTCAGGTGAGCGGGGGTCAAAAGTATGAGGAACTTGAGTAAGGGGAAGTGGGCTAGGTTCTTGAATAGCTTGAATGAATTCTAACAGTCTCTGTATTGTTGCCTTCAAATATTTTTTATCCTTCTCATCTTTAAAAGTCCTGTGCAAAATCTTTCTTGTGGAAGTTTCTAAATGTTTAGCATTTGCAGCCCTACTGGCAATCCCAAGATCTATTTTCTCTATGATATAGTCATCAACTGTAGCCTCTGAAACATTCTTGTCAGTTTTGGGCAAAGCCCTTTCCACTGCCCATCTCCCAATCTTTTCATCTACTTCAATCATGGACTCCATCTTGATTCTTTTGGGTTTCACAGAAGCCCCCAAACATTTTCTCACCATGTCTTCCATAGGAAGAGTAATTGGTAAAACATTCTATTTCTTATTTGAAATAGAAGTCCCTAACCAACTAAAGGCTGGGGAGGGTGTCTGCAAAGCATCATTTGTTATACTTGCCAGAAGCTTTTCTGAAGCTTCCTTAGCATGTGTTGGGGTCATCATTTCCTCCTCAACATTACTCAAATCAACTTGCTCAGCCATGTGGGAATCCATACCTTCAAGGTCTATTACTTCACTGTCCTTCACAACCTCGTTGGCTTCCTTGTCAACCTTCCTTCTTGGGGTCCTTCTTACTAATGAGGAAACAAGAGTAACTTTAATTGCTGGATTAACAGGGGAACTTTTCTTAGACCTAGTACCTACAAAGGAAAAAACTTTATCAGCAGTGGTCGTGGGTTTATCAGCAGTATTTTTAGCATGAGCAGCTCTTCTAGGATTATGTCTTTTTGAAGGAGGGGGTCTTTTACTATTAATCCATTTCTCGGTTCTTTTTACTACACTGAGAGTCTTAATTGTTAAACTTTCCCTCTCCTCAACACTCCAATCAATTTCAGGAAGTGGAGTGCCTCTGACCCTAGTTTCAAACTGGTCATCAATGATTTCAGTACCATCATCTTCATCTATGGCAGAAACATCAACCTGAATATTTAATGCAATAATTTTCCCCAGAGTGAATCTAGACCACATTCTTCTCCGCACTTTGAAATCATCATTGCAACCTTCCCAGTAATCTTCCATTTGTGAGATATGTTGAAAATCGGAAGGCAAACTGAAGTGTTTAGCTGCAAAACCTCTGCTATCGAAGTCTTTCCTCAATGCAAATGTTTTCATATTCAACTTTCTAAGTTCATGCTCCAGGTTTAGTGCATCAGAAGATGTTTTACAGGTAAAATATCCCAATTTAACTGGGAAACAAGACTTAGCTCTACCTTTTCTCTCCTTGACTCCTTTGTGCACGTAAGCTAATTGATAGGACACCTCAGCAATTACCAGGCTGTCAAAATCATAACGGGGTAATTTAAATGGTTCTCCTTCAAAACCACCTACTCTCAAGTATGTAAATCTCCTGAATTGAATGAAGAAACTTCCATAAATATTCACAAAAGACTTGGCTTCCTGAGACATTCGTTGTTCAGTATTCCCCTGGAGCTCATCTGTCAATTTCCCAAAAAACACACCATTTACTTTAAGGAAATTGACCATATAAAATTCCTTCTGAAGGTGAGGGTAATAATCATAGATTTTCATATTGGGAATAGGTTGTTCATGGAATAAACCCTTCCATACATGGGTGCAGGCTAAAATATAGAACAAATATGAGGACATATAAAAGCCTCTATCGGTAAGGAAATTAGCCAATTGGTGGCTGAGTTCATCTGCTATTGTCTCAGCCCAATCTATGTGTCATTCTCCACCCAAAGTCACTTGAATATAAAAATACATCCAATCATGCCAGTAATATGCATGTTGGTTTCCCTTAATCCTATTCAACATGATAACCAAGTCTACCACCCCAGGTTTAAAATGATCTATAGTCAACAGCTTTGGAAGCCAAGACCCTCCTTTCTGAGCCTTCTGGAGCCAATACTGAGCGATCTCATTTCTGTACACCTGTCTCTTAATAACAAAAACTGAATAAGAAGAAGGTATGTTCTAGCCCTCATATGGGTCTTTCTCTGGGATTCCTAGGGCTTTTTGCACTACCTCCCTAGTTATGAAAACAAGTGGGCTCCCATCAATTTTCCTTATGCATTTCTCCTCAAAACTATATCTCCTGGAACATTCCACAATTAGTTCACAGCAAGGAGCTACTATAGGAAATGTGGTTGCATCAGTTAAGCCACTCTGGATAGCTTTGTCTAGCATGGAGCCTGGGATAGGTTCCTTAATGCAGGCTATAATATCTTCTAGAGCTCCGGTTTTGATATGGGTATCTTCACAATTAGGCAGGGAACATAATAATGGGGAAGTATTTCCGAAATTGGGCACGGGGTCCTTCATCTTAGGCTTTCAAATTTAGAAATTTTAACAGGAGAAAATAGCAAGCTGACATAGAAATGCACCTTAAAGTAATACTGCAATGAAGGATGAAGCTAGCAAAAGGGCTCACTTGGTTTTATGTGAATGACAGAGCTCTGAGACGAGAGGAGAATAACTTCCCTGATAGCTACGGCATGAAATCTTCTTAGCATTATGAGAAAATATGGCTGGACTCTTGATATTTATCACAAGGAGTTTACAAATCTCTGAGAGATTCAGCGCAAGCTAAATTAATGGCGCACAACTTTTGAATTAATGATTATTGAATGTCTTATGGCATATGTATCATTACTTACTTTACTTTCCCCTTACTTGAAATGACAATTTAAAGTCACATCAATTAATCATGCACTTTCAACATGCGTGGATAACGTAATGACGTGCCAGCTGTCACATGTGTCATGTCATTTTTACCTTTTTCAAATTACGGGCCAACATTGAACTCTGAACCTGGAATTATGAGAGTTCACAATTTAAGTTCAACATACATGATGAGGGACTATTCATCGGTATGATTTAATCAAAATAAAAGGGCAAAAGTTAAGCCATAAAGGAAAATAGCGAAGAGCTTTGCGAGACAATAAAGACCATTGAACTCGGAAGTTTGAACCAAACTTAGTTCAATATTCACGGTTCAAGAGATAAGCACGCGATGCAAAGTGGAAATGCCGTTAGACTTGCCAATGAAAATGAAACCATACTGACGAATGTTATTGAACGTTGAACATTGAACTACTTGAGTTCAATGGTTCAAGTTCAACCGACAAGGTGTTTGTGCAAAGGTAAACAAAAATTAAAAAAACACCTTATAAAATTCTAGGGTGATTTTGGGAAAAGGAAGCCTACAATAATTACACAAAATCTATAGGTAACAATGGCTCCGACTGGGGACAAGGACTGACAAGGACGAAGGATGAATCTTGACTCTGGTTTCACAAACCAGGAAAACTGAAAACAAAAATGAAAGGAGAAAAGCCAAAAAGGAAAGTAGAAAAGAACACAGCAAAAAGATATGAAAAAAATGGGGCAACCTAAACTAGAGCTTATACAGCTTTAGATCCTGACCGTTAAAGGTCAGGGGTAAAACGGAACCATCCAAATTTTCTAGCTTAAAAGAATTACCTCCAAGTGCCGAATTGATGACAAATGGACCCTTCCAAAGTGAATCAAATTTCCCATGGGCACCTTTGGGTTCACACCACTTATCCCATAATAGTACCTAGTCTCCTTCCATGAAATTCTGAGGCCTAGCCTTTTGATCAAAAATTTTCTTCACTCATGCCTGATGTAAGGCTATCTTGTCAACCATCTCTTCCCTTTCTTCCTGTACTTTATTTAGATACAAAATCCTCTTTTGAAGAGCATCTCGATAGACTTGGTCTTCAATGGTTTTCTGTAATTTTGTTGTAGCTAACTCTAAAGGCAGGGAAAGTTGAGCTTCAACACCATAGACCAACTCAAAGGGGGAAACACCAATAGCTCTCTTTGGTGATGTTTGCTCTACCCAAAGGGCTTCAAATAACTTTTTGTGCCAATCCTTGGCATTGTCACATACCAACTTTCTCATTATTCTGATCAAATTTTTATTACTTGACTCTGCCTGTACATTTCCCTGCAGATAGTAGTCGGATGCATGGGAAAGGTAAATACCATGATCATAGCAAAAAGATTGCAACTCATTAGAAGAGAAATTAGTGGAATTATCTGTAACCAATTTAGATGGGACCCCAAACCTGACCAGAATATAGTTTTTAACAAAATCACAAACCACCTCAGATGTGGTTCTCTTAACAGGGATTGCCTCCACCCATTTTGTGAAGTAGTCTGTTGCGGTAAGGATGTGGGTGTGACCAGCACTAGAAGGAGGATTAATTGGACCAACAAAATCTAACCCCCATTGATCAAAATGTTCTTCTATAACTACTAGTTTCAAGGGAAGGGCTGCTAACTGTGGTTTTCCTCCAAATAACTTACATTTCTCACATTTCACAACCCATTTGTAGGCATCAGCAAACATGCCTGGCCAGTAGTAACAATTTCTCAGGATCTTGAACCTAGTCACCGTAGAAGAGAAATGACCACCATAGGCTTCATTATGAAACTTTACAAGCAGCTTCTCTTGCTGTCCTTTGTCCACACACCTCAGGAATGCTCCATCTAATCCCTTTTTATATAAGATGTCATCCACAATGACATATTTTTTAGCTTTCAATCTAAGATTTCTTCTTTCCTTCTGAGTCAAATGAGGTGGATAGTCTCCATATGTCAGATAAAAAGCCACATCAAAAAACCAAGAATCATGTAAACTTACAAAAAGAGCCATGGGAATACTGCTAGCTGGTTCTTGTTCAGAGATTAGTTTGCATAGCCCCTATCCTTGGACTAGCTTAGTAGGGCAGATATCCAAATCAAACTCTTGGATTCTAGAGATCTAGGTGGCTCACTTATTCATCCCCACTTCCTGTTGGGTAAGTACATCCTTCACGGCAGAAGAAGGCACAAAGACAAGTGAATGTGAGTGCAAGATATAAAACCTAAAAACCTTGACTGCTTTTACCACCACAAATGCTTGCTTTTCTACCAAAGGGTAATTCAGTTCATGCTTCTTGAGAGGGATACTCATAAAGGCAATGGGCACTGCTTCATTTTTTTCATTTTCCTGTAATAAGATCCTAGATACTGTATGATCAGAAGCATAACAATGTATAATAAAATCTTTCTTATAATCAAGATTGATCAAAGTAGGAGCATTTGCTATGGCTTTCTTTATATCTTCAAATGCCTTGATTGCTTCTGCACTCCATTTAAAGGATTCTTTTCACTTGGAAGGCTCACCATGTGTTTAGTGGTTTCAGCAAAGTCAGGAACAAACCTCCTAAGGAAATTTTTCTGTTCAAAGAAAGACTTTACTCTAGTCATGTTTGAAGGTAGACCAAGTTGTTGGATTGCTCTGACTCTATCTGGATCTATCCTAATTCCTTCTTTTGATACGATATGACCCAGTAGTTTTCCCTCTATAACCGCAAACACAGATTTTTTAGGGTTCATGTAAGAAAACTCAGGTGTGGAAACAGCTTCCTATGCTAATCTCTATAGGAGAGTATTGTGCAAATTCTTATAAATCCTTACAATTTCAGATTCATTAACTACTTTAACAAAGATATTGCAACCACATACAATGCATACAAAAAAATAGAGAATGACACAATGATATACCCTAGGGAAAACCTTTCGGTAAAAAACCCCAGCACTCCAAAACCTACACAATGTATTATCTTCAACACAAAGATTACAATACACTTGCAATGCAAGTTCTTTCAGGAAATGAGAGACAAAACCAACAAGACTTAAATTTCTGTTATATCTCTCCCATAGGAGCAGCATCGTATATATAGACTCCTCTGGACCCAAAAATAGGCACAACCACCAAGGCCCATGCACAAAGCCACATGTACATAGTTGTTACATGCAATCCCAAGAATAGGCGTCCATCCCTAGAATAGACTATGACAGCTTGTCATAGAATCCGCCAAAAATAACAGTCACAAGAGAAGTGTAAGAGAATCTGTCATACCAACCTATTTTTGGCATATTCTCTTACACACACCAACCACTTCCTCTTGGGTGCCCAAATAGGCCCAAGTCATAAGATGCTCTTACACCTATCATAGCACATTCCTTAAATAGTTCTTACACATCATAGGAATTCATCATGACCGTTTCAGTCATTATCTCCTTACACACAAGATGCCGACACATCAAGTGGAGTGACACATCAACATGCCAACTAGACATGTACACTCACACTTAATTATATTATTTGCAAAAAATACATTTACAAAACAAATAATAAGAATAGGAATTATCCAAGGTTGAGACACCTTATTCCTAACATTCTCCCACTTATCGAACACCTAGTAAGAGCAACAGGAACATAACAGGAACTTTAACCGCTAAAGGCCAAAAGGCCCATAGACTATGAACACCATCTGAACTTCTTAGTGCCCACTAGTTTCGTTAATGCATCTGCAACATTCTTCACAGTATCTACCTTCTCCAAATTTACCTTTCCATCTTCCACCATATCTCTCACAAAGTGAAACTGCACATCAATGTGCTTCGTTCTGGCATGGAAAGTTGGATTCTTTGCAAGGCAAATAGCGCTCTGACTGTCACACCAAATAGTAATCTATTCTGCATCAACACCAACATCAGAACACAATCTTCTAAGCCAAATGGCTTCTTTACAAGCATGAGTAGTAGCCATGTACTCAACTTTTGTAGTGGACAAAGCAACCACAGGTTGTCGCTTACTCATCCAACTAATGGGACCACCAAACATAGTGAACACATAAGCACTGGTGGATCTCCTGCTGTCAATATCACCTACCCAATCTGAATCCACAAACCCACGAATACAGACTAAATGTGGAGATCCAGAAGAGTTACCATGATAACATATGGAGTAATCTGATGTACCCTTCAAATATCTAAATACTCACTTAACTGCATCCCAATGTACCCGTCTAGGATTAGCCATAAACTGACTCAGGACTCCCATTGCTTGGGAAATGTCTAGTCTAGTACAGACCATAGCATACATAAGACTGCCAACTACACTAGCATAAGGTACTCTACTCATGTCCTCCACCTCACTAGGAGATTTTGGACAATCATCTACAGATAACATTGTTCCCACAGAAATAGGAACACATAGTGGTCTACAATCTGCCATGCTGAACCTGTCCAACACAGACTTCACATACTTACTCTGACTCAACCAAAGTTTTATGTTAGACCTGTCTCTACTGATTTCCATACCCAAGATGTACCTAGCTACCCCAAGATCTTTCATCTCAAACTGTGCTGACAACTGAGATTTAAAATCAGAAATCATACCCTTACCCTTCCCAAACAGCAACATATCATCAACATATAATGCAACAATAAGAAGGTGATCATTTTCAACTCTAAAATAAACACAATGATCTGATTTTGATCTTACAAATCTGATTGACAACACAAAGGCATCAAACTTAAGGTACCACATCCTAGGAGATTGCTTCAAACCATATAGAGATTTCTTTAATCTGCAAACTAAGGATTCTTTACCTTTAACAATGTAGTGCTCAGGCTGTGACATATAAATCTCTTCCTCCAAATCACCATGAAGGAAAGTTGTCTTCACGTCCATCTGTTCTATCTCTAAATCATATGATGAAGCAAGAGATAACCAAAATCTAATGGATGTCAACTTTGCAATAGGAGAGAATATTTCACCATAATCTATTCCCTCTACCTGTGAATACCCCTTTGCAACCAATCTAGCTTTATACCTTTCAACACTGCCATCTGCACAGAATTTCTTCTTGAACACCCATTTACAGCCAACAAATTTTCTCCCTTTAGGCAAAGGTACAAGGTCCCAAGTTTTTTTTTTCTCCAATGAAGCCATCTCATCATCCATAGCCTCAATCCAAGAACCTACATCTTCCATGCCCAAAGCCTCTTTCACAAATCTAGGCTCATCAATGTTAGTAATCAAAGCAAAGGCACAACTAGAATCTAACATAGAATAACCAAACCTTTCTAGTTGCTTTCTTTCTCTCGTGGATCTCCTCAAGGGCTACGGTTGAGGTTGTTCTTCCTCTTCTTCTGAACTATCAGAGCTACTAGAGCTCTCCTCATCATTAGACCCAATGTGGTCTCTCTGTTCAGTCTTCTCAGGGGTAGGAGGCAATTGAACAACATATTTTTCCTTTTCTTTTTCATCTGGTTGTAGCACAATAGGAGAAGATGTTAGCTCTCTAAAAATAACATTTCTACTATACAACACCTTACTATTCACGGGATCCCAAAGCTTGTATCCTTTCACACCAGCACTATATCCGATGAAAATACATTTAACAGCTTTGTTTTCCAACTTAGATCTTTTCTCCTTTGGAACATGTGCATAAGCTTCACAACCAAAAACATGAAGATGTCTAATTGAAGGCTTCTTACCAGACCACACCTCCATGGGTGTCTTACCAACAAGGGCTGATGTAGGAGATCTATTAACCAGATAGCAAGCAGTGGCCACAGCTTCGGCCCAAAACCTTTGTTCTAAACCAGCTCCACTAAGCATACTCCTAGCCTTCTCCATCAGTGTCCTATTCATTCTCTCTATAACTCCATTTTTTTGTGGGGTATAAGGAGTTGTATTATGCCTCTCGATACCTTATTCTTTATAGAACTGTTCAAACTCTATTGAGCAAAACTCACCACCATTGTCAGTTCTCACACACTTAATCTTCTTACTAGTCTGATTCTCTACAAGAGCTTTAAATTCCTTGAACCGACTAAAGACTTGTGTCTTACTTTTAAGGAAATAAATCCATGTCCTTCTACTATAATCATCTATGAAAGATACAAAAAATATAGACTTGGAGATTGAAGGAACTTCTACAGGACCAAATACATTAGAATGAATAAGATCCAAAACATCAGAAGATTTGTGAGAACTAGAGTAAAACTGAACACAATTTTGTTTCCCATAGACACAGTGTTCACAGAAGTCAAACTCGAGATTGCAATCATTTAACCCCTCAATGAGATTTTTATTTTTCAAGGTTCTGAGACCCTTTTCACCAATGTGGCCAAATCTCATATGCCACAACATTGTCTTTTCTGCAGGAAGCTTACCTTCCAAAGTATTTGCACTACCATCGGAACCAATAGCCACAAACTTCTTCACTGCTTGTTCAGATGGTGAGGATGAAGAACTATTACATAGAGGAATACATGCATCTAGCTGAAATAAGGTACCTCTCCTAGTACCCCTTGCAAGCACTATCGATCCTCTCATCATCTTGCATCCTTCTTTCGAAAAAACAACTTGCACACCTACATCATTTAGCATACTTATAGATAATAGGTTTCATGCCAAACCCGGAATGTGCATAACTCTGTTGATTCCCTTTACTCATCCATCAGGAAATTTGATAGTGACCCTTTCGCATCCAACTATCTTTAGGTGAGAATCATCACCCAAGTACACCTTTCCTACATCAAACTCTTCATATTTTGAGAACCAGTTTCGATGAGAGGTCATGTGAAAAGATGCACCTGATTCAACCAACCACACATCATTAGATGCATGGGCTGCCAAAGCTATGATGAATGCATCGCCATCTTCTTGAGATCTTTCTGAAGCTGAATCTGAACCTTTCTTCTTCTTCTTCGGTTCTTTCCAGTCTTTATAGAAGTGCCCAGATTTATCACAGTTCCAACATTTTTCCTTGGACTTATTGGAAGTCTTTGACTTCCCATGAGATTTGGATCTACCCTTATTGTCAGACTTATTGTCATTTTTCTTCCCTCTTTCAGTGGATCTCCCATGAACAGCAAGGGCTTCTTTTTCTGAAATGGAAGCCTTTCTCTGCATCTCCTCTGATAGCAGCGAAGACACCACATCATCCATTTTGAAGGTGACTAAAGTGCTTCTGAGAGCCATCACAAGATGGTCCCATGAATCCGGTAAAGAACACAAAAGTGTGTAGCAACGATCCTCCTCCTCTAACTTGACACCAGCTGATGTCAATTGTGCAGCCAGCAGATTAAATGCATTTAAATGATCCGTTAAGGATCCACCTTCCTCCATTCACAGAGAGTACAACTTCTTCCTCAGGAACAACTTGTTCACTAGAGATTTGGCCTGATACATAGCCACAAGTCTTTCCCACAAACTATTTGTAGTTTTCTCATCTAGAACATTCAGAAGGACTGCATCAGTTAAACAAAGTCTTATGAGACCCTTAGCTTTACGGTCTTTGATATCCCAATCTGCTTGAGCTATAGTTACTGGCCTTGTAGCATTTGAAGTCACTTCCCATAGGTCACGATCTTCCAACATGTCTTCCATCTTGAGTTTCCACAACTCAAAATTAGTGCCATTAAATTTCTCCACCTCCATTCTTCCATATGATGAACTTGCCATCTCAATCTGCAAATAAGATTCAGAATGCTCTGCAAAAAACTCCCACTCAAACTTGAGATCAGCTCAAAAAACCCTACCCAACAACTAGGATCAAAATTTGATCAAGCTCTGATACCACTTGTAAGAAAACTCAGGTGCAGAAATAGCTTCCTATGCTAATCTCTATAGGAGAGTATTGTGAAAATTCTTATAAATCCTTACAATTTCAGATTCATTAACTACTTTAACAAAGATATTGCAACCACATACAATGCATACAGAAAAATAGAGAATGACACAATGATATACCCTAGGGAAAACCTTTCGGTAAAAAACCCCAGCACTCCAAAACCTGCACAATGTATTATCTTCAACACAAAGATTACAATACACTTGCAATGCAAGTTCTTTCAGGAAATGAGAGACAAAACCAACAAGACTTAAATTTCTGTTATATCTCTCCCATAGGAGCAGCATCGTATATATAGACTCCTCTGGACCCAAAAATAGGCACAACCACCAAGGCCCATGCACAAGCCACATGTACACAGTTGTTACATGCAATCCCAAGAATAGGTGTCCATCCCTATAATAGACTATGATAGCTTGTCATAGAATCCACCAAAAATAACGGTCACAAGAGAAGTGTAAGAGAATCTGTCATACCAACCTATTTTTGGCATATTCTCTTACACACACCAACCACTTCTTCTTGGGCGCCCAAATAGGCCCAAGTCATAAGATGCTCTTACACCTGTCATAGCACATTCCTTAAATAGTTCTTACGCGTCATAGGAATCCATCATGACCATTTTAGTCATGATCTCCTTATGCACAAGATGCCGACACATCAAGTGGAGTGACACATCAACATGCCAACTAGACATGTACACTCACACTTAATTACATTATTTGCAAAAAATACATTTACAAAACAAATAATAAGAATAGGAATTATCCAAGGTTGAGACACCTTATTCCTAACAGTTCAGAGAGATACCGTGCTCCCTGCACCTTTGTAATACTGACTTTAAGTCCCTTAGATGGTTTTTGCACTTCTTAGAAAAAATTGTTAAGTCATCGAGATAAACAACTATTACTTTATTCAACAAGTGGCTAAATGAGGAATTCATTGCATGTTGAAAGGTAGCCCCTACATTTATAAGACCGAATGGCATTCTATTGTAGGCATATGTTCCCCACGGAGTAGTAAAGGTTGTTTTGTGCTGATCCTGGTCATGCACCTTTATCTGGTTGTAACCAAAAAATCCATCAAGCATAGACATCATTTTTGAGCCAGCCACAGTTTGTAAGATATGATCCATAACAAGAAGACCATAGTTATCTTTAAGGCTACATTGATTTAGGTTCTGAAAGTCTACACAGATCCGTATCTCTCTATTTTTCTTCCTGACAGGAACTATCTTTGCAATCCATGTAGAATGATGAATCAGGTAAATAATGCAAGCTTGTAGCATTTTTTCAACTTCCTTTTGAATTGCTTCAGAAACCTTTGGATTGTAATTTCTTAGTTTCTGTTTGAAGGGTGTAGTCCCTGGTTTGAGGGGTATTTGGTGCTAAAATTTTCCACCTTTAAAATTCTTCAAATCATGATAGGACCAAGCGAATGTGTCTTTGTATTCTTTCATTAAACTTATAAATCTTCATTTTTCATCTGGAGAACAACACTTTCCCAAATTAATACATTTGGGTTCTTCCTTTGTTTCTCCTATGTTTATCTTTTCATGATCATTTGGATTCTTCTCCTCTTTGGGAGGTACTTCATGACTCGGAGCATCATACCTGTCAAATTGTCTTTCCAGAGAGACTAGGCCCTTAGGAATACGATTTCCTTTCAATTGAAAAATCCCTTCTTTTGTCACTTCTCCTGGGCAAAACTCATCACAAGTTGATGAAGATCCCTCAAAATAGGTTGTACTAAAAACTTCATCTAGTTGCAAAAATTTATCTATTTGTTTATCATCCTGGAAAACCTACCAATGATCAACGTTATCTGGTACTTTTGGCCTGTGGACTATCTCAATTTTATACAAAGTCTACTTGAAGTCTGTATGTGGTAGCAATAGGGACAAAGAGACGGCCAGTGAATCAGCTCTACTATTTAACTCTCAGGGAATGGCTTCTATGGAGAAGGCTTCAAATTCTTCTATCTAATCCCAAACTCGATTCCTATAATATTTGAGCCTCTCATTTTTAGCTGAATACATCCCATGTACTTGCCTAACCACCAACTCTGCATCTCCTTTGGCTTTAATCATTTTGATTCCCATCTTCTTCGCCTCTTCAATACCTAGCAGAAGAGATTCATATTCTGTGGTATTGTTGGTGTTATCAAAATTAAGCTTGAATGCTCGAGGAAACAATTCTCCTCCCTAAGATATTAATACAATGCCTACTCCTGATCCCACCACTACACAACTTCCATCAAACTCCAAAATCCATAGACCATTTGAATTATTAATGTTTTCTTCACTGTTAAGGCCAGGTGTTGAGGAAATCATATAATTGCCAAATTCAGACTCTTGATAAAGCACTTGAGCCTTGGGATCGTCAGATGGGAAAATCGTGTATTTTGATTTTCCTTTTGGCTGCAACACCACTCTCTTCTCTCTGACTGGAATTATTGCCTGAGACCAATCAAGTTTTATCTCCCCTCCAATATCCTGACAAAAAGTCCTACTGAGAAGCATGCCATAACTCGTAGGAATATCTGCCACAAGAATAGTCAACTTGATCTTTTTACTGGGATACACTGCTAAGGCTACTTAGGCATCTTTAATTTGTCCAACTAAAGGAACCTGCTTGGTATCTAAGGCATAGCATTCACCAAAAGTTGTAGTGAGTGGAAGATCTAAAGGTTTAGCTACTGAGGCTGGCATGATATTATCTGAGGCTCCTGAATCTATCACACAATTATTTAACTTGAATCCATGGATAAACAAGGATAGGTAAAATGGCTCAGGCTTAACACCTAATTTGGGAGTTTTTTCTTGTACAAGATCTTTTCCTTCCTGAGAATCTTTGCTCTCGGTTGATTGATTTTCTGTATAGGCTTCTTTAACAAATGCAGCATTGGTCATATCATTGTCTGGATGATCAACAAGGGGCTGAGTGGACTTAACATGCTTAACCAGTCTATCTAATTCCCTAGGATTCATTCTTAGATATTTGGTAGGGGTAACTTCAATCTTTGAGGTTTTACAAAAATCAATAATATCAAAAGGAGTAGAACTATTTTTCTTTGCTAAATCATCCTCTTTAGAAAAAGAATTTTTAAGATTTGGAGTCTTTTGTGAAAACTCTTTACCTCTTTCCCAATGTTGCGATGTGGATGGGGTATCAGCTACCTGAGAATTGTGGTAGCCTCTTGTCATCACAATGCATGCAGGGTCCTGTAATGTTGCCAGAATACTTCCTCCTCATTCAGAGTTGGATTCGTATTCTACATAAAAATTTCCAGAGTCGCCAAGCAACTGAGGATTTCATTCATCATCAGATGACTCCTTTGTCAATTCTTGATTTACATGCATCTGCATTAATCGGATCATTTCTGGACATAAAGACCCATCATGATCATCTATTAGGTGAAAGGTGCACATATTAGCCCGCCTAGGAGGAGCTTCAATTTGATTCTTATCAGCTGGAGGTAAGGCTGGAGTCCTATTGCTAGGTCCAGCTTGTTCAATTGCACCTCTGGATATATCTCTATACAAAGGGGGAAAGTTTGCATTACCTTTGGGAAGCTGCCTTTTGAGAGTGATTACATCATTCATCAATCTTTGCATCATTGGATCAAAGGAAGACACATTTTGATTATTAGGCACTTGGACATCCTTTCTCCACTTTCCTACCATGATGAGGTCATCCTTTAACTCGGTAGCCTGTTGTTGAGTAGCTGTCAAGTCCGCTAGTCTATTCCTCCTTAGATGGAAACCGATATCTGGGGGCATTGAATTTACGAAGAAAAACTGCTGATTTTCAGGAGTTGGCCT
The DNA here is from genome assembly GCA_027943335.1 of Chamaecyparis obtusa. Lineage (NCBI taxonomy): Eukaryota > Viridiplantae > Streptophyta > Pinopsida > Cupressales > Cupressaceae > Chamaecyparis > Chamaecyparis obtusa. The sequence goes on from BSBK01000645.1 coordinate 661,355, forward strand.
TTTCATTGTAGGGATTTTATGAATGACCTTATTGTATCGAGCCACATAATCTCTCATAGGTTCATGGATCTCCTTTTTCATTTGTGTGAGCTGAGCTAGCAAAGAATGTTCATCATCTGCACTTTTGAAATGAGCTTCAAATGCAACTTTCATAGAATTCCAGTCAGTTATGGATGCTACAGGAAGGTGTCCAAACCAATCTGCTGCTCCATCTGTTAAGGTTTGAACAAAAATTTAGACTACTATGTCTTCTTCTTGTACACCTAAGATACCTGTGGCTACATTAAAGGAATTGTAATGTTCTTCCACAGCTACTTTACCATCACCGAAAAACCTTGGGAGAACATCTTTTTCACCTTTAGGCAAAGCATGATGAGCTGCCAGAGCTAGTGGGCCTACTGCATTACCCCATGGTTGGGCCATAATGACTGCTGGAAAAATAGTCAATAAAGGAGGGGCTTGTATACCTGATAAAGTTAAAGCTTTCCAATCACAGGTCTTAGGGGATGAGCGGAAAGATTCTTTAGGAGGAGATGGGGGTCTACTATGAGCCTTTTTCTTTGAGGGACAAACTCTTATGGTCTCAAGATTTCTCAGTTCTTCAAAAACCTCATCAAAAATACCCACCTCTCGTTGTGGCCTGGTGTAAGGTTTGGATTCTAGCTTAGCGATCTTTATGGTCTCTGAATCGCTCTATCAACTATTGCAGCTTCTTGGGCTACGGGGAGACCTCTTAACCGTTCACCAATCTCTTCCTCTTCTTCTAGTACTAACTGAACCTATTGATATTGTTCGTTACTTTTTTTTACTTTCCAAGCCAAATTATTTAAGTCTGCAACAATGTCCTCCTAAGTGTAATGAAAATCTAAACCTAGTTGCAAGACTGGAGGAAGTTCAACTCTGCCAGGTATTCTATCAGTAGGTAAAACCATAATCACTCATTCGAGTCAAGCAAAGACACTAGCTTTCTATTCCTTCCCCAGTAGAGTCACCAAAAATTGTTAGTAAATAAATTTGTCTTTTCTATTCTTGATCTTAATTTGCTCTATCACCCTTTACGAAATTTCAAATCTTTACTAACAAATGAATTAAACTTCAAATGTTTAATTCTCTGAATTGTGGTACAGCTCCTAGTAATATCTTCAATGAATATATTTTACCAAACCATGCATTACTAAAAATATTTAACTTTTAACTAGAAATTTACTAAGGCTATGAGCAATCTTTCATCAATATGATTTGATCACTTATGATCAATAACAAGATATCACTATAAATCTCACAGGTTTGAACTAATAAAAACCATAGCTTTAAACTTTTATCTAACTCTGATTAACAAAATAAAATAAAACAACTTAATTCAAGAAAATATTTCATCCACTGAATAATACTCCAACAGAAGCCCACTCATAAACATAAACCAACAGATTTATATCAAATAAGTTTTTTCATTCACTGGTAGAAAGGTCTTTTCAAATCAAGTTTTTGTAGGAAACTTTAACTCTAAGCTATACTATTCTATTACTTTCTTCAAAAAACTAAATATATTGTAAAGCAACTCCTAACAGGGTTAAAGATCTTCTAACAAGGATCATAACACACTAGTGTAGAATATTAGTGGGCGTCAATTCCCACTAGGGTTTTTACCTATTTGAGTTTCCCCGTAACCAAAATATTGTGTTGTGTTCAAGTGTTCTTTCATTGTGTTTATGCTTTATGTTTCAGTATACTTAATTAGATAAATAATTGAAACTTGTAGATAATTGATTCACCACCCCCCCCCCCCCCCTCGTAGTTATCTCTTGGGACTATTCCTAACAATTGGTATCAAAGCCAATTGCCTCGGAGAGAAATTTTAATAGCTTGGGGTTGATTAGATGGCATAATTTAGGAAAGAAAGTCCTAAGTTTGATGGAGAGAATTATCTTGATTGGAAGAACAAGATGTTTACCCATTTGTAGTGCATTGCTTTTGAAGTTTTTGATGTAACTATCAAAGAAGCCAAGGTTCCCACCTTAGATGACCTTGCAAAGGATGATGCTACCAATAGGCAAAAGGAATTGTTTCATCAGAATGCTATAGCTAAAGAAGCCCTTATCAACGCCCCATCTGATGGTGAGTTTTCAAAAATAAAAAAGGTAGATACAGCCCATAAAATATGGAAGCACCTAGAAGACATATTTGAAGGAGACAAACAAGAAAAGGATGCATGTAGAAAGACATGGAAGAAAATATACAATGCATTCGAGATGCTGCCTGAAGAAAATATCAGAGCTTACAATCAAAGGATCAATGAAGCAGTTGCTGGAATCAGAAACAATGGTGGAGAGATTTTAGAGGAGGACATTATGGACAAGCTAATGACTACCCTCACTCTAGAATATGAAAATAAGATCAAAATCCTTGATGAGACCATGTATCTTACATCTAATTTCAAGAGAGAGACCTTGATCAGCAAAATCTTAGCTTTTGAGATTTCAAGATTGAAGACAAAACTAAAAAGTGAGACAGCCTTCAAAGCAACAATTCATGGTAAGAAGACACTTCTCATAATTTTGATGATGATGATGAAGAGAAAACATTAGATGATTCCATTGCTATGATTTCCAAAAGAGAAAAGAAAAGAAAAGGAAAATATGAAGGTCAATTACCATTTAAGTGCTTTTCATGTAATAAGATCAGTCACTTTGCTTCTAAGTGTCCTACTAGAGCTAGAAAGTTCAAAAAGGATTACAAGCCTAACTACTCTAAGGAATGCTACTATGCTAGAGATGGAGTTTTAGAGGATGAATCAGGTGAAGAAGAAATTAGATTCATTGCTATTGTAGACAAAATGAATAATAAGACAGTTCATGAAGATAAGAAAGAGAATCAAGAGTTGGCATTGATTTCACAAGCTATGATAAGGGCAGATTGGATTATAGATAGTGGTTGTTCACATCACATGATAGGTGATAAAGATAGATTTGTTCATTTGGACAAATACAATGGTGGTATGGAAAAATTTGGAGATAAAACTCCTAAACCAATAGTTGGTAGAGGATCCATCACCTTGGATGGAAAGAATAGTACTGATGATGTTCTCTATGTAGATGGTTCGAAACATAACCTTCTAAGTGTTGGATAGTTACTTGGAAAACGCTATCAGTTGGAGTTTAAAGATGAAAAATGCATCATTAACAACAAGGATGGTGTTATGATTGCATTAGGCTCAAAGACAAGAGGTAATGTTTTTCAACTCAATTCAGAAGCAAGTTGTTTTGTTGCTAAAGTTGATGACAGTTGGTTGTGGCATAAAAGACTATGTCATATCAATTTTGATAACATAGTAAAGATAAAAAATGTAAAGGCAGTAAGAGATCTAGCTAGCATAGCAAAGCCAGTTGATACTATATGTAGGGAATGTGTGATGGGAAAGCATGTGAGAAATTCATTCAGGAGCAAGCAAAATTCAGCAGAGAACACGTTGGATCTGATTCATACAGACCTATGTGGTCCAACTCAAATAAGATCATACTATGGTGAAAGGTATTTCATTTTGTTTGTTGATGATTATACTAGGATGATGTGGGTTGTGTTCTTGAAAGATAAGTTAGAAGCATTTGAGAAGTTCAAAATATTTAAAGCTAAGGTTGAGAATGAAATTGGACTAAAGATAAAATGTTTGAGATCGGATAGAGGAGGAGAATTCACCTCTGACAGATTCTATGAGTACTGTGAAGAACATGACATAAAGAGACAATTAAGTGCACCTAGAACCCCTCAGCAGAATGGAATTGCAGAAAGAAGGAATAGGATTATCCTTGATACAGCATGCACCATTATGATTGAAGGAAAAGTTGCACACACCTATTGGAGAGATGCGGTCAATACAACAGTCTATACCATCAATAGAATTCAATTAAGGCCTAGCGCTAACAAAACACCATATGAGCTATGGTTTGGTAATGTTCCCATAGTAAAATACTTTAGAATCTTTGGAAGCAAGTGCTACATCAAGAGGGATGAAGCAGTAGGAAAGTTTGATGCAAGAAGTGATGAAGGTATTTTTATTGGTTACTCTACTAAAACTAAAGCTTATAGATGTTTCAATTTAAGATTGAAAAAGATCATAGAAAGTGCTCATGTTAATATTGATGAAAAGTTTATGGTTCAAGAAAGATATCATGATTACTCACCCATGATTGAAGAACCTAGACCCTCCACTAGTGAGACAGTCATTGAGGAAATGTTTGATAGTATTGATGTGTTATTCAATGACCCTGAGACAAGTGAAGAAAGTACTCCTAAGGCAGATGAGTTTGCATCACCTAAAGTTCCAAAATTTAAATCTAGAAATCATTCCAAGAAAGATATCATTGGAGATCAGAGCGGAAAAGTCTTAACAAGATCACAAGCAAAGAACTCAGCTAGCAGTGAAGTGGTATGTTTACTATCTCAGATTGAACCTTTAAGTATTGAAGATGCATGCAATGATTTAGATTGGCATGATGCTATGAAAGAACTTGATTAGATTATCAAGAATGACACTTGGGAACTGGTCCCAAGACCTAGTTATAAAAATGTGATTGGAACAAAGTGGATATTCAGAAATAAGATGAATGAAGATGGTACAGTAGTAAGAAAAAAAACAAGGTTAGTATGTAAGGGATGTGTGCAAAGAGAAGGCATTGATTATTTAGACACATTTACACCTGTGAGAAGATTAGAAGCTATTAAGTTGTTTCTAGCTTATGCTACAGTCAAAAACTTCAAAGTTTATTAGATGGATGTCAAGTCAGCATTCCTTAATGGAGATTTGAAAGAGAAGTTTACATTGAGCAGCCAGAAGGATTCACCTTATCAGACAGACCTAATATGGTATGCAGATTGAAGAAGGCCCTTTATGGACTTAAGTAAGCCCCTAGAGCATGGTATGAGAGACTAGATTGATATATAACAAAGATTAGATTCAAGAAAGGAGTAGCAGATTGTAATCTATTCATTAGAGAGACATATGAAGGTCTACTACTTGTAGCTATATTTTTTTATGACATTATCTTTGGAGGTAATGATAAACTAAGTGTAGAATTTGTCAAAGAAATGCAGAATGAGTTTGAGATGAGTATGATTGGTCCTATCAAATACTTTTTGGGACTAAATGTGCAGTAGACAGAAAAAAGGAATTTTTATTAATCAGTCCAAATATGTGAATGAGATACTGAAGAAATTCAAGATGGATGATTGCAAGCCAGTAGGAACCCATATGATCACTGGATGCAAGCTTACAAAAGAAGATGACTCACCAGTAGTAGATATAACATTGTACAAGTCTATGATTGGTAAACTCATATATCTTACTGAGACTAGACCTGATATTTCCAATGCAATTGGCATAGTTGGAAGATTTGCAGCAGAACATAAGCAAAGTCACCTCATGGCAGTAAAGAGAATATTTAGATACTTGCAAGGCACTATAGATTATGATCTATGGTAGCCTAATTTAGAAAATGTTGAGCTTCATGTGTACACTGATGCAGATTGGGCAAGATGTGTTGATGACAAAAAGAGTGCATCAGGTGGAGCAATGTTTCTTGGTGATAGACTTGTCACTTGGACAAGCAAGAAACAAAATTGTATTTCTCAGTCAACAGCAAAAGTAGAGTATGTTGCAGCAGCCTTGAATTGTTCTACAATTGTTTGGATCAAGCAGATGATAAAAGATTTTGGAATTTAGATTGATTATCCTATTTTTATTCACTATGATAACACTAGCACTATCAATATGTCGAAGAACCCTATGATGCATGCAAAGACAAAGCACATTGAGATCAAGTATCACTTCCTAAGAGAGAAAGTGGTAGAGAAAGAAGTCAAGTTGGACTATGTGAGTACTAAAGATTAGTTGGTAGATATATTCACAAAGCCCTTGCCTAAGGATACTTTTGAATATCTCACGGAGAAGTTGGGAGTAATTCCCTTCCCCGATTCTGCTTAGAAGAAAGAAGGAAAGGCGTCAGTTCTCAGGGACTGATGCAAGGTTGACTACTCTACCTCAGGAGTAGTACTGGTGCTTAAAATGAATGGCACCCTTTTCCATTGATGTCAAAGGGGGAGTAATATACAAAGTCATGGAAAACATAAAAAGGAGGAGTAATATACTAAGGGGGAGTAGTATTCAGTTATGATAGCAGTACAGTTGAGGAAATGGAGAATATTGGAAAATATTGCAGCAGATGGAGGATTCATCTTTGGGGGAGTTTTGATGAGGAAATGGAGAATGTTATAAAAGAATTGTTCATTTGGGTTGATGGTGGTTTTTCATTCCACATGTTGCCATCAATGCCAAAGGGGGAGATTGTTGGATATTTGCCAGCAGGCCAGTACAAACTGTATATTTGTCATTGATGACAACATATGGAAAGTAGCATGCATGGAAGTCTTATGTAGTAATCTTTTAGTATATGTAGCATGGATAGGATATCAGCATGATATCATGGGTGTAGAGGTTAACTGTTAGTACAGACAATTATATAGCAGCTTGTGTCAGTAGTGTTCCTGATAGAGTAACAGACAATATTTTGTGTATGGCTGTCTGTACAGTTATCATGGAGCCTTGCACACTTGGATATATGTTGAAGGCATGTTAGTGATGTTTTAGTTATGGATGCATAATCTGATATTCAGTAGAAGTGAAGTTATGCAATCGTTATTTGCCAATAGCAATTTCCTATGTTTATTCAGAAGAGCCGACAAAGATCTTATTAGTTTTGGAGTTGCACCTATCTTTTGGGTATGCACCCTTGGAGTTAAGCTTAGAGAAGATTTATTGATGTTCGGTTAAGAGCACATGAATTAATTTAGCTTGAGGAGAAAGATACAATTGTTTTGGTAGAGCTGATAGTGTGTAGCATGCGTCTACAATTATCTTATTAGACAGGTCCCAAAATGTGTTGTGTGCATAGTAGAGCTGACAGAATGTTTATTGGAGTTTGTTATGGTTTCTCTAATATGATTTCAAGGTGGTTCTAACAGGCCGACTTGATGATATCATTTAGAGGAAAGATATTTATAGGCAGTCATGTTTGATTACTTGAGTGTGGTTCATGGTTGATTAAGAAGAGCAGAGCAGAGTGTGCAAAGTGTTGAGCCATCAGAAGAAGGTCTATGTGACCAAGTAAAGTATTTGTGCTATACATTGGAACTGATCTAGATAGCAAGTCTAAGCACAGTTCACCAAGATCCAGATATAGTGTGTATCTATTATTCAGAAGGTTTTAGCCTTCGCCCCTTTGAGTAGTGAGCTCTCGGACAATGCGTCCTCTCCCCTAACAGGAAAAATTGTAAAAGATTCCTAATAGGGTCTGACCCTTGACCAGGTCTACTATACTAAATATATTATAAATCAACTCCTAACAGGGTTAAGGATCTTCTAACAAGAATCATAATACACTAGTGCAGAATATTAGTGGGTGTCAATTCCCACCGGGGTTTTTACCTATTTGGGTTTCCCCGTAACCAAAATATTGTGTTGTGTTCAAGTGTTCTTTCATTGTGTTTATGCTTTATGTTTTAGTATACTTAATTGGATAAAGAATTAAAACTTGTAAATAACTGATTCACCCCCCCCCCCCCCCTCCCCCCCCTCTCAGTTATCTCTTGGGACTATTCCTAACACTTTTGGCTTTTATTTTGCAAATTTTTCAAAGGAAAAACTTGTTGGCTTTAATGGAGTATATGAAGATTTTGGCTTGTTCCTACTTGCTATTTTGAGTTTAAGAAAGGCTATAATGCCTTGTGTTAAGAGTTGAACATAAAGGCCATGTAAATGCCTATAGCATGTGATATGCTTGTAATAATCTTGTATTTTATTGCGTAATGTTTCTCCTACTATCTCCTTGAATATTGAAGCAAAAAAAAAGTAATACTAGTGCATTATTTATGCTTAATAAGGAAAAATAAAGTTGCTGGTTTGTTTTCCTACATGTATGAAAAAGTTCATTTTCTTAAGTATGTCAAATCTTCCTATTTGAGTTCAATTTTATTTCTAGTATAAATGAAAGGAAAAGAAAAGTGTAGTTATCTTGCTATTGCTTTAGAAGAAAATGTCTTTTCATTGAATGTGATGTATTTCAAAAAATATCATGTATATACACCCATGAATATATACTTAGGTATATATACATAGATGTATATAATATTGGAGTATGTCTCTATAAAGTTAATTCGAAAGAAAAAGATTTCCTTATCTCTCTATGTTAAGTTTAACCTCTATCATGTATATACATCCTAACATATATACAATCATGTGTATGAGTATGATAAAGTTTATATACATATATATTAAATTATATAATATTTATAGATTCATCACATATACCCATGTATGTATATATACAATGTGTATATGTAGTAAGGGTTTACACAATACTTAATCTCCCATTTCTTTTTCTTGCATATGCATAAATATAAATAAGTATATATATACATATATTAACATACATATATAAATATATATATATATATATATATATATATATATATATATATATATATATATATATATATAATTAAGTTAACTAAACATCATATTACATAAAACTGCAAAAAAAATTTAAAAAACTTTAAAAAAATTTATGCATTGTTTACTTCTTTGCATGGGGGGCCCAACCCTTTGGGGATGGCGGGACTGTGCCCACTGTAACCCCATTGGGGTTGCGGTGGCATAGCCCATTGCATTCCCCATTGGGGAGCGGTGGTCTTGTCCATCGTCACCCTCGGGTGCCACATGCAGGGCCCCTGCTACCCAATGGGGGTGCAAAGCAGTATAATCCCCTGCACCACCCAATGGGAGTGGTGAAGCATTGTCCCACCCCTGCGTTCATTTTTTTAAAACAAAAAAACATACTTCCGCAATAGCGGTATGGCCGGGGGTCGTATAATATAAACACATGAACAAAAAAATTAGTATAAGGTAAAACAAAAGTAGTTTTTTAAAATGGCAGAAGTTTTAAAACCATCCAGCAAATCTTACATTTAGATATAGAATAACATTAAAATAATAACACAGTTTTGTGTAAAAAAAAGGGGGTAAATAAAGTAAAAGGTAATTAGAATTTATGGTTGATAGACCAAATAAAACAATAGTGTTTATCTCTGGTAAATATCGCAAAGAATAATCTATGCATCTGTGGCAGAGAGCTATTTATCTGGAAACTAAAATAGAGAATGTAAATTGAAATCTAAAGGTAATTATAATGTAATTTTCCTCAATAGGCATTAAAAAAATCTAAGACAATAAATTTTTACCTTGCTAATCTCTTGCTTGATGATGCCTTAAGGAAACTTTGTAGTAAACTTGTAAACTCCTCCATTGATGAATTCTTTGTCAAATATACATACACACACACACACACACACACACGAAAGTATACAAGGGTGTATATACATACATAAGTGTGTATATACACTCATATATACTTGTGTGTTTATATATATACACACGAAAGTATACAAGGGTATATATACACACACAAGTGTGTGTGTGCACTCATATATACTTGTGTGTGTGTGTGTGTGTGTATGAGTGTACACACACACTTGTGTGTGTATATACACCCTTGTATACTTGTGTGTATACTTCCTTCTATTTATTTTTCTCTTCCACTTAGCTCATGGCCCAACCTGCAAAATCCAAAATAGAGAAATTAGGGTCTTGGCCATGTTTTATTTTTGGGCCAAACCCTAATTTCAAAATTAGGGTTAGGGTTGGCCTTGGAGCCAAAATCAATTTTTAAATTTTAATTTTGAAATCATTATTTAATTCTGGTTAGTCAAATTAGATACTGGTTATCAGTATTTAATGATGTTGACTTTTACCCTTCTTTTTGAAATTTTGATTTTTTTTAAATATTATTTTAATCTTGTTTTTTTTAATTCTAAAATTTCTCATGATTAACTTTATTGGATTTTGAATATTAGGCCATTAAATGGTTATTTTGATTTATTTTGAATTTTAAAATGATGGAATATTTATTAAATAGGCCTTTATATTATTTTATTATTATTCTGAGATTTGTGAATTTAGATTTTGAATTACTATATTATAATATTAATTGAACTTTATTAATGTTTTATTTAAGTTGAAGAAATTAATTGATTTTTTTAAATATTTTTATGACCTATGCTATTTTCTTTAACTATTTGGATTATTAGGGGAATGAATAATTTTATAAATCCTAGGAGGGACCTAGGTAAAATATTTCACCCTAATAATAATAATAATATTTTGATTTAGTACTTATAATTTTATTTTTAATGTTTAAATCCCTTAGCTAGAATAATATTAATATTTTTTTTGAACATTAAATAAATTATATTTAAATCAAGGGATATATATTAATTTCATTTCACTTAATCGATTATTATTATATTTTAATTATTAATTAGACAACCCTAGTATTGTATTAGGGTTAATTTCTTGATTACATTATCCCTTTTAATCCATTAAATTGAAATCTACATTTGACCCTAAATGGTTACCTAGTATCCGTTAGGGGCCATTAGGGTTACGATTGAATTTGTTGATTTGTTCATCTTTCATTGAACCCCTAGGTTTGCATGACCTAATTATTGACCTTATTATATTCTCTTAGTTGGATTATTGACTTGGGTTAATTCCCTTTTTATATTATCATGCTAAACCTAGTTAGGATTTCCTTTGGCTAATGCAGTCTGAAAAACAAGGGATGTTGCCAAGCCAGCATATGCCATGATTCCCCTTGTGAGCTATTATGTGTTGCATCTCATTTTTGTGTTGTGCATTCCTTAGTGTGTAACCTAGTTATTGTTATGTGCTTTTAAAAAAAATGTGGTGTGTGTGTGTTTTGCCCTAAATTTTGGGCATGACATTTTGGTATCATAGCTAGGTTTCAACGCTTGCAACCTTAAGACATTGTGTTTCCCCCTTTTTTAATTGTAGTTGTAGGTTGTTTTTTGAGCGCAACAAGTGCGTAGAGATGGGAAGTTTTTTTTTATGCCTCCGGACATGTGACAAAGTGGAGTAGGGAGCTTGAGGATACTGGAAGGAAATCGATAAATCCCCCTTCTTGAAACAACTCCTGAACTGGAAATGGAATATAGTAACTACCTTAGAGGTAGGTACTTGACTGAGGCCATGCATTTTCTCTATAATCTATTTAACGTGAATTCTCATGCTTAAATTATTGTGAGCTTGTAGATGATCTGTAACTTGGGCCTTTTGAGAAAACTAATGCAAGTACCTTGTAGTTAGGGAGGAGCATTTCCTATGATGTTTGGAACTGCTTATAGTTTGAGTTTCTAGAAACCCTTTTATGGTCAGTAGTGTGATATGCTAGGCAATAATGTTAGTGATGCCACTAGGCGTGACATGGTGACTGGTGTGTGTTGTTTGAGCCCTTTGACGCCCATGGTAGCCCTTAGTGGTTTGCTTTCTAGCATGATCGTGTGTGGTCAAAACAAAGGATGGAGTCCATGCTTGGTATGTGGGCATGTTAGTTTTCTCCTTGTAGCATGCGGTGCATTGTTGGTTTATATCATTATGCCACCATGGATTTGAGTGGATTTTGTTGTAGTTAGGACCTTGGGGTCATGGATCGTGAGAGAGTTAGGACAATTTTTGGTATTGGCTTATTCATAGTTGCCTTGTTCTTTTGTGCAAGGGTGTATTGTTGTTGTTGAGGTGTGAAACCTCATTGATTTTATCCATTTTGTATAACAATTATGAATCTGGTGAACAATTTTTTACCCCTCCACTTGTGCCAAAATAGGTTCTGCTTTCTTTTCTCCTTACTCTTCAGGTCCATCAATAAGATTATCAGATTCATATTTTGATTTCTCGGCAACCACTTCCTAATTCTTGGTAGCATCCTCCTATCGCTCAGCAGCATCCTCCTGTCATTCAACAATATCTTCTTGATGCTCATTATTGCTTACCCGAGACTCTACATCAGGTGCAAGTGTGTTACTTGCCTCTTCTTCTTCTATATAGATAAAAGATCTATAATCTTGAGGTTCTCTTTTACTTTCCTGATCATTTTTCTTTGCATATTCATCAACCTTCACATTTACACTTTCCACAATTTTGTTAGTGTTAGAGTTCAAACACTTGTAAGCTTTACTCTTTGTGGAATAGCCTAGGAATATGCCCTCATCACTTTTAGCATCAAACTTTACATTCCTATTGTCTTTTAGGATATAGCATTTTCTCCCAAAAATTCTAAAGTATTTTACATTAGGTGCATAACCATGCCATAGTTCATAAGGTGTAACATTTGTACCTTTTTTTATTTGTACTCAGTTTAAGGTATAAACAGTTGTACTTATAGCTTCTTTCCAGTATTTTTGTGCAACATTCTTCTTAATCATTAGTGTCCTTGCACAATCCATGATAGATATATTCCTTCTCTTTGATGTACCATTTTGTGGAGGTGTTCTAGGTGCAGACATTTGTCTCCTTATTCCTCTATCATTGTAGAATAGATTGAACTCATTTGATATAAACTCTCCACCTTGGTCAAATCTCAGACATTTCAGGTTTCTACTTGTTTCTTTTTCAACCTTAGCCAAATACCACTTAAATAACTGAAATGCATCAGATTTTTCTTTTAAAAATATTACAGTCATCATCCTAGTATAATCATCAACAAAAAAAATAAAGTATTTAGCACCACAATATATTTTTACACCCATAGGTCCACAAAGGTTAGTATGAACCAAATCTAAGACATTTTCAGAAGTAAAATTCTTGCTCTTGAAACTAGACTTTGTCATTTTACCCAACTGACATTGTTTTCACATCACATTATCAGGTTTCTTCAATCTAGGAAAACCTCTAACTTTCTTCTTTTTACTAATATTTACCAGATTGTCAAAGTTAACATGACATAGCCTTTTATGCTATAGCCATATATCATCAAGTTGTGCAACCAAACATGTCTCTTTAGATAGGTCTAGATAGAACAAATTACCTCTTGTATGTTCTCCACTTCCAATCAGTTCACCAGTGGCATCAAATATTTTAGCCTTCCTGTGATGAAATTCCACTTGGTAACCAGTGCTATTAAGCTTGCTATTAAGTTGTGCAACACTTAGCAAATTATAGTTAAGACCTTCAACCCAATAAGCATTTTCACAAGTGATCTTATCAGTCATCTTAATTAATCCTTTACCCTTTACAGGACATGGTCCATCATCACCAAACTTAACACTTCTACCTTTGTAATGATCTAGGGTATCAAATTTACTTTTGTCACCAGTCATGTGGTGTGAGAAACCACTATCAATAATCCATTTATCACCTTTGCTCACATAAGAAACAATTGCATTTTTCTCATCTTCATCAGACTCATCTTTCATAGCAACATAGACTACTTCAATTTCAAAATCATCATTATTAGTGTCAATTTCTTCTTCAACAATGTAACAGGATTTCTTACCTGTATCCTTGTAGTCCTTATATCTTTGGTAACCTTTATTTTCTCTCTTGTCTTTGTACTTTCTTTCTCTTTCTTCATCCTTGTCATCCCTGTCAGGACATCTTGTAGCTATATGGCCAACTTTTTTACATGAGAAACATATGATAGGAAGTTTACCTTTATACTTGCATTTTCCTCTTTTCAATCTTCTGGCCATAAGAGCTTCAAGATCCTCTAATTCTTCATCAGAAGTGTCACTATCACTTTCACTCTCACTGATGCATCTTTCTTTTTCCTTCTTAGACTTATGCAAAACCATTTGTGACTTGAATGTAGATTCAACATTAGCAATAGTGAAGTTATCATAATTAGAAAGCTCAAAAGTAGTAAGCTTACCAACAAGACTTTCCAGTGTTAGAGCATTACCAAGGTTACATCTAGATTCTTGAATTGCTAAAATTTTGATGGCATATATAGGATGCAAAGTTCTCAATACCTTTCCAATAATAGACTCATCATCAATAGTTCCATTAGCTCCTCTAATAACATTTACAACCTCCTTTATCCTACCACAATACTGAGCAATATTCTCACCTTCTTGCATTTTCATTTCATCAAACTTACCTCTAAGGCTTTCATCTTTTGCTCTTAGTACATTTATGTCACCATGATAAATGTTTGCAAGAGTGTCACACATTTTCTTTGCATTTGTGCAATCTTTAATGTCTTCAAATTCAAGATAGCTTAAGGCAGATGCAATCTACAACATTTCTTGATTGTGTTCTTGTTTAGCTCTCATCTCCTCAGTAGTCAAAGGTATAGCAGGTGTAACATAGTCATGTTCAACATAATATTTCATTGAGTCACCAATACCAGCTAGATGCAGTTTCATCAAACTCTGCCATGCAGGGAAGTTCTCCTTACTCAACTTCGGTACCTCCTTCTTATACATCTTGATCATTTACTTCAAGTACCTTTAAACTTGTTCTCTGTAAGCACCAACAACTCTAATACCAATTGTTAATACGATTTAGAACAACAGAGAGGGGGGTTGAATCGGTTGTTCTCAGGTCTAGATGTATTAATTTAAACTTTTAAACACTTCAACAACTTAGATCTAATGACCAACATTACTCGGTCATTACTAAATGTATACCATAAACATATAACAATGCAATCCACTATCCAACAGTATTTAACTTGCAAAACATAGAAATGTTCAAACCAAAATATTCACACAAGTATTGATACCAAGATTTATAATGGAAACCTAATTTGGGAAAACCACTTTGTAACATGCTACTGATATTTTCACTCTTCTGAAGTGAGCTTTGTGAAAAGCCAACCCTATCAAAGGTTTACAAACACACTACTAGGTGTGACCCTGTTAAAGGATTTCAACCACCATGTTAGGAGTGCGCCTTGTTAAAGGACTTAAGTACATTCCATTAGAATACAACCTTGATTAAAGGATTTTAACTAATACAATGATTAGAAAGTAACAATAATATTTGATCTAAAAATGTACAACTCACTTTGCAAATAACAGATCTAATTCTTACATATATGTTGGCTTATTGACTGAGTTCCATTTCCATCTCCATCACTAATCTACTCAAAAATACCTTCAAGCAATCACAACTCTGATCAACTCCTTCACCTTCAGCCTTTCTGCTTATTCATTCAATAACAACAACAACTCCAGCATCTATGTCTCAACCTCACACTTAGGTTTCCTTAACACCTATTCAATAGGTAGATCCATCTTTTGTCACTTTATCTCCTCTTTAGATCTTAGGTTTAGGTCAGATTCATCGAATCCTTCCAACATTATTTTCTTCATCCATCCTTCTAGAAACATCTTTAATCTCTTTATTAGAATCACAATAAAATAGTTTATTGTGCATTAAATGCTCCATATAGTCAATAAATAAAGTCAACACAATTTAAATAATCCAAGAATTCAAACATGTCGGCTAGGAATCTGAATTCTTCCTCAAATATAAATTACTGACACTCGGTCAATATTGTGTTCAACTCCTCAGTCATCACTACATAGCTTAGTCACCACTTGAAACTATTTTCCTCGGCTAATGCATTGATGTTTGGTGAACACTAAATTTACTTGTCATATACTAGCTCGTTCAACACTAACATCACTCGACTTAAACTAGATTTCTTCACTTTTTCTCGGTTAAGCCTACTTGTTCAGTCTTGCTTCTCACTTAGATAAACAATACATTATCTTATCATTGTGCTGCATAATCAAGTACTCATTGAAGTATCAAATCACTCAACCTTTCTCTAGGTTCTATTGTTATCACCCTTTCCCTAATCCTTCTCAACAATCAAATAGATATAGTACTTTCTTAGATAGCAACAGTCTTACCTGTTAAGGTTTGACATCAATGACAATACAACAATTGCTTCAATTGTAGTTTCTAACAGTTGATCTGTCAATTTGTAGTGAATTTGTGTCAACCTCAATATTTCCCCATCTTTCTCACTTATCCTTGCATTCATTTCCCTTCTCTCATCTTCAACCATTCTTTTGTCATCTTCATCTTTTCTCTTTTGTTCTAGGACTTCACACATCCTTTCTGATTAAGCTTCTTGTTCTCTTTTCAATACTTTTACCTGATCAGTTAGGTGTTTTTTCTTCTCAGTCAATTCTGATATTGTAGCTTTAGAGTCATTGAACATCTTCCCTCTGATTGTTCTTCAAGTTCTTCAACCTGATCTTGTGTTTCCTTCAATTGATGTGCTAGCTCCTTTCTCTTGTTGAGTGAATGATTCAATTTCCTACTCAATTCATCAATCTTCTCATTGGCCATCCCCAGTCCCATGTTCATGCTATTAATCACATTTTCATACCTATAATTTTCCATCTCTCTAGTCTTTCCTCTCAAGTGATTAAATTTCTGAATAAGAGACTTAGCTTCAACTCTGAATCACAATTATACTTTTCTCTTTACTTCTTTGTTACTCGGTAACTTCTTTGCTCATCACTTGCTCTCTGCAATTTCTCCTTCGCGCATGCACTCTCTCTCTCTCTCATCTCATCATGTTGTGATCTTCACATTCTAATCTATTTATACTCAATTCTAGAAATGGTGGAAACAATCTAGAATCTTCTCCTTAAGCGGTGCTAGCATTGGTTACTTCTTCAATACATATATCTCATTTAATTCTTATTGGTGAATCTCACCTTGTAATCATGTATAATGATCATGTTTAGATCTCTAATTTTTTTTCAAACAATCTCCTTGAGATTTGTAAACCATTTTCTATTCAGTATCTAGGTTCAATGTATCTATAGATTCTCCTTGTGTCGGCCTATCATGCTCGGTAATATATTTTCCTTCTTCTTGGTAACTATATCATCTCTTTGTTCGGTAGATGTTGTAGCTCGGTACAACTAGTTTCTCAATGCTTGGTTCTTCCTTGCTCAGTGTCTAAACTTCCTTTACCTTAATTGAAAATTGTCTTTCCTTTATTTCCTTTACCGACTAGCTTATTGCTCTTACCGACTTGACTTTCCTTCTTTACCGAATGACTTTGGAAATAAATGTGAATTAATCATAACTAATGACAACAAAATAAATCTATAGGAGTATCACAAGGAGACAAAGGAAATCTTAAGGTCTTTTGAAAACATAAAAATGAATCACATCTATAAGGAGGGGAATGCCTTTACCAACATTATTGACAATATAGGAAAAAACATAAAAGGTCGAGGTAAGCACTAAAACTATGAGATTATCAAACCTCAAATCAATAAAATTAAAATTAATGAATAATTTATATGTAATAATTGATTTACAACCACCACTTTTTAATCCTTGTAGAGCTAACACACACATATTTTTAATAAAATTGATGCAAGTATTATGCTCAAAATATTTATATGACTCAATAAATAAAGTCTAGCTTAGTTCTATAATTTAGAAGATGCAAAAAATGAGTAAGGGTTAAGAAAGACAGAATATTTCAATTTCCAAGTTCCAAAATATTACCAAGGTAGACAAAGTAACAAAAATAAAATCAATGGGTGGTAATCTTAATATAGTTGAACAACCAAACTACATGAGAATTAGAAACAATGTTGAAGTATGAGAAATATTATGCTAAAAGAACCTCACCTATTATTTGGAGTCTCTCGATATGTATGACCCAATTAGTTTTTGGGAATTTGCAATAAACTAAAAGGTACAAATAGTTTATATCAGGTATATCTCATTTAGACTCCACTAGGAACTAATTATTATGTTCATTGGCCTAAAAATGAAGGGAATCAAACTTCAAAAATGATAAAAAGTGATGAACATGATGCCATGAACAAGTTCCTAAGGACTAGAGAGAGATTGTCATGTTTTTTAATTTGAAACAAATAATTTGCCAAATTGTTGGAAGGAAATAGTACATCACCCTTGAAAATAGATGTAAATACTTCTACTCCTTGTTTTCAATATTGAATTATTTAAGACACTTAATATAAAAATGAACTTATCTTTTTGGATCTATAGTTCACTTGAGGAATTGGTAGCCAAGATATAAATGGAAAAGAATAAATTTCCCCTCTATTAGGGGCTTATATATTTCCTATATAGGTTTCAATTAGCTATAACCTCAATGACTCCTTTTACTCCTAGGATATATGACCCCTCCCTAATTCATCCTCATGAGGATACCTTGGGCCAAAACAAAGGAAAAATAAAGTCTTGTATAGTTGAGAAAAACACCACTATGAATCTAACAAATAGAGGAAACCAAGGAGATAAGATATAGAGAAGAAAAAAAAGAGTGGCAAACAGGAAAATGCACTAGAGGATCTTCCTAGGAAGTTGTAAGGGGATTCAAGCTTGTCTTAGGTAAGCTAAACATTTTTTTGCATATCATACAACCATTATATATCATGATAACATTTGTTTGAGGTAACTTATTTAAAGATCTCTAATCCTTATTAATACCCAAGTATTTTTAATATACACCAACCAAGTAAGTTCTATACTCTTGTATTTTGTATATAATATTTTCTTGTTTCATCTATGCCCTATATAATTCAAATATCTTGCACAAGTTTTATACTTCCATGTTGGCACAAGCATGGAAAATGATGGCTAAGGTTGTATAATTTAGATATACTCCTCTAATCTCATTGGCTCTAAAGTTCTAAGGCTTTCCCACAAGATATATTTTTGTGCATGTCGTACTTTTATAGGCATTTTGAGTAATAGTCCACACACCTAGTCATTTATGCTATATTTAAAATAATTTGTGTGTCTTTTCTTTCCTTCTACAATTTACATGTATGTATTATAAATTTTTTGAACTAGTCTACTCAATCATTAGGCTAGTTGTTTCACTAGTCTACTGTGCATTCTATATATTACATGTATGTATTCTAAATTTGATGAACTTGTCTACTAAATTCAATGAGTATATTTTGAAAGAAAGTGTCACAACTATACAATTCTAAAGATAAAATAGGGAAGTTTCAAGAAAACCTACTAGTACATAATAATGCACAACAAAAGGGATACTCTCTCAATACTAGACTTCTAAGAATTGTAATGAAAGAAAATGGGATGTGAGAGAAAATAATTGGGATGAATAATCAAATTAGGAACCTCACACCTGATTTTTCTCACACATTGGAAGGAAGGTTAATCCACTAGGCTCTATGAGGCTCAAGTGCTAAAAGGATGCAATGATTCCTTCACTATAGAGTTGAAATATGACTATGCAAGGTAGAAATGGAAGTGCAAGATTTATGGAAAGAAATGAAAGGAGAGAGGAAAGTACAAGAATGAAGATAGATACAAATTTTAATTCCGATTCCATAAACAAATTTGGAAAACTACAAAAATGATTGACCTATGATATGAATTACAATCCAAAATGGTAGGTATGGGGCACCTTTAAGGATCATGGGTGAAAAATAAGTATAGTGCGAGTCAAATTCACCTTATATGAAACAAAATTTGATGGAACTTTAGTCAAATATTTCTCTCTATTAGACTCTCTTGTAGCTATCTCTTTAACTATGCCACTTGGCACCTACACACAAAAAATGGGAAAAAGGTTGGGAAAATAGCATTTTCCTTGGTCAAAGTGCTATTTAGGAATTAACCATGAATTTGAATTGAAATGATTGAAATGAAAATGAAGCATGTTGTTAGTAGTGGAGTCTTGATAACAGAGATAACAAGTGTTATACCTTGATGATGCAAGTGTGCTTGAAATGAGATCATAAGTGTTGATGTAATAGCATGAATCCAAAACCTAAAAGGACATCATAAAACACATGATTACATGATGATTTTTTATGCTTACAAAAAATGAAGGATATGGTTAGATGAAATTATTTGAATTCTTGAAATACTTGATTTCTTGAAAGCTCGTTGAATTTCCTTAATTTTTCCTTGAATACATGAATGACTTGATTTTTTTTGGATGCCGAAATGAGGGAGGTAGAATTTATTTTATACATCACATAGCCATTTTGGGGATCAAAATTTGAAAGAATATTTATAGGGATTTAAGGATCCTTATAAAAAAAGAGCTTTCTCCAATTCAAATTTGGGCCCAAATTGCATAATATGGGGCAAGCTTGACTTGCCCTATATTGACCTAATCACCCTACACTACCAATCTTAGGAGAAATTTTGAGTTGGGGTTCAATTTGGATATGGAGATTCTAAAAATGTGCATGAAATTGGGGTCTGATATTGGGATAAATACAAGAGGTCACCCATAATAAAATAGGGACAACATATTCAAGTGGTGATAAATGAAATAAAATAATTAAAGGGGGTACATCAATAATTAAGGGCTCGCATATAAATTAACTTAAGAGAGGACTTATATTTAAATATTGTTATTAAATAAATGCATAGAAAAGTCCTATGATGCATGGAAGAATGAGAACACACTAAAATTGGTGCTAAGTGAGCATAGTTTTGGACACCTTAGGTAGTGTGTATAATTTAGAAAGAGTAAGATCCTTCTTGCATAATCATTGCAAAGTAGAAGAAAGAGATAGATGAGAGATAGAGAGATAATCATTAGGAAAGTTTTAAATAGATAAGACATCACTAGTTCAAGGGAAAAATCACCTAAACCAAGGATCTTAACTCATACAAACATGTGCAAGGGCACACAAAGAAAAACAAAACAAAAAGGTTTACTAAGGTTCCAAGTCAACTGGTTAAAGAGACTTCTATAATAAAAATATTTTAACCACTAATATAATTCTCAGAGTGTTATTGAAAGAACACAAGTGGTCACATAGAAACATAATTAAGACACATCAAAGATGAGACAAGGCTCCATGATCAACCAACTAGTGAGTGAGTTATGCTCGTGAGATCATGGAAGAGAGAGAAAATAAACCATGAATTAAAAAAGCTAGCAAATTGTGTTATGCTAGGTGATACATTAGAGATGAGAGGAGGAAGAGTAGAAAACAATATAGAAAGTTGTGTTATGATAGTTCTACTTATCTCAAGAGAGATGGGGATTAATGAAAAGATGAAGTTGATAGTTTAGCAAGTTGCATCATGCTAGTCAACCCATCTCAAGGATAACCAAGAAAATCATTGTATGCAAGGAAATCTACCAAAAAGATGCAAAATAATTACCCCAAGGAAATAATTGTTAGGATAATAAGCAGAAAAAATGCAAATATTAACACATAGAAGAGAACACAATAACACAATGTTTAACGTGGTTCACCCAATCCCTGGCTACGTCCACCAATAATGAGTCCAATATCTTATTATTATCTAGTGATTACAATCTGAAACTTGCAACTCAATCCCATCACAAGAAGCTACCAAAAACTCATACAATGAATCTCAAACCCTAAGCCCTTTTACAAGTATTTTTGACATCACAAAATTAGGGCAAAAATACTTCGACTAATAGAAAATTGATGGCCGACCCTTTACAATATTACTAAGTCATTGTTGGTGTGGAGGGGCACTGCCCCTCAACCCCACCCTGGGGTGCTTCCCCACAGGGCCCCCGCAAGGGGCACTACCCCTTGACACCATCAGGGGCTCTGCCCCTTGACCCCACTTGGGGTGCTACCCTAGGACCCCGCAAGGGGCTCTACCCCTTGACCCCATAGATAAGTTAGGGGGGAAACCGCACCAAAAGAATCTGAGTCTGATTAGGCTCCACATACATAACAATAATTGTCTTCAAAAGAATCCACTATATAATAGACAAGGATTTTCCCAAGGAAAATGTTGTTGGAGATTTGCCAGTAGGCCAATACTGACTGTATGTTTGTCATTGATGACAACATATGGAAAGTAGCATGCATGGAAGTCTTATGTAGCAAGCTTTCAGTATATGTAGCATGGACATGATATCAGCATGATATCATGGGTGCAAAGGTTAACTGTTACTATAGACAGTTATATAGCAACTGGTGTCAGCAGTGTTCCTGACAGAGTAATAGATAGTGTTCTATGTATGGTTGTCTGTACAATTATCATGGAGCCTTATGTTCTTGGATATGTTTTGAAGACATGTTATTGATGTTTCAATTATGGATGCATAGTTTTTTGATGAGTAGAAGTGAAGTTATGCAGTCGCTATTCACTGCCAGCAGTTTCCTGTGTTTATTTAGAAGAGCTGACATAGATTTTATTGGTTATTGAGTTTCGTCTATCTTTAGGGTATGCACCCTTGGAGTTAAGCTTAGAGAAGATTTATTGATGTTCAGTTAAGAGCGCATGAGTGAATTAAGCCTACAGAGAAATATCTAGTTGTTTTGGTAGAGCTGACAGTGTGTAGTGTGCGTCTACATTTATTTTATTGGACAGGTCCCAGAATGTGTTGTGTGAATAGTAGAGCTGATAGAATGTTTATTGGAGTTTGTTATGGTTTCTCTAATATAATTTCAAGGTGGTTCTAATAAGTCGACTTGGTTATATCATTTAGAGGAAAGATATTTATAGGTAGTCATTTGTGATATATTGAGTGTGGTTCATGGTTGATTAAGAAGAGCAGAGCAGAATGTGTAAAGTGTTGAGCCATTAGAAGAAGGTCTATGTGACCAAGTAAAGTACTTGTGCTATTCATTGGAATTGATCTAGAAAGCAGGTCAAAGCGTAGTTCACCAAGATCCAAATATAGTGTGTATCTATTATTCAAAAGGTTGTAGCCTTCACCCCTTTGAGCTCTCGAATAGTGCATCCTCTCCCCTAATAGGGACAATTGTAAAAGACTCTTAATAGGGTCCGACCCTTGACTAGGTCTACTTTACTTAATATATTGTAAAGCAACTCCTAACAGGGTTAAGGATCTTCTAACAAGGATCATTGTACACTAGTACAGAATATTAGTGGGTATCAAGTCCCACCGGGGTTTTTACCTATTTGGGTTTCCTCGTAACCAAAATATTTGTGTTGTGTTCATGTGCTCTTTCATTGTGTTTATGCTTTATGTTTAAGTATACTTAATTGGATAAAGAATTGAATCTTGTAGATAACTGATTCACCCCCCCCCCCTCTCTCGCAGTTATCTCTTGGGACTATTCCTAACAATTGGTATCAGAGCCAAGTGCCTCAGAGAGAAATTTTAATAGCTTGAGGTTGATCAAATGGCATACTTCAGGAAAGAAAGTCCTAAGTTTGATGGAGAGAATTATCTTGATTGGAAGAACAAGATGGTGACCCATTTGCAGTGCATTGGTTTTGAAGTTTTTGATGTGACTATCAAAGCAGCCAAGATACCTACCCTAGAAGACCTTACATAGGAAGTTGCTACTGATAGGAAAAAGGAATTGTTTCATCAGAATGCTATTGCTAAAGAAGCCCTTATCAGTGCCCTATCTGATGGTGATTTTTTAGAAATAAAAAAGGTAGATACAACCCACAAAATATGGAAGTAACTAGAAGACATATTTGAAGGAGACAAACAAGAAAAGGATGTGTACAAAAAGACATGGAAGAAAAGATACAATTCATTAGAGATGTTTCCTAAGGAAAACATCAGAGCTTATAATCAAAGGATAAATGAAGCAGTTGCTGGAATCAGAAACAATGGTGGAGAGCTTTCAGAAGAGGACATTATGGACAAGTTGATGACTACTCTCACTCCTGAATATGAAAGCAAGATCAACATCCTTGATGAAACCATGTAGATTACATCTAATTTCAAGAGAGAGACCTTGATCAGCAAAATATCAGCTTTTGAGATTTCAAGATTGAATACAAAACCAAAAAGTGAGACAACCTTAAAAGCAACAGTTCATGGTAAGAAATCTGCAAACACTTCTGGTAATTTTGATGATGATGATGATGAAGAGAAAACATTAGATGATTCCATTTATATGATTTCCAAAAGAGAAAAGAAAGGAAAAGGAAAATATGAAGGTCAATTACCATTTAAGTGCTTTTCATGTAATAAGATCAGTCACTTTGCTTCTAAGTGTCCTACTAGAGCTAGAAAGTTCAAAAAGGATTACAACCCTAACTACTCTAAGGAATGCTACTATGTTGGAGATGGTGTTTTAGATGAAGAATCTAGTGAAGAAGAAATTGGATTCATTGCTATTATAGACAAAATCAATAAAAAGATAGTTCATGAAGATAAGAAAGAGAATCAAGAGCTAGCATTGATTTCACAAGCTGACATAAGGACAGACTAGATTATAGACAGTGGTTGTTCACATCACATGATAGGTGATAAAGGTAGGTTTGTTCATTTGGACAAATACAATGGTGGTATGGTTAGATTTTGAGACAACACTCCTAAACCAATAGTTGGTAGAGGAGCCATAACTTTGGATGGAAAGAACAGTACTGATGATGTTCTTTATGTTGATGGTTTGAAACATAACCTTCTCAGTGTTGGACAGTTACTTGGAAAAGGATATCAATTGGAGTTCAAAGATGAAAAATGCATCATTAACAACAAGGATGGTGTTATTATTGCATCAAGCTCAAAGACAAGAGGTAATGTTTTTCAACTCAATTCAGAAGCAAGTTGTTTTGTTGCTAAAGTTGATGACAGTTGGTTGTGGCATAAAAGACTATGTCATATCAATTTTGATAACATAGTAAAGATAAGCAATGTTAAGGTAGTAAGAGATCTAGCTAGCATAGCAAAGCTAGTTGATACTATATGCAAGGAATGTGTGATGGGGAAGCATGTGAGAAATTCATTTAGGAGCAAGCAAAATTCAGCAGAGAACAAGTTGGATCTGATTCATATAGACCTATGTGGTCCAACTCAAATGAGATCATACTATGGTGAAAGGTATTTCATTTTATTTGTTGATGATTATACTAGGATGATGTGGGTTGCATTATTGAAAGATAAGTCAGAAGATTTTGAGAAGTTCAAAATATTGAAAGCTAAGGTTGAGAATGAAATTGGACTAAACATAAAATGTTTGAGATCGGATAGAGGAGGAGAATTCACCTTTGATAGATTCTATGAGTACTGTAAAGAACATGGCATAAAGAGATAGTTAAGTGCACCTAGAACCCCTCAGTAGAGTGGAATAGCAGAGAGAAGGAATAGGATCATTCTTCATACAGCGCGCACCATTCTGATAGAAGGAAAAGTTGCACACACCTATTGGAGAGATGTGGTCAATACAATAGTCTATACCATCAATAGAATTTAATTAAGGCCAGGTGCTGACAATACACCATATGAGCTATGGTTTGGTAATGTTCCCACAGTAAAATACTTCAAAATCTTTGGAAGCAAGTGCTACATCAAGAGGGATGAAGCAGTAGGCAAGTTTGATGCAAGAAGTGATGAAGGTATTTTTCTTGGTTACTCTACTAAAAGTAAAGCATATAGATGTTTCAATTTAAGATTGAAAAAGATCATTGAAAGTGCTTATGTAAAGATTGATGAAAATTTAATGATTCAAGAAAGATATCATGATTACTCACCCATGATTGAAGAAGAACCTAGACCCTCCACTAGAGAGACAGTTATTGAGGAAATGTTTGACAGTGTTGATGTATTATTCAATGACCCTGAGACAAGTGAAGAAAATACTCCTAAGGCTGATGAGTCAGCATCACCTAAAGTTCCAAAGTTTACATCAAGAAATCATTCCAAGGTAGACATCATTGGAGATCAGAGCAGCAAAGTCTTAACAAGATCACAAGAAAAGAACTCTACTAGCAGTGAAGCGATATGTTTACTATCTTAGATTGAACCTTTAAGTGTTGAAGATGCTTGTAATGATTTAGATTGGCATGATGCTATGAAAGAAGAACTTGATCATATTATTAAGAATGACACTTGGGAATTGGTCGCAAGACCTAGTGATAAGAATGTGATTGGAACAAAGTGGATATTCAGAAACAAGATGAATGAAGATGTTACAATAGTAAGAATAAAGCAAGATTAGTATGTAAGGGATATGCGCAAAGAGAAGGCATTGATTATTCAGATACATTTGCACCTGTGAGTAGATTAGAAGCTATTAAGTTATTTCTAGCTTATGCTACAGTAAAAAACTTCAAAGTTTATCAGATGGATGTCAAGTTAGCATTCCTGAATGGAGACTTGAAAGAAGAAGTATACATTGAGTAGCTAGAAGGATTCACCTTATCAGATAGACCTAACATGGTATGCAGATTGAAGAAGGCCCTCTATGGACTTAAGCAAGCCCCTAGAGCATGGTATGAGAGACTAGATGGATACTTCACAAAGATTGAATTCAAGAAAGGAGCAGCAAATTGTAATCTATTCATTAGAGAGACATCTAAAGGTTTACTACTTGTAGCTATATTTGTTGATGACATTATCTTTGGAGGTAATGACAAACTCTGTGTTGAATTTGACAAAGAAATGCAGAATGAGTTTGAGATGAGTATGATTGGTCCTATCAAATACTTTTTGGGACTAAATGTGTAGTAGAAAAAAGAGGGAATTTTTATTAATCAGTCAAAGTATGTGAAAGAGATACTGAAGAAATTCAAGATGGATGATTTCAAGCTAGTAGGAACCCCTATCATCACTAGATGCAAGCTTACAAAAGAAGATGACTCACCAGTAGTAGATATAACATTGTATAAGTCTATGATTGGTAAACTCATATATCTTACTTAGACTAGACCTGATATTTCCAATGCAGTTGGCATAGTTGGAAGATTTGTAGCAGAACCTAAAAAAAGTAACCTCATGGTAGTAAAGAGAATATTCAGATACTTGTAGGGCACTATAGATTATGGTCTATGGTATCCTAATTCAGAAAATGTTGAGCTTCATGTGTACACTGATGCAGATTGGGTAGGATGTGTTGATGATAGAAAAAGTACATCAGGTGGAGCAATGTTTCTTGGTGATAGACTTGTCACTTGGACAAGCAAGAAACAAAATTGTATTTCTCAGTCAACAACAGAAGCGGAGTATGTTGCAGCAACCTTGAATTATTCTACAATTGTTTGGATCAAGCAGATGATAAAGGATTTTGAAATTCAGACTGATTATCCTATTGTTATTCACTGTGATAACACTAGCACTATCAATATGTCAAAGAACCATGTGATGCATGCAAAGACAAAGCACATTGAGATCAAGTATCACTTGCTAAGAGAGAAAGTGGCAGAGAAAGAAGTCAAGTTGGACTATGTGAGTACTAAAGATCAGTTGGTAGATATATTCATAAAGCCCTTAGCTAAGGATACTTTTGAGTATCTCAGGGAGAATTTGGGAGTCATTCCCTTCCCTAATTCTGCTTAGAAGAAAGAAGGAAAGGTATCAGTCCTCAGGGACTGATGGAAGATTGACTACTCTACCTCAAGAGTAGTACCGGTGGTTAAAATGAATGGTGCCCTTTTCCATTAATGTCAAAGGGGGAGTATATATAGATTCATGAAAAATAGAAGCAAAAAGAGGAGTAATATACTAAGGGGGAGTAGCATTCAGTTATGACAACAGTACAATTGAGGAAATGTAAAATATGAGAAAATATTGCAGTAGCTGGAGGATTCATCTTTGGGGGAGTTTTGATGAGGAAATGGAGAATGTTATAAAAGAAATGTTCATTTGGTTTGGTGGTGGTTTTTCATTCTGCGTGTTAAAAATAGAAGCAAAAAGAGGAGTAATATACTAAGGGGGAGCAACATTCAGTTATGACAACAGTACAGTTGAGGAAATGGAGAATATTAGAAAATATTGCAGCAGATGGAGGATTCATCTTTGGGGGAGTTTTGATGAGGAAATGGAGAATGTTATAAAAAAAATGTTCATTTTGGTTGGTGGTGGTTTTTCATTCCACATGTTGCCATCAATGCCAAAGGGGAGATTGTTGGATATTTGGCAGCAGGCTAGCACTGATTGTATGTTTGTCATTGATGAAAATATATGGAAAGTAGCATCTGTAGAAGTCTTATGTAGTAATATTTTAGTATATGTAGCATGGACATGATATCAGCATGATATCATGGGTGCAGAGGTTAACTATTAGTATAGACAGTTATATAGCAGCTGGTGTCAGCAGTGTTCCTGACAGAGTAACAGACAATGTTCTATGTATGGTTGTTCGTATAGTTATCATGGAGCCTTGTGTGCTTGGATATGTTTTGAAGACATGTTAGTGATGTTTTAGTTATGGACACATAGTCTATTGATAAGTAGAAGTGAATTTATGCAGTCGCTATTCACCAGTAGCAGTTTCCTATGTTTATTTAGAAGAGCCGACAGAGATTTTATTGGTTCTTGAGTTGCACCTATCTTTAGGGTATGCACCCTTGGAGTTAAGCTTAGAGAAGAGTTATTGATGTTTAGTTAAGAGCAAATGAGTTAATTCAGCTTACAGAGAAAGATCCAGTTGTTTTGGTAGAGCCGATAGTGTGTAGCGTGCGTCTTCATTTATTGTATTGGACAGGTCCCAGAATGTGTTGCATGCATAGTAGAGATGACATAATGTTTATTGGAGTTTTTTATGGTTTCTCTAATATGATTTCAAGGTGGTTCTAATAGGCTGACTTGGTTATCTCATTTAGAGGAAAGATATTTATAAGTAGTCATTTTTTATTACTTAAGTGTGGTTCATGGTTGATTAAGCAGAGCAGAGTGTGTGAAGTGTTGAGCCATCAAAAGA
Source organism: Chamaecyparis obtusa (assembly GCA_027943335.1). Classification (NCBI taxonomy): domain Eukaryota; kingdom Viridiplantae; phylum Streptophyta; class Pinopsida; order Cupressales; family Cupressaceae; genus Chamaecyparis; species Chamaecyparis obtusa. The sequence continues at coordinate 689,885 of BSBK01000645.1, forward strand.
AGGTCTATGTGACCAAGTAAATTACTTGTGCTATTCATTGGAATTGATCCAAATAGTAGGTCAAAGTGCAGTTCACCAAGATCTAGATATAGTGTGTATCTGTTATTTAGAAGGTTGTAGCCTTCGCCCCTTTGAGCAGTGAGCTCTCGGACAGTGCATCCTCTCCCCTAATAGGGAAAATTGAGACTCCTAACAGGGTCCGACCCTTGACTAGGTCTACTATACTTAATATATTGTAAAGAGACTCCTAGCAAGGTTAAGGATCTTCTAACAAGAATCATTATACACTAGTACAGAATATTAGTGGGTATCAAGTCCCACCAGGGTTTTTACCTATTTGGGTTTCCTTGTAACCAAAATATTGGTGTTGTATTCATGTGTTCTTTCATTGTGTTTATGCTTTATGTTTTAGTATACTTAATTGGATAAAGAATTGAATCTTGTAGATAACTAATTCACCCCCCCCCCCCTCTCAGTTATCTCTTGGGACTATTCCTAACAAATGTAATCTCAAAAGGAATTTTGTAAATATGGTGCAAAGGGATTGCCCCAAGGAAAATGTTATCTCCAAAGGAATCAGCTATATAATACACAAGGAGGCTTCATATATGGACCTCCTTCTTAATATGGAAACATATATTTATGATGACATATTAAGTAAAATAAGAACAAGGATAACCACCTTCAACACTAAGGAGATATCCTTTAGGAAACAATGTAAGTTCCACCTTATCCAAAGAGGATAACTCTTTTAAGACAAGAAATATATAGTTGTTAAAATAAGATATCTTGCAATGAGTGTAAAAAAATACTTAGGAGGAAGAGATCGTTGTTCCAAGGCATCTACCTCCAATAGGGTTTCTTGGAAAAAAAACATCTTTTAGAAAGGCAGGAGAAGAAGAACAATAATTCACCTTCTTCCCGTATTGCTAGGTAAAAAGGGACTCTTAATGAAGGATGAAACACATTAAGCCCTGAAGTAAGGGATTTTTTTATGATAGACATGTACTTTCAAGAAAGGAAGAGGTAAACAAGGATGTAAATCTCTTTAAAATGAGAAGATCCTCATGCAGAATAAATAATTCTGTGCTAAAAGAAAATCATACAACAAATAAATACCACACAACCAAGATAAAATGGATCCTTAAAAATCATAGTAGATGAAAAAGATAAACCTCCCCCCCCCCAAACATAAAGAAAATGGAAAGGAGGAAGGAGATTCATTGAAACATACCATCCCTATTGCTAGGTAAGGTGATACTTGGTGAAGGATAACACATCATGTACCCCAAGTGAGTGAATATTTATAATAGACATGAAATTTCAAGAAAAGAAAGGGTTGTAAACAAGAATGTAAACCTCCTAAAAAAGAGAAAGAATCCTCATGTAGGACAAAAAAATATATGCAAAAAAGGATATCATGTTATGAAAGATAAAATTCAACAAATGGAAAAATGGGTCCTTTAGATTGATAGATGATTGAAACAATACCCTTTCCCCCAAAGCACAAAGACATGGATAGGAGAAAGACTATTATGTTGCTCACAAAGTGTAGTTACACCTAGATTGTACCAATGTGAATGAGAATGAGCCCCAAAAGGATAGGCTAGCAATGTCACATAGTGTGGAGCAATATAATAGGAACATAGATGTTATTTAGAATAATTATATGAAAAAAGTGTTATTTATTTTTACTTGTCCTTTTAATGACAATATAATTTATGAATTGTTATTTTTATACTTCAAATCATGAAATTCATTGGTTGTATGGACACACATTTTATGATACACATAAATAGAAGAATTGTCTTGATTTTGTTTACCCTTTTTTTGTTTTTTTCCCAAGGGAGAGTACTTAAGTTTCCTTTGAGAATCTCAAACAAAATATTCTTTTTTTGGAATGAGAAAGAAGTTATAGAGTGATTGGACAAATGGGGAGAGGATGCTGACAAAAGGGAAGGTTGAAAAACTAGAACAATTTTAGACAAAGTGTGATGTTGGTTGTGCATGTCCTAAAATGTGTTCATTGTAATCATCAAGCTTAGGATTTGAAATATGAGGATAAGGCTCATTCTTAGGTTGAACTGGATTGAAATTTAAAGAGACCCAATCAACATATATACATGTGCTTGAATAATAAGTTTGATTCTCAAATCTAGGGATTTTATTTTTGATACAAAAGGTAGGTGTGAAGTATAATGATCCCCAATCATCCTCTTAAGGAGGAGATAGTGTTTGTATTGGAGAAAGAATTGAAAAAAATTGAGATTGATATAGGATATGAAGATTATCATAAGATTCTCTAATATACAATATATTGTCATAGATAAATTTGACTTTACGATAAGATTAGAAGGGACAACATGCATAGAAAAAAGTCAAAGTCTACCTAGAAGAAGGTTGTATGTGAGAGTATTAGGAATGACATGGATAAGTGTGGGTAAAATTAAAAGTCCTAATTTTAATATGTAATGTGATTATACCTAATGAAAATTTATCAACATTATCAAAGCCACAAATAGGAATAAAATTAAATTCAATAATAGAAGTATCCACTTTTATGTTATGTAACAAGTCAATGATACACACATTAAGGGCTGAACCATTATCAACTATAATACATCTTATAACATTATCATTGATAAGGATAACAATCATGGGAGGATCACATTGGTTTTCAACTTCTAAAGAGGGTAACTCATGTTGGTGGAACTCAATTTTGGCCTTTGATTTAAGAATAGTTGATACCTCATTTGACCTAATAGGATGGTATTAAACAACTTATTTAAGGGCTTCTTGAATTATCACATATTATGTAGGTGAAGTTTTAATTAAGTTCTAAAAGGAGATCTTGGCTAAAGTATCATTAATTTTCTCAACAAGATCACACTACTTACCAATATGTTGTGAGGAATGAGGAGGAAAAGGATTATTGTTGTATGTGTGTGCTACAAAATGATTATCAAGTTGTATAGAACCTTTAACAACAATCACTAATTTATTTTTAGGTTGAGGGATATCTTGATGAAGGTGGACAACTACTTTAGAATTTTCAATCCCTAATACATGAATGATGTTGACTTGAGTAGACTCCAAGGATGCATTTGTAAGTGGGAGGTCATCAAGGATATTATCTTCTAATTCCAAAGTACGTTCATGAACAGTGGAGACTATACGAGAGGGACAAACATCACTTATTAATGCCTCATCTCTAGAGGGAATGTTATTGAAACTAATTAAAGGTAAATTATCCTTATGGGAATTGATGATAATATCACCCTTTTCACAAAATCATCCTCTTTCACCAAGGCACTCTCATGGGGGAGGTACATATTAAGAGAATAATCGACATCATTCTCTAATGGTTCATCCAAAATAGGAAGATAAAAGTGTTTAAAATATCTTCTTGCATTGATATATCCTCATTAGGGAAAGAAAATTTGGGATAGCAACCATTGATAGGTTCATGTTGATCATTTTTTCTCAACATCAAATATTAGATATTAGACTTTAAGATGTTTAGATCGTAGGGTTTTAGTTTCAAATGAGTTACAATTCAAACTAGAGATTCTAGAGAAAAATTAAGAAATGCTTAAGAGCCTTAAAAAAATATTTAAGTTTAAAACCCTTAAAATTCATAGGGTTTTATGAAAGGATGTCACTTTATTCTAATTCAAGGTTGACCAGTTGGCACTAGTCACCTTCATTTAAGTGATCACTTGACGTCACCTTTACAACATGGGCAATCAAACCCTTCCTTTGACTTAATCGATTATTCAAGGTTTTCAAATGGCTATCACCATTTCACAAACATTCATTTCATATTTTTGTGAAATAGTGATCATTTTCCATTTCCTAGCATCTAATTAAAGCTAATTTCTACTTTTGTGAAATGACAACGAGAGACATTTTAAGGCATTTCACACTTTTTCAAAATGGTGATAAGTTTCCATTTCATGAGTATCCATTGTAAAAGAAATCACACTTTTTTTATTTAGAGAAAGGGGTTGGAGATAAAGCGGTGGATCTGCCTAGTCAGAAATGCAAATCGAATGAAAAACTACCACGTGTAGGTAGTGGGCCCAACTCATAAAGATATCACCATTTTTATTTCATGGGAATTTAATTTAAGGTAATATCAATGATTGTGAAATGGAGATGGAATAAGTCAACATCGCCATTTCACAAAAGTCCCCTTTAATGGGAAATTATTTTTTCTGATATAGCGAAGGAGATGACGGGGCTCACAATAATGAATTAAAATAAGGGGGTTTTCACCTTATTTTAGAGGCTTTTCTTGGTCAATTTTTTTTTACCATGAGGTGGTGGTAAAGAAAACATGAAGGAGAGTCACATATGCATGAAATAATATTTTTCATTGAAATATTACTTAATTAATTTTTCATAGGCATTCTGGTAGTGTAAATGTAGATTTCACAAGGGCATATCTGATCTAATTTAGATAAACCATAGTCATTTAATTTGGTAGGGCTCAAGTGGGGAATTTTACATGTCATCAGATTTGATCTAATCTATCTGCAGGGGCATTTATTAGTTCTTTCTATCATTTCTACAACAGGATATTCTTGGCCAGGATTAGATTACTTCCATTAACTTGCAATGATCATATATGATCTGATCTTCTTTTCTCTAATTCAACCCTTGTGGGTTTTAACTTTAGTTGTAAATCCAAAGTTATGCTAGCTCTATAAAACATAGTCTTGTACATTTTGTAAACATGTTCTTATTTGTTGAGTTTTGCAAGAGTTATGCTCTGCAACTATATTCCTCTTGCCTTATTTCAATAAAATTATTATTTTACCTATTTTAAGATCAGATATTCTATGTAGTTCTTGTCTTTTACCTGCATATTTGGATGTATTTCATCATCTAAAACTCTCTATGAGTGTTTAATATTTAGTTGATCAATCTAAATAAGTGAATGACTACATTCCTTTTAGAATTGGTTTAACTTCTAACCTTCACATTTAGAAAAAGTTGATATATACCTAGATAGCGTAGTGATATGTTTTTATTGAGTTTAAGTGAAATCATAGGCAGAGAGAGTAACCAAATATCAACTTGGTGCATCACCCCCCTTTAATTCGATGTAATATGTTAGCCCATTTTCCTGTCATAGCAAAAATCCTAAGAAAATGGTCTTATCCTGTGCAAACTCTAGAAAATTGTCATGCCCTAGCTACAACACAATTTTGATCTATGAAGAAGATCTATAATGTTTCATGGCTTGCACCCTTAGCCTTGGTTAGTCCAAGATGTATACAAGCTTGATTCCAAATCGCATGGCCTAATGTGTAAAAACTAGGGAGATATACCAATTTTAAGGTCTGAGAAATAGGTCAAAATCCATGTCCTAGGGCTTCATGAAAATGTTTAAGTCTAAAAACCCTAGCCAAAGTCTTTTTTCTCATTACCTTTTCGGCCACTTAGGTCCCCTTTTTGCACATGTCTAATTTCCTTTCCTGGGTTGTTATGTTTCTATTCATAGATTACACGATTAAGTGTTTGCTGAATCTCCAAGTTCCCGGGTGGTTAGTCATTTTATTTGGAAAATAGGCGACTATAATATTCACATATTCTCCAAGTCCTGGTGGTTAGTGTCTTAACATCTAGCGACCTAGCGGGTAGTTATGTTTTCCGTTAGTCACTCATTCTCTAGATATCTAGTCAAGGCATGAAGCTTTTAGCGATTAAATGTGAGTCGTTGATTCAGTTTTGATCGAGCAGCTAGCACGTGTTCTTGTAATGAAACCCAAGGTTAAGAAAATATCTAGCAACTCTGAGTTTTCTTCAGTCGCTTATTCTCCAGATGGCCTAGGTTAAGTCAAGGGTTTATTTCTAGGGTTAAGTTTTTTATTCAGCGATTGGAGAAAGCCTTTAGTCGCATGTTCATTGAATGACTTAGGGTTAAGGGGTTGGTCATGGTTAAAGGATAAAGGAAGTACATGTCAGGGAAGATCTACGATGGTCATGATGCTGCAAAGGAAAAATGCTTGAAAGATAATGATCGCGGGATTGCGATGGTCGTCCAATCTTCCAACTGATAAAGACCAATGAAGCAGTGGGTCCAGATGCCAGGTGTCACTAAGGTGCTTGATTTTGATTGGTTGCCAAGAAAAGATGATGTGGTCAGATACTTTTAAAAGCCAAATTGACTATTATGTCAATTTATGTGAGCCACATGATGTGATGGGAAAGAGATGAATCGATGGTCATATTTTAAATTTGATCAGTTAATCGTTGATACCAGGATTCAAAATTGTTTGAGGGTTTCTCTGCAAGGTTTGATTATAGTGAGCCATAAACGATAGAGACAAATCAGCTTTGATTATTCTGGGATGGTTGTAGGTAAAAAATTGATGAGTAAGATGCAAGTAGCCACCGTGATCTGATTTTAGTTCCTGATGTGTCGTGCCGAGTTAATGCAAAAATGATATTTTAATAGGGCGGCTAGGGTTTGATGAATGTCAGAAATTTCCATGCTTTGATTCATGCAAGATTTCTTTTGGTTGTCCTGGCATTTAATTTAGTTTTTCCTGCAACAAGAAATCAGTTGAATTTGTAATTTTAGTTAGCCTGTTGATGATGAAACCCAAATAATTGTGCATCAGATTTGATCTGATCCTTCCCAGGTTTGCAGGCTTTCTTGTCTAATTTTATTTCTTATTGTATATGGTTTTTGGAAGTTTTTATAGACCTAATTTTGCCCCAAATGATCCATAGCTTGTTGCATCTTTATAAGGATTTCCAAGATCATTTAGAAGGGTTCTAGTATTTGGTAACCTTGAGGGGTTCCTGATTCTCTGTAATTTTTTAGAGCTAGTTCCATGAGTGGTTCCTTCCTGTAAATATATTGCCTTCTTCTCTGCATATAGGGTGTTCCCTCTTTCCTTTTTGGCTTGGAGAATAGAAATAAGTTGTAACAATTTGTCTTATGAATAAGATCTCAATATTTTCATACTACTATCAGATTGTCTCCATTTGATTCTTGAACTTGTTGATTAGAGCATCAAGGGTGTTTTAGTTTTTCTATTGTATGTTTGAAGATGTCTACAATAGAGTTGTTTTCATAGAAACAATTGAGTTTATGACTGGTTTTAGATGTGTATGAGTTTGGATACCAAGGGTATCTCATGCTTGTCTTTTAGTGGATGTTGATTAATGTATTGCTTATTTCTAGGTCTCTTCTAAGGGGAGGTTTAAAGTCCTTTGAATAGGTGATTACATATCTGAGTACATAGTTGGATTGCTAAGTAGGATTTGATCAATGGTGTATGATTAATGTAAGGCATCAACATATTAGAATGTATTTTCTTCTCTATTCATAGCTCTTTGTTGCAGTGATTTATTTGACTTTGTTTCCCATTGGATAAGGCACTGGTCTATGAGAGACTTGGGGTTTTTCAGGGGTCCATTCAACCCAAAAACATCAACTCAATCAAATGAAATCATTTTCCCTTTCATGTTTGATAGGAGCAGTTAGAAGTCCATTCTAGTTTTCAGATTCATTCTATGCAAGTAGGATATTGCATAAGACTTGGTGAATATTGAGATACATGATACCTATAGGAGTTTGAAAGCTATTCCATAGTCATATATCTACAAGCCTATTATTTGTCACAAGAAGTTATGTATGTACAGATGAGGTATACCTGCCTGAGTGATGTGGAGCTCAAAGTGTAGGAGGATCATTCTCTTGGTCCTTGTTAATTGGCCCTTTTTCTTGTCATATTTGGAGTGTTTATTGAGAGTCGGTGACATTAATTTGTTAATTGAATTGTAAATCTGACAGTGTGGGAAAAAGGAACCAACACAATCTTCCTTCCCTTTTCCCCTAAAGTTAGTAGCTTGTAGATGCATCCTAATTGTAAAGGAAGTCAACCTTATCTGAAGATTCAATATCATTAATCAAGTCCCACATTGAGAGATTGATTCCATGTTTCACAAGGTCTCTTATGTCACTAAACACCACCTAATCCCAAGTGCAAACTTTTGAGACAATATTATTGGTGTGGGACAAGCATTCAAGACTCAAATTAGTTTTTAGAACCTCCACCAATCATACCACAATTTTTGGCATGCCTGGTAGGATGAGAATACAAGCATTCAATCAGTTCAAGAACATCCCCTGGTGGACCAAGATTAATTTTCATTCATTGAGAATTTTGGGTGTTATTCTCAGTGATATCAACCTTTGGAGGCACCCCAATCAAACACCATGGTGACAACAAGAGCATCTGTTGGTTTTAAGCAGTCCTACTATTGGTTTGTGTAAAGATCAACTCTGATCTTTATGTTTCTTCAAGTTTATATGAATTTTTTTATCTAAATATTTTTATCATGGACCCTTTTCATAGAAATATCCATTATGCTCCTCCATATCATGAAATTCATTCCCCTCAACCCTCATACTATCAATGTCAACCTCAACCATGACCTAGTTTCGACCCAACTTCTTATGTAGTGTTAAACAACTAGCATGTCCAATATGCATACCACTCTCTCGCCCATATTCCACCTATCTTGCCTAAAAATTAAAATGATAGAGTTGTATCTGTTGGTGTTCCTTCTCTTTCTACTTGCAGGTTTACACTATGATTAACAAACTAATGTCACTGACTCTATCACCACTCCAAAGTCTACAAGGAAAAGGGCCAATTAACAAGGATCAACAAGGATCCTCCTACACTTTGAGCTTAGATGCTCAGGTGGGTGTACCCTTGATTCACTTCTTGAAAGGAATCACTAAATATTATGCATTTATACCATTTACAAACTGATTTTAAATATTTTATCATTTAAATGTGTGATTAATGATGATGAACTGCTTCTAGAGAATGGATCAGTGTCTTAACCTAGGGTATAGAGTCACTCAATAACATATATCAAATGAAAATCCTAACTCAAACACTCTTGAACTCAGAATAAGTGCTTTGCCTATTATCCCTCTCACTCCCAAACCTGATCATCAAATTCCTATCCAACCATGAACTCATTGAAACTACCTTAAAGACTTTAATCCTAACTTTGTTAGGAACTCAAAGATAATTCCATAATATTCTTTGTCTACCATATGCTAACTCACTTTGTGACATTAACATATATGAGCCCAAGATCAAAACAAGAAGACAAACATAAATCTGAGATTGGAATTCAAGTGTATTCTCATTAAAATCTGCATAATCAATACATTGCCAAGACAACAAAATGCTAGGAAACAAACCCTGGATCCAAGCTCTCCTTTAGTTTTTTACATTGACTATCAACATAACATCACCAACCTTAAAAATCAAAACTACTACAATATATACCACTAGTCATCTTGGAATCCCAAAAATCAGGATGCAACAAGCTACGGATGACTAGGGCAAGGGTTTGGGTTTTCACCCACCAAACCAACTAAATTCAATCAAAATTTATTTCATTGGAGGAAAACCAAGCAACCTGGTCTGATCAGATCCAAGAATGATCTTCATTTATGATAATTCTTAGAGCAGTGTACCGAAGATCATGAATTCACCATGTTTATCAATCTGATTACTTCACCTACAACATGCCTCGAGAAACTCTTACCCATTCCTTCACGGTACAATCCCTCTGCAATCAATCATCCAACTCTCTGGACCACTCTGCGATAGTTGACAAAATCATATCTACCAGATCCAACCGCTTAAGCATTCAATACTAGTCCTTTTGCCGTTGAAGCCCTTAAAATATTTAAATCTGGAAGAAACAGCTATATTCATGGTGGTAGACAGCATATCGATGGTCAGCATTCAAATCTGAACTCACTTTATATTAGCACCGTTAGATCTCTTCACTTTTCCTGGGTTTCATAGCTTAACTTTATAGGAATCCTAGTTTACATTTATCCTAGTCGCGAGATCACACAATCATCTTCTTTAACCTTAGTCACCTTAGCGATTCAGCGACTGTAGTCTCGTGAACTTTATTAATTCTTTAAAGATATTCAATAATCACCCAACCTGGAGATCTAGCGACTAACAAAGAGTCTCATAATCGCTGAAACTTCTTGACTTTTCAAATTTCTTCATGAGATCATGCAACTACCGTCGATCTCCTTCATTCCTTCATCCTACGGTTCACATTAAGTCATGAGAGATTTTATGACTTAACTATTTGATCTCGAGACTGAGCGACTGAAGAGATTCATAACCGCCCGCTAGGTCGCTGAATGTTTGGCACTTAACCACTGAATTCAAGAGACTACGAGACAACCTTTAGTCGCTAGATCACTGAATCTTTTATAAACACTAAGCATACTAAGATCAATGGTTGTTGTTATACCACTGACTTAAATATCATGCATCTTATCCAAGCAGTATAACGACAACCGCGAGATCATGTCGATCTTTATCACTTCACAGACTGAAAACTCTGGGCCCACTGACAACTACCAACTCACTGTCCTGCAACCAATAATCATCAGACACCTCAACATCATCTAACATCAGGTCCACCTGGATCATCCCTTATGATGTGGGCCTACCATCTCGCGACCTAGTGATAATCTGTGTCACTGAAGGTTAAGCACTTAACCATTAGGATCAAGAGACCACGCGACCACACAGTCATTGAATCACTGAACAAAATACATGACCATTGGGCTTAACCATAACATTAACCTTAACTCAACCTAGGAAAATTTGGAGACTATGCGACAAAGAGATTCACTAAGTCTCACAATCCTTTTCTTAACTAGGGTTAAGTCCTGAGAACATGCGATTGAGGCAATCTCCAAGTCAGGGAAACATTTCTTGACTCTGGGTTAAAACTGAAGATTAAATGCCTACTGTTGATCCTCATATCCATCAACGATCCTCACTCAATCTTAGAAAGTTAAAGGGCCTAACCACCAAATCACAAGATTGAGTGACTGAAGGAAAGAATAACGGTTCACCAAGTCACTGAAGGCTAACAGGAAATCGCCAGGAAATAAGAGATTGTGCGAACACACAGTCGCAAGATCGCTGAATGAAAATGTAACAGCTTGAGGATTCAGAGATCTAGTGACTGCAAAGAATACACCGCCACTTCTATCTAGAGACCTAGCGACCAAAGGGCAATCGCTAAGTCTCAAAAGGATAGGGAATATTCTTTGGACATTGAGAGATTGTGCAACTAAAGCTTTTCAGGGAGTCACTAGACCGAAAGGAATATGCTCATATTATTTGGAGATTAAGTGACTAACTAGGGAATACAAAGCGCACGTGCATTTAAAAGATCTTAAGTGGCCCAAAAAAGGTAATGACAAAATAGCACAAGGCCAAAATAGTTTACGGTTTTCCCTTCTAATGACTAGAAATATGAATTTTGAACCTAGGGTTTAAGGCTAGAGGCAGGGAAAATAATTAAGAGGCCAGAGAAAAATGATGCAACCATGAAATTTTTTTTGTAGGTGCTAACAGTGGCTCTGTCTAGGGATGTATGCCTCTTGCAGGCATGGCAAGGATTCAAAATCTCTGGGTGAAGTAGACCACCTACTGGACAAAACTTGAACAATAGAGAGCAACAGGACAAAACCCTACGAACTAACCAAAAAGAACACACACTTATGTACAAACCTAGCTACTGTTCATGGAGAGAAAATACCTTCAATTGAAGTATTTTTTCAAGAACTGTCCATGAACTAGCAATTCTTGAATATCACCATTTAGTTCTTTTACAATGTAAGAATCATGGCCCCATTTTTCATGAATTAGATATGGCCCCAACCAGATTGGATCAAATTTTCCATGTTTCCCTTTATCTTCCAATCTAGCATTCCAGATCAATACCAAGTCAATTTGGTTCAAACTTCCTTTCAACAGCTCTCTTGTCATATAAATTCTTAACTTGTAACTACAACTTGGCATTTTTAAAAATTGATTCTCTTCTAGTTTCATCCAACCTGATGAGATCCTCAATTCTCAATTGCATTTCATCATCTATATCATCATCATATAACTGAACAAACTTATACATTTCAAATAAGTTGTTCTAAGGCATCCTTGTATGTATCCCATATACTAAATCAAATGGTGCACAACCGATTGCCTTCTTCATAGTTACCCTGTCAGCCCATATAGCCAATGGTAACTTTGAATTCCATGCCCTTTTATTCTTATCAAGAATCCTCTTGAGGATTTTCATTAAACTTTTGTTAGATGATTCTGCCTGTCCATTTCCCTGTGGATGATAAGGTGAGGAATTTGATATCTAAATTCCTAAACCCTTGCAAAATTCTTTGTACTCGGTAGACCTAATGCACATTGCATTATCATTGACTATCCTTTCAGGGCAACCAAACCTTGTAACAATATTATTCAAGAGAAAATCAATCACCACCTTACTAGTTGCATTTCTTGTAGGGATAGCCTCTACCCACTTAGTGAAATAATCAGTAGCAACTAAAATCCAAGAGTGTCCCCCACTGGACTTGTTTGGTATTTCCCCTATGAAATCTATTCCCCACTGTTGGAAAGGAGCTTGCACTTCAACTGGCCTCAAGGGCACATTACCTAAAAATTTAAGCTTACCAGAGAATCTTTGACAAGCATCACACCTTCTTACCAGTTGCTCTACATCTTTGAAGATTGTGGGCCACCAGAATCCCACTCTCAAGATTTTTTGAGCAGTGGTTTTACCCATGTAATGTCCTTCACAAACTCCCTCATGCATTTCTTTTAACAACTTGTCAGCCTGATTTTCATCAACACATTTTAAAAGTATGCAATCTAAATTTTTCCTATATAATTTTCATTTTATAATCACATACTTGATGACCTGTAGCTTCAATGTCCTCTTCTTATTATCATCCATTTCTGCTAGACATTTCATATTTCTCAAGTAGTAGATAATATCTTGATACCAAATACAATCATCCATATCACAAGTATAATCAATCTCAGTCTGGTTTATCTGGTTTGCTTCAAGATTAGATTGAGCCATCAGTTTTGCCAATCCTTGTCCTCTAATTGGTAACCTGGATATCAATATTGAATTCTTGAATTCTATTTATCCATCTGCATCTCCTTCTAGAAACCTCTTGCTATGAAAAAATATCTTTTATTGCAGCACTTGGCACAAAAGCAATCACAATTGCTCCCATCAGATAGCATCTAAAAGCCTTGATAGCCTTTACCAATGCATATGCTTGTTTTTCATTGATATCATATTTCAGTTTAGCAGCCTGCAAAGATTTACTAAAAAATGTAATAGGCTGCTCATAACCCTCATTATTCTTTTGCAGTAAGACTGCAACAATAGTATGTAAAGATGCAAAGGAAAAAATGTGCATTGGGATATTGTAATCAGGTGCTTTAAGCACAGGTGCATCTTTGATAGCCTACTTGATATTCTTGAAAGCTTCATCAGGCTCACCTTCCCACTTGATCTCAGATCCTTTCTTCAACATCTTGGATATTGGCCTAGTAACTTCAGCAAAATTTGTAACAAATCTTCTCAATAAATTTACAAAGAAAGACTGAATTCCTTTAACATTTTTTGGTTTAGGGATTTTTTCAATAGCTGCCACCCTCTCTGGATCAATTCTGACTCCTTGCTTTCCAACTAGGTGGCCTAGCAACTTGCCTTCAGTCACACCAAATGCACACTTCCTTGGATTTAATGAAATGCCATATTCCAAAGCTTTCACAAATATCTTCTCCAAATGAAAGCAGTGATCCTCTTCTTTCTTGGAATATGTAGTTAAATCATCCTAATAAACAACAAGGAAATCATCTATAAAATCTACAAAGGCAACATCCATTTCCCTTTGAAAGGTTGCACCAGCATTTGTGAGACCAAAAGGCATCCTCACATAAACATAAGTCCCCCAAGGTGTAGTAAAAGATGTCTTAAATTGTTCTGATTCTTTTACAATTACTTGATTATAGCCAAAAAAACCATCCATCATAGACATCAAATCAGACCCAGTCACTCTTTGCAACATAGCTTCCATATTGGGCAAGGAGTAGTTATCCTTTAGAGAAGAGACATTTAGATTTCTGAAATCCACACATAGTTTGATGTCTCCATTCTTCTTCCTAACAGGAACCAAATTTGACACCCAAGAAGAATTCCTAATAGGCTTTATAATTTTAGCATCTCTTAGCTTCATTAATTCTTCCTGCATTTTAGGTGCTAAGGTAGGATTTATAGGCCTTTGTTTTTGCCTAAAGGGTTTGGCATCTTCTTTCAAAGGAATAATATGCTGGAACAAGTCTTCTTTGTAAACCTTTAGGTCATCATATGACCATGCAAAAACATGCCTAAATTTTCTCAATAACTCAATCAAGGACTTCCTTACCTTGTGAGACATTTCTCTACCAATGTATACCTTCTTAGGTGCCTCTTGTGTACCAAGATTTATTTCTTTTAAATTCATTTGGTCTTCCCTCTTAGTACCTATCTGAACTCTATCCTGATTATCAAATATATTTTCTAGAACAACAAGTCCCTTGGGAACCTTGTTAGTTTTAAGTTGTAGGACTTCATTACCAAGGACAACCTCCTTTCCTTCTGTAATCTCAACCAAGGCTAAACAATCTAACTCCTGACCATGATATTAGTCTTCACAATTCATAAATCTTAAGATATCCTGGTCATCTTCAAAAACTTGCCAGTTCTCAACATTCTCTGGTATACTAGGCCTAGTCTGAATTTCAACTTTAGAGAGGCCAGCAAAAGTAATTTCACCAGGATTGATTGCTTTAGTGGCTAACAAATCAGCCATCTTGTTATAACTTCTATCCTTCCACACAATATTGAAGGCATCAAAATGCTCAATCATATCCCACACAACATTCCTATATTGCTTCAACCTTTTATTCTTTGAAGCATACACTGATCTTATTTGGGACACCACTAACTCAGAGTCCCCAATAACTTTTATACATTTAATTCCATGCTTGTGTGCCAATCTCAATCCTAGCAATAATGCTTCATACTTTGCTATATTATTGGTACAAGAGAAATTCAATGTGAAAGAAAACTTGTAAGTGTTCTCACTAGGAGATATGAGTAAAATACCTACTCCCACTCCATCTTTGCAACTAGCACCATCAAAGTACATCACCCACAAATCACCCTTCACAGACTCAAAGCCTATCTCTTCAACAATACATGGCAATATAGGCTCCTTCTCAAGTAAAGTGACCTTAGCTCTAAAAGCATTGACATCAGTATCTACAAAGCAGGTAACCTCATTATCAATATTCTTTTCAATCCTATAAGTTACCCTTGGTTCCCTTTCAATCCTAATGGACTGACCATCAAAATTGAAAGTTTCAAAAGACAAATCACACTGCAAACTTCCACCCATGGTAGCACTCCATTTCCTAGATAATAGCATCCCATAATGAGGTGGAATGTCTACTACCAAGACACTCATAGTTAGTTCTTTCTCTGGATAGGCTGCCAATCTGTATGGCATTGCATTTATAGTCCCAATGACTGATACTTCTCTCTGATCCATTACACAACATCTGCCTTGATTTGTATCAACTTTGAGGCCTAACTTTTCCATAATTTTGAAAGGCATGATAGTATTGGAAGAACCTAAATCAATCATACAATTTCTTAATTTCATCCCATTCACAATGATACTCAGAAAGAATGGGTCTATGTTTTCAAGGCTAGCATTGATAGAATTGTCCAAATATATAGGTGGTATGTGAGATACCAATCCTTGGACCTCCACTTCTTTCAAAACTTTATCCTGAGGTTCATTGCATGCAACATCATTATCATGGACATTATCTACCCATGCAAGAGCCCTATCCTTAATGTTCAGGGATCCTCAACAATTCTGACAATGGAACCTTGACAGTTATCTGAGACAACACAGCCAACATGTCAACAGGGACAGAGGGAGGAAACTCAATCTATTCTGCCTTATTGTCTTTTTGATTATCTAATATATTGGTTGTAGCTGTGACCTTTACCTTTTTAGCTCTAGCCATTGTGCCAACTAACTTTTCCACTTCACTCTGATGATTTTTGTCTCGAACAACAGAAATCTTTTCAGCTTCAACTCCCTTAGGTTCGCACTTCTTACCTTTCACATTTTTGAACCTCACTAAATGATCATCCTTTGATCTATTTCCACTGAGTTCCTTGGAGTTGGTGTTCTTTATAAACATTCCTGCAGCTTTTCCACTAGTACCATTTGTTGTCATATTTCTAGTTTGCACTTGAGCTACCATTTCTACAGTGATCCTAGCAATTTCTTCTTTTGAAGGTCTTCTCAAAATCACTGGCTCTGAGGAAGAAATCATGTTACATGTCTTTTCATCGATGTCATCATTATCAAAGAAGACCTCCTGATGGAACAAAGCCTTGTTGTGTCTCCTCAGGCATACATCTGCTTCTTCATCAGCATCAGAATCATCTTCATGACCCAAATATGAAGTTGTCATATTGCATCCAATGTCATCATGAGTTTCTTCCTGATCTAGCTCTTCAATTCTATCATCTTGGTATGCTGACATGGATTGTGCAACTACATAATGCTCTGTAGAATGAGGGGATTGACATGCTATACACCATGGTGTAACCTCTATGACATTTATAGAAGCCTTTTGTAAAGGATCAGGGACAAACCTATCATTATCTCCTCTTGCAGCAGGGATAATAGGCTTGCCATTCTTCCATTGGGTATTATAGGGGTAATTTTGCAGTCTATTCTGCCTATTGAAATTATTGTTGAATTGAGGCTTTTCATTGGCAAGAGCATTATTAATTCTATTAGTAGGTGCTTTTAAATCCTTCAATGCATTCAACACCTTATCCAATTTATCTTCCTCTTGTTTCTTGTTTCCAACATTTCTCTCATTATCCCGTTTATACTTCTTGTCTCCAAATAGCTTTGGATCATCTCTTTTTCCACCCAATTTTCTTGATATTTTCATATTGTTTTCAATATTGACAAAAATCCTAAAAGCATCTCTAAGAGTTCTTGGTTCCTTGTCCCTCAACAAGTATCCCATTTTTCCATCAAAGGCATTGAAGTATGTGGTCAAACAAACATTGTCATCTAACCTCATAACTTGGAATAACTTGTGCATACCCTTCTAAAATCTCATATTGAATTCAGCTGCAGACTCATTCTGATTTTTTCTTATAGTGTTGAACTCATTCAACATGAAACTAGCATTAGGCCTATCACCCTATTGTTCTTTGAAACATTTTTCAAAAGAATCCCAAGTGTCAATACATCGGTCAGGGAGTCTCTTAAACCAATCTCTAGCATCCTCCACCAAAGATTGAACAAATAATTTCATGACTACATCCTCATGTTCTATCTCATAATCATTTAGCATATCAACAAATAACCTAAGATGTTCCTCACAACTAATGGCATTGTTACTAGCAAACTTAGGTACCTTATCTCTTATATCAGTTGGAAAAGCATTTGGGTAGCTAGGTATTCCATCAAAACTAATTTGCCTATAGCATTCTAATTGCATAGGTCTTCTTTGAAAACTTGAACTAGTGTTCCCCTTAGGATTAATGTTTACATTTACATTTCCATCTACTTGTGCATTTGACTGTTGTTTAGGATCAATATTTATCTTGGCAGATGAAGAAGGTAGTGAACTCTTAGTAGTAACATTACTAAGTGGAACAACATTAGAAGTTGTAGATGGCATACCTAGTTCATCAGTAATGGATGGCATAAGAGTATTTGCAGATGAAGCCTTCAAGAACTGGATCTTTCTTCTTTTTTCTGCAATGGAGGCTTCAATTTCAGCCCTCTCCAATTCTCTTGCTAGGTCTTCATCTTCTTTTCTTCTTCTTTCCATCTCTGTATCCTTATTTGAAATGGGTGGTGGGACCTTTGGTATTGTCAATGGTTTGCTTGTTTGGTGTCCCACCATCTTTTGCTTTCCTTTTTCGCCAACAGCAACAACAGGCTTAGTGATCTCATGTCCATCTTTATCTTTAGAGAGGGAAGCATAACTTTGAACCTGTCTAACCATAGGGCCCTTTTTATCAAACTCATGGTCTTGTAGTAAGTGTTCCTGCTCACTTCTCAAAGCATCAAGATCACCAAAGACATCATGCTACAAAGTCTTAGGAGTAGAGGCAAGCATCTTGTTTCTCTCCTTCAACTCATTAATCTTTCTAAGAAGAGATTCTCTTTCTATCAGAGCATTCACTTTCTCAGCTTCTCTCTCCTTTTGTAACCTCTTGTGTATGGCATCCTACTCTGCCAACTATAACCTTAGTGCACTCAGGTCATTTGGGTCTATCATAATATCCTTAGAACTTGATGAAACATCCATATCAGTAAGGTTTTGATATGGGAAATGGACCTGTCTTGGTCTCATGGGTTGCCTTCTGAACATATCCTCATCAGGATCTAAATTCGGTCCAAAACCCCTTTCTCTGGCTTGTACATCCTATCCGGTAGGTAATGAACCTTTATCTTGAAATACTGCTTCTGGGGTATCATAAAATTTGTCTTCAAAGTGGCCACTATCTAATTTAGAACTTTTGTATTGTGAATCTTCCTCATTAAAGGATGCGTGTGGTGCTCTATTTCTAGTATTTCTTTGTTCTCTCATGGGAGCACTAGTAGATTCTCCATCTCTCCTGATCCAACTCCTCTTTTCATTTCCAGGTAACTATTCCATAGTAACCTCTGGATGCTTCTTGACAAAAGACCTGGTATTCTTTCTTTTGTCCATGGTTTGTAGTCTATAGCACTGGGTCAAAGCCATTGAGTCACCACCCACCAAAGATGGGAAATCTTTTAAAATCTTAAAGAAAACAACTGAATACACAGGAGAAACACGAAAGTCCACTAATAACTCCTATCTCTAGACTCTCCCTAATAGAGTCACCATTTTGTTGGTGACTTGGATGGGCTGAATCAATCTGGGTAATAAGATATTGATATTGTGTAATGTAACCAGAGATTCTCAACAAATTTTTCTTTGTAATGTCCTCCCCATCAGAGTCACCATTTTGTTGGTGTTCCTTCTCTTTCTACTTGCAGGTTTACACTATGATTGGAAAACTAATGTCACTGACTCTATCACCACTCCAAAGTCTGCAAGGAAAAGGGCCAATTAACAAGGATCAACAAGGATCCTCCTACACTTTGAGCTTAGATGCTCAAGTAGGTGTACCCTTGATTTAGTTCTTGAAAGGAATCACTAAATATTATGCATTTATACCATTTACAAACTGATTTTAAAGATTTTATCATTTAAATGTGTGATTGATGATGATGAACTGCTTCTAGAGAATGGATCAGTGCCTTAACCTAGGGTATAGAGTCACTCAATAACATATATCAAATGAAAATCCTAACTCAAACACTCTTGAACTCAGAATAAGTGCTTTGCCTATTATCCCTCTCACTCCCAAACCTGATCATCAAATTCCTATCCAACCATGAACTCACTGAAACTACGTTAAAGACTTTAATCCTAACTTTGTTAGGAACTCAAAGATAATTCCACAATATTCTTTGTCTACCATATGCTAACTCACTTTGTGACATTAACATATATGAGCCCAAGATCAAAACAAGAAGACAAACATAAATCTGAGATTGGAATTCAAGTGTATTCTCATTAAAATCTGCATAATCAATACATTGCCAAGACAACAAAATGCTAGGAAACAAACCCTGGATCCAAGCTCTCCTTTAGTTTTTTACATTGACTATCAACATAACATCACCAACCTTAAAAATCAAAACTACTACAATATATACCACTAGTCATCTTGGAATCCCAAAAATCAGGATGCAACAAGCTACGGATGACTAGGGCAAGGGTTTGGGTTTTCACCCACCAAACCAACTAAATTCAATCAAAATTTATTTCATTGGAGGAAAACCAAGCAACCTGGTCTGATCAGATCCAAGAATGATCTTCATTTATGATAATTCTTAGAGCAGTGTACCGAAGATCATGAATTCGCCATGTTTATCAATCTGATTACTTCACCTACAACATGCCTTGAGCAACTCTTACCCATTCCTTCACGGTACAATCCCTCTGCAATCAATCATCCAACTCTCTAGACCACTCTGTGATAGTTGACAAAATCATATCTACCAGATCCAGCCACTTAAGCATTCAATACTAGTCCTTTTGCCGTTGAAGCCCTTAAAATATTTAAATCTGGAAGAAACAACTATATTCATGGTGCCAGATAGCATATCGACGGTCAGCATTCAAATCTGGACTCACTTTATATTAGCACCATTAGATCTCTTCACTTTTCTCGGGTTTCATAGCTTAACTTTATAGGAATCCTAGTTTACATTTATCCTAGTCATGAGATCGCGCAGTCATCTTCTTTAACCTTAGTCACCTTAGCAATTCAGTGACTGTAGTCTCATGAACTTTATTAATTCTTTAAAGATATTCAGTGATCACCCGACCTAGAGATCTAGCGACTAACAAAGAGTCTCATAATCGCTGAAACTTCTTGACTTTTCAAATTTCTTCCTAAGATCATGTGACTATCGTCGATCTCCTTCATTCCTTCATCCTACAGTTCGCATTAATTCATGAGAGATTTTATGACTTAACTATTTGATCTCGAGATTGAGCAACTGAAGAGATTCATAACCGCCCACCAAGTCGCTGAATGTTTGGCACTTAACCACTGGATTTAAGAGACTACGAGACAACCTTCAGTCGCTAGATCACTGAATCTTTTATAAACTCTGAGCATACTAAGATCAACGGCTGTCATTATATCACTGACTTAAATATCATGCATCTTATCCAAGCGGTATAATGACAATCGTGAGATCATGTCGATCTTTGTCACTTCACAGACTGAAAACTTTGAGCCCACTGACAACTAGCAACTCACTGTCTTGCAACCAATAATCATCAGACACCTTAGCATCATCTGACATTAGGTCCACCTAGATCATCCCTTATGACATGGGCCTACCATCTCGCGACCTGGTGACAAACTACATCGTTGAATCGCTGAAGGTTAAGCACTTAACCATCAGAATCAAGAGACCACACGACCACACAGTCATTGAATAAAATACATGACCGTCGGGCTTAACCATAACATTAACCTTAACTCAACCTAGGCAAATTTGGAGACTACGTGACAAAGAGATTGACTGAGTCTCATAATCCTTTTCTTAACTGGGGTTAAGTCTTGAGAACACGGGACTGAGGCAATCTCCAAGTCGCAAAAACATTTCTTGACTCTGGGTTAAAATCAGAGATTAAATGCCTTCTGTTGATCCTCATATCCATCGACGATCCTCGTTCAATCTTAGAAAGTTAAAGCGCCTAACCACCAAATCACGAGATCGAGCGACTGAAGGAAAGAATAACTATTCACCAAGTCACTAAAGGCTAACAGGAAACCGCCAGGAAATAGGAGATTGCATGAACACACAGTCGCAAGATCTCTGAATGAAAATGTAACAGCTTGAGGATTCAGAGATCTGGCGACTGCAAAGAATACACTGCCACTTCTATCCGAAGACCTAGCGACCAAAGGGAAATCATTAAGTCTCAAAAGGATATGGAATATTCTTTGGACATTGAGAGATTGTGCGACTAAAGCTTTTCGGGGAGTCGCTAGACCGAAAGGAATATGCTCATATTATTTGGAGATTAAGCCATTGACTGGGGAATACAAAGCGCACATGCATTTAAAAGATCTTAAGTGGCCCGAAAAAGGTAACAACATAATAGAACAAGGCCAAAATAGTTTAGGGTTTTCCCTTCTAACGGCTAGAAATATGAATTTTGAACCTAGGGTTTAAGGCCAGAGGCAGGGAAAATAATTCAGAGGCCAGAGAAAAATGATGCAACCATGAAAACTTTTTTGCAGGTGCTAACAGTATCCATGATGTTATCCTTCCAAAGATAGATGGATATAAAGTTTCAGAAATAGAGTGAGCAATTGTAGGCCTAGGAGTTGAGAATTGATGAGATTACAAGGCAAAAAGAGTTGGACATGCAACATGAGGAGGAGGCATATCGGACCTATCTTCATGAGAAAGAAAGGGAGGCACAAAAAAGATAGTTTAAGGAGGAAAAAAGAGTTAAGATTTCTCAAATACAAGAATTTGAAGTACATGAGGCTCCTAGGCATAAATTTTCCAGTTTCATATAGTGCACCCCTTTCCCATTGCAAGAAGCTACACAAGAGCATAAGGCCCCTTCTCCCAAATTTGTCATCCCAATTGTTAGGCAGCCCCATCAATCACAAGAACCTGTTATTGTAAATTTTCCACCCCCTGTGCATGAAACCTCACCCTCTTAGCCTTTTATACCTATTTCCATTTCAGTCTTTAAGGGTGGACTAGTTGTATGGATTGTTGATGGTCCAAACATGTCATTTTGGGAGGATAAAATGAAGCCAAGGATGCCATGGGAGTTGTTGCATCTTGATGATCATGAGCCAAAGCTAGAGCAACTATAACAAGATACAAAGGAGATACAAGAGGATGTTGGGAAGGTTGTACAAAAAAAAACCTCTCTGTAGATTGACAATGAACAAAAGAAAGAGGATCTAGTGCTCTTATGTGAAGAGCTTTCCTCTTTTGTTGAGGAAGAAAAGAAGAGAAAAGTTGTCCTTTCCTTTGAGGAACAAATTCTAGCTAATGATCCTATAAAGGAATCAGATGGTCTTTTGTAAGGAGAAGAAGTAGAATACAATTAGTTGCTACAACAAGAGGTTCTCTATGATATGAAATATGAGAAGGAAACTCTCAAGGATATCTTCTTCCTTGAGGAAGAGCATATTGAGATTCATGAGGTTGATCCTCAACCTATGCATGTCACTACAATTGTTATTGAGAAGATTGATGATGAGAATGACCTATTGGACGAGTTTGATACTATCTTCTCATCTATTGATATTGAGCCACCATCTCCTCTAATTGAAGATCATGAGTTTCAGTAGTAATAAGAAGAATTATGCATACCATTAGTTATGACATTAAATCCACATCCAAAACAACATGATACAGAGACTTCAATGCACAATAAAAATGTCAAGGTTGATCTCATTGACCTAGTACCATCAAGAGGGTACCCCATAAGGCACCTAGCTTTGCAAGAAAGCAACATGTTGCCCCCACTCATATTGGTTCCAAAGCATGAAGAGGAAGATCAAAAGAATGAGCATATTTATCTTGATCATAATGATAGTTTTTTTAAGTTAGAGAACTTTTTCATTCTTAGCATTAGAAGAACATTTCAAAATGTAGTAGTATGCCTAATATACTTGTTTCCCTACTTGGTTTCCCTAATGCATGAAAGAACAATCGACTCATCTGAAAAGGAAGTTATTTCAACAAGCCAATGAATGGATCTATTTGATTTTTTATGTTAATACTTGTACATAGTAGGTTACATGTTTTTTTAGTTTTCCAAGAAGTGCACAAACATAGATATTTCCATAAAATAGAAAGTTTTGAAGTTTTGTTCAATTACAAAGAGGGAGGTTGCAGGTTTATTAGATGACTCCATGTCTAATGGATGAAAAAGGGGTCACTAATCCTTGTGTATTTAGCAGGAAAATACCCCCCAAAGTCACCAAAAATGTTGATCATTTTTGCTCAACATCAACTATAAAATATCAGACTTCAAGATGTTTAGATCACATGGTTTTAGTTGTAGATGAATTGTAGTTAAAATCAAAGATTGCATAGCAAAAATAAGAAAGGCTTAAGAGCCTTAAAAAAATATTTAAGTTTAAAACCCTTTAAATCCATAGGGTTTTATAAAAGGATGCCACTTTATTCTAATTCAAGGTTGATTAGTTGGCACTGGTCACCTTCATTTAAGTGACCGCTTGAAGTTACCTTTAAAACATGGGCAATCAACCCCTTCCTCTAGCTTCATGGGCTATTCAAGGTTTACAAATGGCTATGGCCATTTTGCAAACATTCATTTCAAGTCATTTTGTAGTTTTGTGAAATGATGAGGAGTTGTCATTTTGTAACATTCAATTAAAGACAATTTGCACTTTTGGGAAATGGTGACTCATCGCCATTTTACAAAGAGACATTTCAAGGCTTTTCACACTTTTGTAAAATGGTGATAAGTCACAATTTCACAAGTATCCATTCCAAAGAAAATCACACTTTTTTTATTTAGCGAAAGGGGTTGGAGATAAAGTGGTGGGGCCTACCTAGTCAGAAATGTGGATCCAATGAAAAACTGCCACATGGAGGTAGTGGGCCTAGTTCATAAAGATAGTATCATAGCTATTTCACGGGAATGGAATTTAAGAAATATTAATAACTGCGAAATGGCGATGAACTAAGTCAACATCGTCATTTCACAAAAGTCCCCTTTAATGGGAAATTGTTTTTTGTGATATAGATAAGGAGATGGCGGGGCCTGCAATAAAGAATTAAAATAAGGGGGTTGCCGCCTTATTTTAGAGGCTTTTATTGGTCAATTATTTTTTACCACGACGTGGTAGTAAAGAAAACATGAAGGAGAGCCATATATGCATGAAATAATATTTTTCCTTGAAATATTATTTAGTTAAGTTTTCATAGGCATCTTGGTGGTGCACATGTAGATTTCACAGGGGCATATATGATCTAATTTAAATCAACTGTACTCATTTAATTTTGCAGGGCTTGAGTGGAGAATTTTACACACCATTAGATTTGATCTAATCTATCTACATGGGCATTTATTAGTTCTTCCTATCACTTCTGCAACATGATATTATTAGCCAAGATCAGATTGCTTCCATCAACTTGTAGTGATCAGATCAGATTTGATCTTCTTTTCTGTAACTCAACCCTTGTGGGTTTGAACTTAAGTTGTAAATCCAAAATTATGCTAGCTCTATAAAAATCAATCTTGTACATTTTGTAAATAGGTTCTTCTCTGTTGATTTTTGTAGTAGTTATGCTCTGCATCTATCTTCCTCTTGCCTTATTTCAATAAAATCATTGTTTTACCTATTCTAAGTTCATATATTTTGTGTAAGTCTTCTCTTTTCCCTGTATAATTGGATGTATTTCATCATCTAAAATTCTCTATGAGTATGTAATCTTTAGTTGATCAGTCTAAATAAGTGAATGACTGCATTCCTTTTAGAATTGGTTTAACTTCTTACCTTCATATTGAGCAAAAGGTGATAGATACCTAGATAGTGTAGTGATATGTTTTTATTGAGTTTAAGTGAAATCATAGGAAGAGAGAGTATCTGGATATCAACTTGGTGCATCACCCCCCTTTAATTCCATGCAGTTTTCCTCCCCTTTTCCCCTCAAGTGAGTAGTTTGTCGATGCATCCTGATTGTAAAGGAAAATGAACTTCTTAGGAGATTCAATCTCATTAATCAAGTCCCACATTAAGAGATTGATTCCATGTTTCACAAGTTCTCTTAGGTCTCTAACCACCACCAATGCCTAGGTGCAAAATTTTGTGACAACAATTCATAAAGAGGATTGCCATATATCTTAAATCCTTGTAGCCTAAGGGCATCATCTTGCACCAAAGTATCCTCTAACATGTCATAATCGAATTCATATGTAAAAAATGGGTCATCAAAGGCAATAAAGTCTTGTAAAAAGAAATCCATAATTTTGAAATGAAATAATGTAATCTAAAGAAACAAAGCATAAAGAGACTAATCTAAACATACATAACAATGCAAAAAAATAAATATTTTTTGTATTTTATTATTTTGAAACATGCAAATTAGAAAATACAATACAAGAATGACATAGATCTCTAAGTGAATGAATTTTATCAATGATATGATGCAAATATAGGTTAATAGAATGCATACAAATCAAATTTAGACATCTAAATTAGAATTGAGATGTAAGGGAGTCAGGCTCACCAGAATGTAATGAAAGAAAATAGGATGTGAGGGGAAATCACTAGGATAGATAATTGAACTAGGAAGATCATACCTACTTGCTCTCACACATTGGAAGGAAGCTAATCCACTAGGATTGAGGAGACCCAAGTGCTAAGAGAATGCAAGGATTCCTTCACTACATAGTTGAAAGATTACTATACAAAGTAGAAAGAGAAGTTCAAGATTTAATGCAAGAAATGAAAGGAAAGATGAAAGCACTAGCATGCATATATATATATATATATATATATATATATATATATATATATATATATATATATATATATATATATATATATATATATATATATATATATATATATATATATATATAGACTGCATAAATTCAATTCCATAAATAGAGCTAATAAACTAGAACACTGAATGACCCGTGATCCAAATTGTAGTCCAAAATGGTAGGTATGGGGCACTTCTAAGGGTCAAGAGCGAGTAGAGAGTATAGGGTGAGTCATCCTCACCTTATACCAAACAAAATCTAATGAAACTTTAGTCAATTGTTTCTCTTTGTTAGACTTTCCTACAGATGCCTCCACAACCACACCATCTATCAATTGCATATAGAAAATAATTTTTTTTGGGGGAAAAGGGGTTTACCTTGGTTAAACCTGAATAAGCCTTGAAATTGAATTGAAATTATTGAAATGAAAAGGAAGTGTGTTGTTAATAGTAGAGGCTTCATAAGAGAGATAAGAAGTCTTATAACTTGATGAAGTAAGTGTACTTAAAATGAGATCACAACTATTGATGCAATATCATGATTCCATAATGACCTAAAATGACATCATAATAGACATGCTTACATGATGATTGTTGATGCTTGCCACAAATGAAGGGTATGGTGGGATGAAATGCCTTGAATGCTTGAAATGTTTGATTGCTTGAAAGCTCATTAAAATACTCTAGTTACTCCTTAAATGCATGAATGACTTGAGATTTTTATGAATGCCAAAATGAGGGAGGTAGCATTGCTTTTATACCTCACCTAGCCATTTTGGGACTCAAAACTTGAAGAAGGCTGACAAGGATTTGAGGATCTCGCTTAAAACCCAAGACCTTTCTCTAATTCAAATTTGAACCCAAAATATGGAGCATGGGGCTAGTATTAAGTATGCGATATTCTTAAGTATGGGGCGAGTTAGACTCGTCCTATACTGGCTACTTGCCCTGTATTAATAATTTTGGGCCCATACTTGAGTTGGAGGTCAATTAGAATATGGAGATTCCAAAAATGCACATGAAATTATGGTTTGCATTTCTCATAGTTGTCTCCACAACCACACCACCTGTCACCTACACACAAAAATGAAAAAGGTTGGGGGAAAGGGGTTTTTGTTGGTCAAACCTCTATTTAGGAATGAACCTTGAAACAAATTTGAATTGCTTTAAATGAAAAATAAGTGTATTTTTAATATTAGAGGCTTGATAAGAGAGATAAGAAGTCTTATACCTTGATGATGCAAGTGTGCTTGAAATGAGATCACAAATGTTGATGTAATAACATGACTTCACAAAGACCTAAAAGGACATCATAAAAGACATGCTTGCAAAAAATGAAGGATATGGTGGATGAAATGTCTTGAATGTTTGAAATATATTTGAATTGCCTTGATTTCTCCTTGAATACATGAATGAATTGAGATTTTTATGGATGCCAAATAGAGGTAGTTAACATTGCTTTTATACCTCACCTAGCCATTTTGGGGTTGAAAACTCAAAGAAGGCCAATGAGGATTTAAGGATCCTACTAAAAAATGAAGATGTTTCTCTAATTCAAATTATTTAGGCTCAAACTATGGAATATGGGGTGAGTTTGACTCACCCTATACCAATAGTCTCATGCTCATATTTGAGTCGAGGATCAATTTGGATGTCTAGATCACAAAAATGCACACAACATCAGAGTTTGATATCAAGATAAATACAAAAGGCTACTCATAATAAAATAGGGCCTATGTATGCAAGTGGTGATAAATGAAATGAAATAATCAAAGGGGGTCCACCTACAATTAATGACCCACATATAAATTAAATTAAGAGAGGATTTATATTAAATATTTATTAATTAATGCATAGTGAAGTCCCATGACGCATGGAAGAATGACCACACATTAAAATAGATGCTGAGTAGGCATGGAATTGGACACCTTAGGAAGTGCATACAATTTGCGATGCTACAAGAATAAAATCTAAGAATAAAAAATTAAAATCTAAGATATGTAGAAATAGGTAAAAAAGTATGTTCCTATCTTCAATAGGTTACAATTGAGGAGTTTGTGGTGGGTTGGCAAACCAAGCATTTGAAGGAAAGAGTTTTTTGGCAAGTCCTGATCAAAATGCTTAGGTCCTTGCTTTTTAAATATTTATTTTTGACTCAATTAGACAAATGGTTTTTGATCGAATAGGGTTCAGTTGGATTCCATCCAATCGAAAAAGGTGTTGCCACAAGAGCGCCACAATTACACCACATGGTTTTGACCAAAAACCCCTCAACCAAACACTATCAAACCAGAAACCATTCAACTGAAACATATTAGTTGGCCTAAAATGTGACACATGTTTGTACTTTTACCCTAGGATTCATGATTGACTCCATTTTGGATTTGATGATCTCCATTTATTTATTTTAATTTTGGATGAAACATGGTTGTCATATTAGCGGGGAACTAAATTATGACTTGATGCTTTAGGCAAATTAATTAGATCATTAGATTAGCCAATTAATTAGAGGAGAGGAATGTAAGATGTTAATTTAAATAAATTTATGATTTATTTAGAATATTTGATGATGGAGGAAATCTCGAGGACTGAGTAGTCTAGTATAGATAAAAGTATTGATGTTAGATGTGGTCATATATATATATATTCAATCATTAATATCATAATTTTACAAAAGACTAACACTAACTATTCCATCGTCTTTCATTTTAACATCTCAATATTATTCTTAACCCCTTCTAAAGTCATATTAGAAAAGTATGTGATTAAGCTCCCTACAAAATGTACTATTGACTAAATTTCAAATATCAGAAAATACAACAGTTTTCCATGAAATTTTCAGCATTTGTTTTTGATTGCAGGAAAAAATAGGTTTTAAAGGGGACCCAAAACCCCTTACAAGTAGAGAATAAAAGAAATAATGATAAGCATACTAAAGAGAAATAGGATTGGGACCCAGTCCACCAACAACAAAACCAACAGAAAAAACCTCAAAACTAGACACCAGCAAAAGATCGAAAACCTGGGAACACCAAAAAAGGACAGCACCAGGAACCAAGAAAACTAAGCAAACTCCTTACGAGTTTCGTCCGCTTCCTTCTTCACCTCAGAGATCTTTTTTATGGCAGCATTGAAGTCAGAAAGCTCTTGGATTCTATCTTGGATCTTTCTCCTTTTACCCGACTAGGTACGTTTATCTGGGCCTTCCTCTCCCATATCCTCATTATCCTCCTCAAGTTTCTTGCTAGGGGAACCGGCATCCAGCTCTGCTTTGATGGTCAGAAAATAATCCATGGCAGAACCCATGAACATGTTATTATCCTACATATGTTTCTTCATGGCATTCTCCAACGTATCCACTCTAACTTGCATATCCTGCACCTTCTTGTCCTTGTCATTGTCCTTGTTGCCATCCAAAGTATTCGAACCAGACTCCAACCTTTCTTGCAGGGAGTCAACCTTAGTAGAAATAGAATGACATTTTAAATTCAAATTTTTTATTTCCTGAAAGACCCATTTCAACAAACGAAATGAGTACATAGAAGCCACCTTTGCAATCTGGAGAACCCCAAAGGGAGGGTCAATTTTGTCATCCATATCTTCTTTGAGCAGTTGGACGTTCCATTCTTGCATATCAACAGTTTTGGCAAAGGGGATGTTCCGAGAAGAGGCAGGGACATTGACTTTCTCCGCAACAGGGGAATCCTTCTCCGCATTAGGGGCATCCTTCAGCATGTCCGAACAGACCTCCATGATAACCTCCAGCTTAGGGGAGATGGGCACGTCATGTTCTTCGGAACTGTCATATTCCACCAAGATGGGGACCTGCTGGCCGCTAACATCCTCCTCTTTCTTGTCATCAACATTATTATTCTTGATCCCAGAGGTATTCCCCACCTCCATAGTTCCACCAGCCTCCTCCTCTATGTTCTCATAGTCCCTTGCGGCTGTATTCGACACTGAAGTCGAAGCATCACTACCCTCCTTAGTCGAGGTAGCCGTATCCTCATAACCATCCGCACTATCAGTAGTAGTGTCAGTGTCCATACCAACATCCTTTTCATTTTTTAATTTTTTCCTAGAAGGATTCTTCTCTTTAACAACCGTCTCCCTAATACATTTCTTAGCCGAGCCAGAGGTTTTGGGCAAAGAAATGATAAGGCTGGAGATGGCTTTCTACTTACTGTGTTCCACAATGAGGAGGATAAGCCCCTCATGCAGGATGAGTTTCTTTTCTTTCCTTCTAGCTCAGAAATACTAAGGCGGAGGGACTGAAGGATATAAAAAGGCAAGGACACCCTAATCTTGTGATGAATGTGACAGAGCAACACAAAGTGGTAAGAATGGGCGCGTTTATACCTATCGTCAAGGGTAACATATTCCATGATCTTCGTCATGACCATTGCCCATATTTTCTTGAAAGCAACAACATCATAGCAGCCGTTGGAATCTTTCACCAAACTCTGCGCTTCAACCTTGCATTTGGGGAAACGCCAGATGGCCTTTTGCAAAATTTTCTTATCTCTATAAAATTTGATGCCCCTGAGGCTCAGTTCGGGCACCTTAGCAATGAGATCTTCTATAATGTTCACAGTGAGACCGACGATAGTAACCGCCCCATCTTTCCAAGACTCAGCAAACACTTTCATAGCACTATCTTTAAACCCATGCAACCATTCCATATAGGTAGTTAGGCCTCCCTTTCTAAGAATTTCCTAGACCTTCGGCATGTTTTTCCATTTTACACAGTCCTTCGGTTCCCTTCGATTTAGCCCGCCACCCATGATATCGAAGAGAGCAATAACAGTAGCACAAGCAGAGAAAAGCCAAATGTAGAAAGAAGAGGCAACTTTAAAATAAACAGAGATTAACTCATGTCTGCAATCAGTAATCTCGGGAAAGGCACCACTTTCCGTAATCATATTAACCTGTTTCGCTAAAATGTGTCTTATCATCATAATTTCTTGAGATACTCCCAATCCACCCTTTTTCTTTGAGACCTGTCAAAAGCCAACTTGGCTTTCATATCAATGGTGAGATTGCTACATCTGTGCCAGATCATGATGTCCTTAGCTTTAACCGCAAAGTTGGCCAACTCATCAGCAGTACCGTTCGCTTCCCAATAAGCGTGGGAAATAATGACATGCTTAAAAGACTTAATAATTATCTGGGCTTCCTCGATTATCGCCTTAATGGACCATGATGGTTTTGTGATGTTATTGATGCACCTTAATATATTCATTGAATCTCCTTCAATCCACACATTCTGAGCCATCTCTTTCTTAATAATTTTAAGGGTTTGTAGGAGAGCCATGGCTTCCGCAATGTGATTGGTTTGCACCCCAATGGGCATAGCCACCACATCGAGACAATTCACCATGTCATCTCTTATGAGCCCACCACAACCCGTCGGGCCCGGGTTGCCCTTCACAGCACCATCAAAGTTTATTTTAATCCATCCCGGCGGGGGAGAGAGCCAGATGACATTCTCCCGTTGAGTTGGGATTTTATCTATGGGCCCAGCACTGAAAACACCAGCATTGAAGTCCAACATCAAACTAGTCGACGAGCTGTAGTTCTCCCTGAGACTTCTCTTAATCTTTTCAACAATCATCACAGGCGGGAGTTCATTATTCCTAAAAACTTTGTCATTGCATTCTCTCCATAATTTTTAGCATTTGTTGTTCATGCTCTGCATTCACAAAAAAAACACTGATATTTCGTGAATTTGAAAAATAAAAGTTTGAAATTTTTTTTTTTGGTCTTTGATGCATTTTATAAAGAGCTTAGCCTGTGACATTAGAAAATCCCAAATCCCAAATACATCAATAAAGCATTTGTACTTAAAGAGATAAAGGTCTAAGTGAACTCAAAAGAGATTCCTATAAAGAAAAAGGTGAAAAAATTGAATGTTGTTAAAAATACACCTTGACCATCGAATCTTAAATTAACATGATTTAAATTGTCCACTTCCTTTTTTTAATCAGCTAATGTCAATTTGTCATGATTTGAAACTGTGCAAATGAAAGAAATGGAAATGGGCAAAGTCGTGCATTCACGCCATAGGCATTTCGTCTGAAAAAAGAGTTTAAGTGGGTGCAGCTACGGTGTTTGACGTGGAACTATCATTGAAACGATCTTATCCATATATTTCACAAAATAATCTCGTCCAGAAGGTTTTGAAAAACAATGGCTCTGATTTGGCTAGTGAAGTTGTTTTGCACTGCTTTCAGCAATGTCGAAGGGTGTATTTAGGTCATGTCTCCTCGTCGGCGGCGGTCAGTCTGAGATCTACACCATTCGAACAATTTCTTGTAAATTCAATCTTCTTCCAATTTCCTCTCGCATTCTCTGATTCTGTCAAAATGTATCACCCCCCCTGAAAAAACACCAGTATTTTCTTCAATTGGTAAAATACATGCTCAGGAAACATATGTATCGTTAATATTTGGGATTGAATTTTTATTTGGCTACTCTAAATTCCCCTGCCCGACATCGGTTGCTTCATCTTTGAGTTTTAAAAACAATTTTGACCCCTCTTTTCCTGTCCAAATGCAGCGAATCAATTACAGGTTTTGCGTTTACATCTACATTGATTTATGTCTCAGTTGTTTTCGTAGGTCGGATTTACAAGTCAATTCATCTGCAGTGAATGGGATTGCTTAGATATTGTTCAATTCAGGTTTTTTTTAACACAAGATATATATCAATTTCGAAAGATTATCAAAGCATACTGGATTGTTTTGAGTATTGAAGAAGGATGCTGATGTTGCAATCTACACGCACAAACACGTTTGCAACATTAGAAAGTAAAAATAAGATGAGTAGCAACATTAGAAAGTAAAAAGAAGATGGGCGGCAACATTAGAAAGTATTGATAAAGGGCAATACGAAAGAGGTTTAAAAAGTCAGTTTTGAACAAAGGATACTGTATCTGTCATATCCGGAGCTGATTGTGATAAACGACAATGATGATTACTGCACCACGGGCATCCCCCCTGCTTGGAGTAAAGATTAGTCATATAAGGAGGTAGTTGTTTCCTATTTTCGTTTCTTTTTATGTAGAAAATCAAGAATGGCTAGTTTTCTTTCATACCTAACTTGTAGAATCACTCACCGTAATTAAGGGTTAGAATTGTTTACATGTTTCTAATTGGTGAATTGCAACTCACTATCACCGGGTGTTTTTTTAACTCCATTTATCTTAAGAAATTAGAATACATTTGTTTTTATCTAAGAATTGATTTCTTATTCCTAAATTATTGGTCCGGTCTTGGGTTCCAGTCTGGGGTTTGGTTCACAGGTTCGGTCAGATTTTATTTTATTTTTTTCTTTGGTTGGGTTCTTTTATACAAAAATATATAGAAATTGGAGATTTATACATATTCGCATTTGCAGCCATAATTCAGTTTAGAACTCCACACATAAGATCATATACTGCATAACAAACAAAACCGTCATAAAATAAAAAATATTACAATTTCAACTAGTCAAACTCAAATGTCAGGATCAATGAAGAGTCTATTGTACCCTTGACTGACTTCAACATCCCTACATGGAGCAATTTTTGTTGACACAGCTAGGAGCTCAACACTGTAAGATTTAGGGACATTGCAATAACACTAAGTTACCAAATCGCCAAAAAGCTAGGTCGATTTTAGGCATGAAACGTCCCAAAATTAGAGTTTGTATAGAATTGACATAAAATTGGGCAAGGTTTAGAACTTTTGTTGTCCTTGAAAAAACCTTAAACCACATTTTTTGTTGTTGACTTGTGAAAATTAAATGCTCTAAATGGAAGGAAAATTGCAAATGTCTTTGGCTATATTTGTTAATATTTGTCAAAAAAAAAACATTTTTTTATATTTCTTATTTTTAATGGATCACTGCCTTGGTATGGGGTCTTTCTTCTCTAGCGTTCTCATTCGGAGAGGAGGCCATGGGACTATGGCAATGTGTTGAGTAATGACCACAATGCACGTGCTGGGTATTGGTGGGGATAAACAATGGATGGGCATTTTCTCCCCATTTTTCAGTTTCTGAGGGAAAACTTTTTTTTGAACCAATTTCTTATAATTTAAAATAATATAATAATGAATATTATAAAATAGTTTTAAAATTTAAACTAGTATATATTGTATATGTATACTGTTATTAAATTGTATAATAAAATTATAAAATTTAATAATACTATAAACTTAAAAAATTATATTACACAACATAATTAAATATTAACATATTCTTTTTAAATATTATTTTAAATTTTAAATGTATATTCATGATTTTTATATGTTTTTTGTATAGATGTACCTAGACACCTGTTGATAATGATAGCTTCGGCCAGATAAACATAACTGATAAATATCAATATAATGATATATGATTCCATGCATGCATGTATATCAATATACAGTAAGTATATTGATATACATACATGCATAATTAAATGTCAAACCATACATCATTAAATTGATTAATTAACGAGCAAATGATCAGTCATGATTATTGATCATCATTATTGTAATTTTCAAGTATAAAATCTGTAACTATCGATCTGCATTTAATCGATATTGGAGATCATTATTTCTGCCAGTTAATAAGTATCAATCTTAGACACTACTTATTGCCATTGATAATGATATCGATCATTTATAATCTGCATTGGCTACTATTTGTATATTGCCGATGACAAGCGGTTTTTGTTAAAGTACCAGAGGCACTGATAATGGAATGACATGTCGATGAAGAGACATGTCTCCACTTACGTGGAGGCATGCCAATTCATTGACGTGTCTCCTCAAGATTATATATATATATCAAATCCGATCGATCAAGATGTAATGTACAAAAATCTAATAGTGCAAAGCATCTTGGAGATTGATCTTTCTCTTATCCATATTCAGATCTGTGATACAATAATCAGAGTTAAATCAAAGTATTCAGAATTCTCTACAATACTTGTGAAGTATTATTATCTCATCATTCTTGTAACAACCTGCAAGAAACTATTAGATCAGTAAGAGCACCATTCTAGAGATAGAAGATTAAATGGATATCTATATTCTAATCTACAATAAATCTACTCAACATTAACAACACCACAAATTTGTTGACATACCTGTGTATTGTACCCACGTATCCATTGTAATGCTCCAAATTTTAAATAAGATTTAATAATAAATTTAAAATATAAAAGAATAAAAAAAAATATAACATAATTAAAATTTAGTTAAGTTTAAATAAAATATAACATATTTAAAATTTAGTTAAGTTTAATGGATGGTCAAGAGGCATGAAATGAAAAGCTGTGATTCCCTCAAACATGAGATATAAAAAGGGAGAAGAAAACTTCATTTGAAAGGGGAGAAAGGAAGGAAGGGAAGAGGGAAGGTGTGATTCAATAAAGAATTAATGGAAGAGAAAAAAGAATAAGAAGAAAATAAGGAAGTGACTCCTTCAAAAGGCAAAGTTATGAAGGGTTGTGACTCTTTCAAAGGATTGTAATTATGAAAGGTTGTGACTCTTTCAAAAGGCAACAATGATGAAGGGTTGTGACTCATTCGAAGGATGGTAATTGGGAAAGGTTGTGACCATTGCAAAGGGCAGTCATGATGAAGAGGTGTGACTCTCCCCCACTTTTGAAGAGATAAAGGGGAGAAGGTTTCATTTGAGGAGGACATTCAAGGGAGATCAATGTGGGGAATAATATATTATTCTCAAAGTCAACAATGAAAAGTGGTGACCCTTTCACCAATAAAGTATAAAAGGAGATTTCATTCTAGGCATTGAAGGACTTACCAATCATCACTCATGAATCTGCAAAGACAATCATCATTTATCAAATTAAGAAAACAATCAATTAGCAAACTGTTGATGTCAGTTTTGTACCACTACATAACATATAGCAATTGAATACTTGATATAGCATACCAAACACTCAACCCTCTCTTGAAAAGTAAATAGTAATGAAGAACATGAGATAACTCCAAGGTTCCTTACACTTGTGGATACTAACTCAGTTATATTAATGTGATTTGCTGGTTAATCACGTAGGCGGGCTTACGTTGTTCATTCAAAGATAACTTGGTGGTACTTCGCTTGCTTGACTTGTTCTTTTCTCCTTGATCACTTTTACTTTCAACTACTCCTACCACTAACTGCTTACTGGTCTACTACTACTCCTATGAATGAAGAAATTAGCAAATGGACGGGGATCCAACCAAATGAAAGCCTGCCTGCGGTGCTACCTCCATTGGTGCAATGATTCAAAGGGAATTGGACTAGATTACCACACAAGGCTTCCTAACAAGCCGCTAGGATGCTAGTGGCCTAGTATATAGATCCCTATCAAACATTCACTAACATCACCATACAACTAGCCATCTACTTCTACTCTAACAACATGAAATGAAATCCTACTTTAATTTGAGAGATGAGAAGAACCATGCAATACACCAAAATGATCATGTATATCCACCATGCAAACCACAACAATGAATAGAGAACAATTTTGATAGTATTTTGGCAACGATTCTCCAACATAACCTCCTTTTACAAATGAGAACAAATGGCCTTATATAGAGGCTCAAAATTACAATGAGTGGCCAAGATTAAGGGGCAAAATCAAGGGCCAAGATTAAACCTTACAAACCCTAATTAGGGTTAGCATCTTTCAACCAATTACATGAGGGCACCAACTTTGTGGGCCAATGAGAAAATTACAATAATTTGTCAACCAATGAGAACATAGGACACTTGGCATGATTTGATTGCATGCACATGAAATTGCCACCTCATCAACCTTATCTTATAAATTTATTTAATCCTTGAGATGAGGTGAAGCCTTGGATGTTTGAGCTCATCCTTAGAAACTTTCTCATCACCACTTGAACTTGCTTGTACCTGATGTCCTGACCTTGAAAGGGTGAGGTCTCTATGCACTTGGGGTAATCCTGCCTTGGCCTCGGTGGCTTGCCTGGATGTGAACCCTCTTGCAATTTGAGAGCCTTGCTCTTGGCCACCGCCTTGAAATCAAACTTGACCTCTTTCAACCTTTCGTCTCGCCTTCCTCCTTCATTATCCTTGCCTTTCTTAACCTTCCTGGTCCTCTCTAACCTTCCTACTCGAATTTGGTTTGCATGCACCCCCCTCTGCTTCAATACTCTTGGGTTTTGGGGGCACCTGCTTGGCCATACCTCCTGAAAGGCCCACAATCCACCCATTACTTGATTTGAAATAATCATTAAGTTCATCAATTACCTCCTAGCTAGTTAGTGAGTTGGTTCCTTCACCGCCTAATTAAGCTATGTGGAGTTCATCTTACATCCGAAATTATGTGAATTGTTCATTAAGTCCATTTTTAATAGATAATTACAACTTAGTTTGTGTGTTGATCAATCTTATCATCCAAGTTATAATTGCTTTGTTTGTATCAATTTGTAGTCCATTCTTATCTTTCCTCTTAATGTGATTGAATCTAATTACTAGTTGTCTTTGTTTGGTTTGCAATGAAAGAAAACAACTAGCCAAGGAAAGAAAACACATAACTCCACTCCACGGAGCTCACCATCGAGGGCAGACTCCTAAACATGGAGGGCCAACCACATAAAAAAGTCCAAGTCCAAGTTCCTATTACATTGGTGTAATGTTCCCACACTTACCTCTTGACCTTTAGAACTTGCCTACTTAGCCTTTTACAACTTATCAACAAAATGCATGACCCTCCTAGGTGCTAGAACCCTCTCAAATCTAACCAAGCTAACTTGCATGAATAGCCAAGCCCCGCCTAGCCTCAAATATCTTCAAATCTCTTCCAACCTGCAATGAAACCTGCTTCCTCGCTTGTACCTGCAATGAAAATATGGAATGGAGGGTGGGGGTGAAGCGGATGTAAGTGAAAGATGGAGATGGAGGATGGAGCTATGAAAATGTGGTGGCAACCTGTCTTATCCTTCTTGGCCAAGGGGGAGGATCTCTCCATCAACTTGTCTCTCAACTGTATCATGTTCACTGTGCCAATGCTGGTGTCCCTCACTTGCTTCAATTTTGAGAAGAAGGTGGTCTTGGGCCTCATGTCTTCCTTGTCTTACTTGGTATGTATTGCCCTTTGGCTCTTGCTTGCACTAGCATCCGCCATCCTAACTCTTATTTCTGCCTCTTCTTTCTACAATGAGGTGGGACTACACTTATCTTTGCCCCTCCAATCCTAGGGATGGACTAGCATATTTCTGCCTCTCCAATGCTTATCACACTACACTTATCTCTGCCTCTCCGCCTAGGGATGGGACTACCACTTATTTCTGCCTCTTCGAAAACTTATGAGATGGACTACACTTATATCTCCCAATTTCGTTCCTAGGGGTGGGACTACCACTTATATCTCCTTTCTCCAAATCCTAAACGGAAACTACATTTATATCTCCCAACTTCAAGCCCTAGATGAGATGATGAGGTGATGGATGGATGATGCAAGCAAGAAAATAGGGAAAATGTACCAAGCAAGAATAAGGAGAAAATCTGCCTTTTAGACCAGCCTTCACCCTCAAGCATGAAGATCCTCCTCTACACCAACAAATTCCTCCAAAGAAGAAAAAGACCACCAAAATGCACTTCTCCACCAAAAGAAGAAAATCACCCCTTGCTAAATGCACTCCTTGCAAAATTTTGCTCTTTTGCTGCTCCAAGAGCTCCTCTTTGGGTGCCAAGAGACAAGTGAGAAATGAATGAGAAAATGAGGAGACAAGCCCTCCCTTTATACTAAATTTTTGCCTGTTCAAATAGGGCCGACTTGCATTGGAGGGAAAATAAAATTAATAAAATTGCCAAACATATAACCCAAATTAAATGCATTAAATCACACAGCCTTGGGTATTTAATTTTAATTTAAAATTGGGCCAGCCTAGTGCAAAAATTATGGGTTTAAATTAGCCAAATCCGAAATTATCATAGGCCCTAAAATTGAATTTTTGAAAAAAGGTCATTTAGGCATCTAATATAGCATTAAACCTTCCCCATTGTGGACCCAATAACTTACCTTGAATTTCACACCTCTTAGGCCTTAAAATACATTGAATTTAACACACAAAGGGGCCCAAATTAAATTTCTAAATTACAAACATTCAGCCCAAAAATATGATTTTATTTATTTTAAAATTGCCAAATTAATGCATAAAAATTGCAAGTGGGGCTGGAATTGATGGCTACCTTGGGAGATGAAAAATTTATGTTTGTTGTGCCCAATACCAAGCAAAAATAAAAAAATGGGAAGGGGTTGCCAGCTGTAGCTTTTTTTCATTTTATAAATTTAGAATTTTTCCCAAGAAAAATTGATTTTAGCCCATTTAAATCATAACAACACCATCCCAAAATCAAAATCTGCCAGCCAATTAAAATTCAAATAAATTTCAATTCCATTTCCAACTTTCATTTACTCTTTTTCCCCATTTAAAATTTCGAAAATCCCACTTGGCAATTTAAATTTTTATTATTTTGCAATCCAAAAATTATTTAGCAATTTAATTTCCATTTAGCAATTAATTCAAATTTGGCCATTTAATTTTTTCATTTAATCTCCATTTTCACCACCCAAAAATTTACAAGGCTTCCCCAAAAATACCCAAATTCACAATTAAATTTTGGAAAATGTTCAAGTTATGCAATTATATCAATTTTCCAAAATTCATCCAAGTCTAAAAAATATTGCAAATTTATCGTCTCAAAACCCCAGGGTTACTCCAAAACTCGCTAAAGTATCCGAATACCCGGATCTAGGAAAATTGCCAAGGCTCGCTCAAAAATTGGGGGGGTCCCCAAATTCTTTGGGGCGATGGTGTGAAAACCTCACAACACAAACCACTCTATCAAATCAGCATCTATTCAATTCCTCAATATATCAAATTAGCACTCATTATGTCATCACTCATCAATCATCAAATCAACAATCTCTTAATCATAACTCACCAATTCCTCAAATCATACAATCAAAAGAATTTGTTCAGTCAATCAATCATTCATACAAATATCAATCATTCAACAACACTCAAATTATCAATCAAGTCTGAACATTGTTAAGCATCAACAATTGCATAAGACCGAACCAATCAGATTTGACTTATAGTAATCTTACTCAAGCATATTGAATCTGAATATTACATCTATAATCTGGAAGGAAGTATCAGTTCTTATAATAGGAAGCATAGTGGATCCTATTTATGATTTATTGTTTAGGAATATTGTATATGAGTATGATATTATTATGTGATCTTTTTATTTGTAGAATACACGCAATAATGTATAACTCTTTATGTGTTCTCTATAATCAATCATGGTAGGCATAGTAGGGGAATACAAGGAGGGAGAAATTGTAATGAGATCCTCATCTAAGCACACCACCTCATGGTGGTGGCAGATTGTGCCATGAGGCCAAGGGGGTGCAAGGAATGCCTCGTCCTTGGGCTTAGAAGGGAAGGACGCTTTAGACACCCTATTGTAGTTTCCTCAAACCCATACCTTGGTTTACCATTATGTTAAGGAGCTCTAGTCACAAGGAGGATAAGGGTGGTAATGGAAGAGGGGAACGACTATGGATTCCTCACTAGGTCCACCCCCTCATATGGATGGCAAGGGCCACATGAGGCCAAGAGAGTTGACATTTGGTCTTGGGCCTAGGGTAGAGGATTGATCGGCCATGGATACATCAACTTAAAGGTACACCCGCTCATATGGATTGCAAGAGCCACATTAGGCCAAGAGGGATGGCATTCGCTTTGGACTTAGGGTAGAGGATTGATCGGCTATGGATATCTTACTAGTTACACCCCCTTATATGGATGGCTAGGGCCACATGAGGCCATGAAGGATGACATCTGCTTTTGGGCCTAGGATAGAGGGTTGATTTGCTATGGATACCTTACTAGGTACACCTCCTCATATGGGTGGCAAGGGCCACATGAGGCCAAGAGGGATGGCATCCGCTCTTGGGCCTAGGGTAGAGGATTGATCGGCTATGGATACCTCACTAGGTACTCCCCCTCATATGGATGGCAAGTGCCACATGAGGCCAAGAAAGATGGCATCTTCTTTTGGGCCTAGGGTAGACGGTTGATCAGCTATGAATACCTTGCTAGGTATACCCCCTCATATGGATTGCAAGGGCCACATGAGGCCAAGAGGGATGACATCCCCTCTTGGGCTTAGGGAGTGGATTGATTAAGGCATCCTTATATGCCCCTTATTCTAGCTCTCCTATGGTTGAGTTCTCCATCAATAAATTAAATACATCTTATGGTTAAATTAATGTTCCTACCCCGAGTTGGAATGATCTATGCTTTTAGTGTCACTAATAAGGAAAATATCTATTTTGTTGATTATGTTTCCATGATTTCCTAACATGTTGTAGGATCTAAACCAAGTACATGTTGTTACTAATTCTACTACTCATTCTACTTGGAATTCGTAATTTAGGGAAAAAACTAGGGCATCTACAAAAGGGGACATTACAAGTGGTATTAGAGCATTGATCATGTTAGCTTGCATGGAAAAATGATAAACTCTTGGTATCATAGAACATTATATGTATGTGTGTCATGCTTCTAATCCTCATCTTGTTTTTATTGTTTAGAATTATTTGGAAACCCCACCTAGGAGTAAAGACAAAACTAATCTTGGTTTTAATTTGCAAGTTGAGTTAATATCAGAGTTGTGCAACATATCCCATGGAGGATCTAAGGATGACAATCTCCATGGGTTAGTTTAGGGACCCCAACATTGAAAAGATGTGGATAAAATTGACATTGCTTGAGGACAAACAATTTTGGGAAGGGCAGATTATAAGGTCCCCTTTTTGAAATAGGATTTATTAATAACAAATAATAATAAATTTAAATTATAAAAGAATAAAAATAAAATATAACATAATTAAAATATAGTTAAGTTTAATGAATTGTCAAACATCATGAAATGAATAGTTGTGACTCAAACATGAGATATAAAAAAGGGAGAAGAGAACTTCATTTGTAATGACCCTAGCTTGGATCACTTAGGGTTTTGAACTAAACTCTTATAATTTGAAGTGCAAGGGGCTTTGTTCTATTAAATTTTATTCTAAAGATTTTGAATAGTAATAATATACTCGACTTTATATAATACTCCTATTCTTTCCAACACTATTTCTTCGACTATTTTGCACACAACGTATCAATAGCTCCCAATCCACAAAGTATTGCAAACACTTATACTTCTATAAGACCATAATCTCTCTGCACAAATTCCTGGCAATATGGCCATAACAATGTGTGAACTCTTGTGTGAGACTGCTGATATTGATCCTCCTAGAAAGTCGCAATGTTCTTCTAGTTAACCAAACCGTAGTCTATGGGAATCTTCGATGATATCTTCCCAAGATCACAATATTCTGAATTTGTATTGCTTATATGACGCTTGTATTGTTATTCGATATTCTGATTTTTGTGTCAAAATTCTGAAGATTATCTCTCTTTGCGGTGAACGTCGGTTGACTGAGTTTTGTAATTTTCCTTCAATTAATGTTTATCTTTTGATAACCAATGGAAGATAAATCTTCAATGGTTCGATGATGTATTATAAGTCGATTAGTGAGAGGATTGCTGCTCTGCGGTCTTCCTCTGCCGATCTATGACTCCTCCGTAATCACTAGTGGTGTAATTTTTGATTGTATGATCGATGTATAAGTGTCATCCCCGTTGGATGATTTGACGTCTTATATTTGGAATTCTCAGTTTGAATTTAGAAGACTGAGTTAGATATTTTCCCCCGTACCTCCCCCCAATCTGCCATGTATATATTTATATCCCGTAATGGAGGAAAGGTCCCATCTTTGGGAGTAGATGCTCTTAGTTTACATACTCATATTTTATTAATAAATGTTTGATTATAATAATCATATTATCAAATATTATATATAATATAATATATATTATTACATTATAATAATGTTAATGTTAATATTCGATATATCAACTTTCATCCAATATTATTAATGTATCATATATTATATTATTATTTTAATATTCTATTGATTAATATATTATGATATTAATATTAGACCATTATATATTATATTTATTAAATATTATTGATAAATTATATAATTCATTAATTATATTGTTATTTATCATTTATTTGACATTTAATTATCAAATTCTTTTACGTTCAAGTTCTAATTGAACTTCATTATTACAATTTCGTCTTTTTGAGACTCCATCAAACAAGATGAGGATATCACCAATGGGCTCTAAATAGAGGGACATGATAGAGGGGAGGAAGAGAAAAAGGAAGGTGTGATTCGAGAAAGAAGTAATGGAATAGAAAACGGAATAAGAAGAAAATAAGGAAGTGACTCCTTCAGAAGGCAAAGTTATGAAGGGTTGTGACTGAAGGTTTCATTTGAGGAAGACATTCAAGGGAGATCAATGTGAGGAATAATATATTATTCGCAAAGGCAACAATGAAAAATTGTGATTCAATTATTATGAAAGGTGTTGACCCTTTCACCAATAAAGTGCAAAGGAGATTTCTTTCCAAGCATTGAAGGACTTATCAATCATCACTCATGAATCCACAAAAGCAATCATCACGTATCAAATCAAGCAAACAATCAATCAGCAAACCAGTCTATCAAATCAGCATTCATTCAATTCACCAATATATCAAACCAGCACTCATTACATCATCATTCATCAATCATCTAACCAACAATCTCTTAATCATAACTTACAAATACCTTGAATCATACAATCAAAATAATTTATTCAGTCCATCATTCATACAAATATCAATCATTCAACAACAATCAAGTCAGAACATTGTTAAGCATCAGTAATTGCATAACATCAAGCCAATGTTATCTGATTTACAGTGGTCTTACTCAGGCATATAGAATCTGAATATTACATCTATAATTTGGTATGAAGTATCAGTTCTTATAATAGGCAGCATAATGTATCCTTTTTATGATTTCTTGTTTATTAATAATGTATATGAGTATGATATAATTGTTTGATCTTTTATCTGTAAAATGCATGCAATAATCTGTAACTCGTTATGTGTTTTCTGTTATCAATCATGGTAGGGATAATAAGGGAGTACAAGGAGGGAGAAACTGTTATGAGGTCCTCTTGTTATCACACCACCTCATGGTGGCGACAAATTGTTCCATGAGGCCAACGGAGATCAATGTGGGGAATAATATAGTATTCTCAAAGTCAACAATGAAAAGTGGTGACTCAATTCTTATGAAAGGTGGTGACCCTTTCACCATTAAAGTATAAAGGAGATTTCATTCTACGCATTGAAGGACTTATCAATCATCACTCATGAATCCACAAAGGCAATCATCATGTATCAAATCAAAAAAATAATCAATCAGCTAACCACTCTATCAAATCAGCATCTATTCAATTCATCAATATATCTAATTAGCACTCATTACGTCATCACTCATCATTCATCGAATCAACAATCTCTTAATCATAACTCACCAATTCCTCAAATCATACGATCAAAAGAAGTCGTTTAGTCAATCAATCATTCATACAAATATCAATCATTCAACAAAAACCAAACTATCAATCAAGTCTGAACATCATTAAGCATCAACAATTGCATAAGATCGAACCAATCAGATCTGACTTGCAGTAATCTTACTCAAGCATATTGAATCTGAATATTACATCTATAA
Organism: Chamaecyparis obtusa; assembly: GCA_027943335.1. Classification (NCBI taxonomy): domain Eukaryota; kingdom Viridiplantae; phylum Streptophyta; class Pinopsida; order Cupressales; family Cupressaceae; genus Chamaecyparis; species Chamaecyparis obtusa. The sequence goes on from BSBK01000645.1 coordinate 734,710, forward strand.
TCTGGAATGAAGTATCAATTCTTCTAATAGGAAGCATAGTGGATCCTATTTATGATTTCTTGTTTAGGAATAATGTACACGAGTATGATATTATTATGTGATCTTTTTTTAGTAGAATACATGCAATAACGTGTAACTCTTTATGTGTTTTCTATAATCAATCATGGTAGGGATAATAGGGGAATACAAGGAGGGAAAAATTGTTATGAGGTCCTCTTCTAAGCATGCCACCTCATGGTGGTGGCAGATTGTGCCATGAGGCCATGGGGGTGCAAGGAATGCCTCATCCTTGGGCTTAGAAGGGAAGGACGCTTCAGACACCCTATTGTAGTTTCCTCAAACGCATACCTTGGTTTACCATTATGTTAAGGAACTCTAGTCACAAGGAGGAGGATAAGGGCGGTAATGGAAGAGGGGAATGACTATGGATTCCTCACTAAGTACACCCCCTCATATGAATGGCAAGGGCCACATGAGGCCAAGAGGGATGACATTTGGTCTTGGGCCTAGGGTAGAGGATTGATCAACCATGGATACGTCAACTAAGAGCTACACCCCCTCATATGGATGGCAAGAGATACATGAGGCCAAGAGGGATGGCATCCGCTCTTGGGCCTAGGGTAGAGGATTGATTAGCTATGGATACCTCATTAGGTACACCCCCTTATGTGGATGGCAAGGGCCACCTGAGGCCAAGAAGAATGGTATCTGCTTTTGGGCCTAGGGTAGAGGGTTGATCGACTATGGATATCTTACTAGGTACACCCCCCCATATGGATGGCAAGGGCCACATGAGGCCAAGAGGGATGGCATCTGCTATTGGGTCTAGGGTAGAAGGTTGATCGACTATGGATACCTTACTAGGTACAACCCCTCATATGGATGGCAAGGGCCACATGAGACCAAGAGGGATGGCATCCGCTCTTGGACTTAGAGTAGAGGATTATTAAGGCATCCTTATATGCTCCTTATTCTAGCTCTCCTATGGTTGAACTCCATCAATAAATTAAATACATCTTATGGCTAAATTAATGTTCCTAACTCGAGTTGGAATGATCTATGCTTTTAGTGTCGCTAATAAGGAAAATATCTATTTTTTTGATTATGTTTCCATGATTTCCTAACATGTTGTAGAACCTAAACTAGGTACATGATGTTAGTAATTCTATTGCTCATTCTACTTGGAATTCGTGATTTAGGGCAAAAACTAGAGCATCTACAAAAGGGGACATTACAAGTGCTATTAGAGCATCGATCTTGCTAGCTTGCACGGAAAAATGATAAACTCTTGGTATCATAGAACATTATATGTATGTGTCATGCTTCTAATCCTCATCTTTATATAAACTCTTGTTTTTATTGTTTAGAATTATTGGGACACCCCATCTAGGAGTAAAGTCAAAACTAATCTCGGTTTAAATTTGGAAGTTGAGTTAATAGCAGAGTTGCGCAACAGAAGCTAATTATATCCCATGGAGGGTCTAAGGATGACAAATCTCCAAGGGTTAGTTTAGAGACCCCAACATTGAAAAGATTTGGATAAAATTGACAATTTGACATTGCTTGAGGACAAACAATTTTGGGAAGGATGGACTGTAATGTCCCATTTTTGAAATAGGATTTAATAATAAACAATAATAGTAAATTTAAATTTTTAAAAGAATTAAAATAAAATATAACATAATTAAAATATAGTTAAGTTTAATGAATGGTCAAATGGCATGAAATGAATAGTTGTAACTCAAACATGAGATATAAAAAGGAAGATGAGAACTTCTTTTGAAATGCGAGAGGGGAAGGAAGAGAAAAGGGAAGGCGTGATTCAAGAAAGAATTAATGGAAGAGAAAACGGAATAAGAAGAAAATAAGGAAGTGACTCCTTTAGAAGGCAAAGTTATGAAGGGTTGTGACTAAAGGTTTCATTTGAGGAAGACATTCAAGGGAGATCAATGTGAGGAATCATATATTATTCACAAAGGCAACAATGAAAAATGGTGACTCAATTATTATGAAAGGTGTTGACCCTTTCACCAATAAAGTACAAAGGAGATTTCTTTCCAATCCTTTAAGGACTTATCAATCATCACTCATGAATCCACAAAAGCAATCATCATGTATCAAATCAAGCAAACAATCAATCAGCAAACCAGTCTATTAAATCGGCATTCATTCAATTCACCAATATATCAAATCAGCACTCATTACATCATCACTCATCAATCATCTAATCAACAATCTCTTAATCATAACTTACCAATACCTTGAATCATACAATCAAAATAATTTATTCAGTCAACAACAATCAAGTTATTTGTAATGTCCCTTTTTCCTAGAACTGAGACACTACTTGTAATCTTTACAATTCAAGGAATGTATGAACAATTGCTGATAATTAAGTACTATTGAATGATGCTTAATTCCAAATGCATAGGCTGATACAAAGTGATAATGATTGATATTGCTGATAATTAAGTACTATTGAATGATGCTTAATTCCAAATGCATATGCTGCTATAAAATGATAATGATTGCACAACAATCAAATAACAATACGTATGCTGTCTCTAATATACAGGTAATTATATGCACAACTGAGAGTGATCTCAATGCCTGGTATTGCTGTGTTTGATATACAATTGATAATATGTGAATATGCAGGTCGTCTCTGGTATGACAATAATAATGTGCTTGTGATAAGCTGTGTTTGATATGACAATATTATTATGCCCAGAATGGTACTAAAGACGTCCTCAATATGACAATATTAATGTGCTTCACTTGTGATGCCGTCTCTGACTGAAACTTTATGTACTTGCACCGATGGTTTCCAAAGGCAATATGCTCTAAGATAGAGCGATTCTCAAAGAATACAAAATAAAATATATTCTCCAATTCATGTTTCCATCAAATGATGCAATCCTCATAATATATGTGCACAATGGAAGGAAGAGGTGCATATGAAGAGACACCCTCTAATTTTGAATGGTTACCATAATAATCACACAATGATTATTATGGTAATCAGTTATTACTAATCACCATATTAATCATGCTTCAATGTTTAGTTATGCTGTGTAAAGATAATTGCAGGTATTATGTGATCTATGAGAATATGGTAAGTGCAGTCATGATGAAATGCTCATATGATGCGATGCAACTATGATGCAATACTAATATGTTGTAATGTGATTATGATGCAAGACTACTATGATGTTGTGCAATACTGGTATGATGCGATCATAAGAAAGGCCGATGCTCAGTATGTATGCGGTGGGCATGATCATATGATAGAGAATATGTTATTGGTCGAATGATGAATGCAATTACATCAGTCTGGATGCATGTATGTGTGATATCATTATACTACTGCTGTATATGTAGGGATGATACCGATGACTGTGGTACATATATATATGGCAAAATGTTGATGGTATGATATATTATGGATGCATGTATGCAGGGTGATGACATTTGCATATACAACTTGATTACTAACTAAATGACATGCGTAAGATGATGGTGATTACAAGATGATGGTTGCTATGGTTGCTACAACCGATCATCAAGCCGTCGGTCCATCATATAGCCAATGTGCTATGGTAGGATTTACAAGTGATCGTTTTATGGTCACTTATAAATAAAATCATAGTCATGTTGTCTACATGGTGGATGGATGTCATGGTGATTGCCAAGCTCCATCAATCATCCCAAGTTTATTTCTTTGTTAAAAAACTCAGATTATGTATGTCTATTCCTTGCCAAACTTATTGATTTCAGAATGTTGGGATATCACAGTTTCACCTCCTTCAAAAATGCTTGCACACAAGCATTTGATTTCTCTGATCTGGGTGGCAATTTCTTGTAATTGAGGCATAGTCTGAAGGCTCCATCTCTCTTCTTGAATATTTTAATTGCTGGTTGATGTGTTGTTTCATTGCCTTGTATGAAGAGGTTCTTCTTAAGTTTAGAGAAAATGCTGCAACTGGCTGTATTATGGAGGGTGTCTCTTAGTGAGTGAGGGGATTGTCCGACTTTATTTGTAGTGTCCTTAGTATGGGGGTTAATGCACTTGTCAAGTGCTTCATCTGCATGTAATCCGTATAAGGTTCCATCTCTCTTCTTGAATATTTTAATTGCTGGTTGATGTGTTGTTTCATTGCCTTGTATGAAGAGGTTCTTCTTAAGTTTAGAGAAAATGCTGCAACTGGCTGTATTATGGAGGGTGTCTCTTAGTGAGTGAGGGGATTGTGCGAATTTATTTGTAGTGTCCTTAGTATGGGGGTTAATGCACTTGTCAAGAGCTTCATCTGCATGTAATCCGTATAAGATGTGTCTTTGACTCTGTATTTTGAATTGGAAGGTCTGCTGGGTAACATCTTGTTTGAAGGGGCCTATGTGCTTCATCCATGGAATACCAAGGATCATATCTATACTCTCAAGTCCGAGGATGTGGAATTTGTCTGCAAAGGAGTGGTCTCCCATAGTAAGAATAAGTGTGGGGGTTATGATGTTACTTCTTAGAGATGCCCTATTTGCCATTATTATGTTAACACCCTTATGTTTGCAACTAGGTACGTAATGGGTAGCAATCCATTTTTGACAGATGAAGTCATGTTTGGATCCATTGTCTATAATAACCTTTATGTCTTCTCCATCTATTTGATCTCTAACTTGGAATGTATTTTGGGAAGATCCCTCTAAGGTGGCCAAGAATTTTTTCTTCCTTATCTTTAATTGGAGGTTTTCTTTTTGAATCAGAGTCACTCTTTGTACTGTCCAAATCTTCTTCATCTTCACTGTTTGGCATTACCTCTATATAGTGGATCTGATCCTTCCCCTTGCAACAATGTCCAGGGACCAATGGTTCTTTGCAAGTAAAACATAGCTATTGCCTCCTAAGTTCTTGTCTTGTTTCAAAGTCAAGCTTGGGTCTTGGGGGGGGTTTCTTTGTTAAGTGGTGCATAGGGTTCCTTAGAGGTAGAAGTTTCTTTACTGTAGGGCTTTCTTTTGGTGGAACCGAAGTCCATGTCCGTGGCCTTTTTGATAGCTTCTTGCAATGAAAGGGTGTTTAATGCTTTTACCCAACCCCTTAGGGGGTCTTGTATGTCATCCATGAAGAGTACAACCAAGTGTCGCCCCGATATATATGTGACCAATTAGAAGATTCGCTGGAATCATGTGATGTATTCTTCGATTGATCGCTCATGTCTAACTTGAGTTAATTCTTTGAAGTGTAGTTTGGGTCTTTATTGTCGAACCTTTCTATCAACCTTTCAGTGAACTCTATGAAAGAGGTGATTTTGGAATGCCCCATGGTTAACATTCCATGATACCACCATTCGTGTGCTGCCCCGTCAAGGTGGAGGGCTGCATATTTTATTGCTTATTCCTCTGTCATGGGGTTTAATTGGAAATATGTGTCGATCTTTTGAACCCATGCCCAAGCTGTCGTTTTTGTTGTCCCATCAAAATAAGGGATGCTTAGTTTCCCTACCTTCCTCTTTAATTCTGAAAATCCTCCCCTGTTTCCTCTATGGGGCAAATATTTCATTCTTAAGTCCAAATATTCTTTGAAAGACATCTCTGTTTGTAAGTCGCCCACCTCCCAATCTTGTTTAATTTGTTCTTGTATTTGGATAAAAGAAGGTTCCTCCCCTATTTGGTTTTTACTTTTTTGGTGGTGCAAAATTTGGAATTCCGGGACGGGAACTTTGTCTTTTTGGACTTCCATTCTGTGATTGTTCTTTTTGTCTGGCTGGTGCTTTATTGCTCTCATTTGCACAGGTGAGTGTACCATGAGTCAATACATCTATTAATTGGGTGAGTTTGTTTTGAAATTCCCTTTGTTCATTCAGCACCTGGTCTACCTTGTTACCAATGTTTCCTTCCTCGCCCATTTATGTATCTTTTTGTCTTGTTTTTCTTGTACTATATGTTATAATTTGTTTGCTGTTCATTCACTTCTTAGGCAGGAAAGGTAGCTCTGATACCAATTTGTAATATCCCTTTTTCTTACAACTGAGACACTACTTGTAATCTTTACAATTCAAGGAATGTATGAACAATTGCTGATAATTAAGTACTATTGAATGATGCTTAATTCCAAATGCATAAACTTATAAAAAGTGACAATGATTGATATTGCTCATAATTAAGTACTACTGAATGATGCTTAATTCCAAATGCATATGCTGCTATAAAATGATAATTATTGCACAACAATCAAATAATAATATGTATGTTGTCTTTTTGATATATAGGTAATTATATGCACAATTGAGAGTCATCTCAGTACCTGGTACTGCTGTGTCTGATATACAATTGATAATATGCGAATATGCAGGCCGTCCCTGGTATGACAATAATAATGTGCTTGTGATAAGTTGTGTCTGATATGACAATATTATTATTCTCAGAATGATACTAAAGGCATCTCTCTGATATGACAATATTAATGTGCTTCACGTGTGATGCCATCTCTGACTGAATCTTTATGTGCTTGCATCGATGGTTGCCAAAGGCAATATGCTCTAAAATAGAGCGATCCTCAAAGGATACGAAATAAAATATATTCTCCAATTCATGTTTCCATCCAATGATGCGATCCTCATAATACATGTGCACAATGGAAGGAAGAGGTGCGTATGAAGAGACACCCTCTAATTCTGAATGGTCACCATAATCATTTAATGATTATTATGGTAATCAGTTATTACTAATCACCATATTAATCATGCTTCAATGTTTAGTTATGTTGTGTAAAGATAATCACAGGTATTATACAATCTATGAGAATATGGTAAGTGTGGTCACAATGCAATGCTCATATAATGTAATACTAATATGTTGTAATGTGTTATGATGCAAGACTAATATGATGCTGTGCAATACTGGTATGGTGCGATCATATGCAAGGCTGATGCTCAGTATGTATGCGGTGGTATGATCATATGACAGAGAATATGTTATTGGTCGAATGATGAATGCAATTACATTTAGTTTGGATTCATGTATGTATGATATCATTATACTACTGTTTTATATGTAGGAATGACAACAATGACTATGGTGCATATATATATGTCAGAATGTTGATGGTATGATATATCATGGATGCATGTATGCGGGGTGATGGCATTTGCATATACAGCTTGATTACTAACTAAATGAAATGCATAAGATGGTGGAGATTACAAGTTGATGGTTGCTACAACCGATCATCAAGCCATCGGTCCATCATACAACCAATGCGCTATGGTGGGATTCACAAGTGATTGTTTTATGGTCCCTTATAAATAACATCATAGTCATGTTGTCTACGTGGTTGATGGATGCCATGGTGATTGCCAAGCTCCATCAATCATCCCAAGTTTATTTCTTTGTTAATGTTAAAAATGCAGATTATGTACAAGAGACAAGGTATGTCTGTTCCTTGCCAAACTTATTGATTTCAGAATGTTGGGATATCATATTATCAATCAAGTCAGAACATCGTTAAGCATCAGTAATTGCATAACATCGAACCAATCCGATCTGATTTATAGTGGTCTTACTCAGGTATATAGAATCTGAATATTATATCTATAATTTGGTATGAAGTATCAGTTCTTATAACAGGCAGCATAATATATCCTTTCTATGATTTCTTGTTTATTAATAATGTATACAAGTGTGATATTATTATGTCATCTTTTATCTATAAAACACATACAATAATCTGTTAGGGATAATAGGGGAATACAAGGAGGGATAAATTGTTATGAGCTCCTCTTCTAAGCACGGCACCTCATGATGGTGACAAATTGTTCCATGAGGCCAAGGGGACGCAAGGAATGCCCCGCCCTTGGGCTTAGAAGAGAAGGATGCTACAGACACCCTATTGCAGTTTCCTCAACCCCATACCTTGGTTGACCATTATGTTAAGGAACTCTAGTCATAAGGAGGAGGATACGGGTGGTAATGGAAAAGGGGAACGACTATGGATTTCTCACTAGGTACACCCCTTCATATGAATGACAAGGGCCACATGAGGCCAAGGTGACATCCTCTCTTGGGCCTAGGGTAGAGGATTGATGGGCTATGGATACCTCACTAGGTACATCCCTTCATGTGGATGGCAAGGGCCACATGAGGCCAAGAGGGCCGACTTTTGATCTTGGGCCTAGGGTAGAGGATTGATTAAGGCACCGTAATATGCTCCTTATTCTAGCTCTCCTATGGTTGAACTCCTTTGATAAATTAAATATATCGTATTGTTAAATTAATGTTCCTAACCCTAGTTGGAATGATCTATGCTTTTAATGTCTCTAATAAGGAAGATCTATTTTGTGGATTTTGTTTCCATGATTTCCTAACTTGTTGCAAGATCTCAACCAAGTACATGATATTACTAATTCTATTCTACTTGTTCTACTTGGAATTTGTGATTTCAGGCAAAAACTAGGGCATCTACAAAAGGGGATATTACATTCATACCCGATTTTGACTACTTAGCAATAACATTGATCAATGACCTATTTCTTGCATCTTTCCGTCCATTGAAAATGATGGGCACCCTTGTTTTGGCCAAGCCAAGCCCAATAGGCCCTTGTGTTGGCATTAAGTGATGATAACCGGTAAGCCTGTCATCAGTACTGGTATTGTCATTGATTGGCAAAAAGAGCATAGAGATTTGTCATCTCTATAAAGTCCACAAAACCAAATAGATCTATATGAAAGAAGGAACTATATGAAAGAAGGATGGTTTGGCCGATGATGTCAATATACAAGAATGTTGTGACTACATGCATATACCACCGGTCACTATACACATCCTTAGCCACCGGGCTATGTACACAATAAAGGAAAAGAGGATTCCAGCATCAGCTGAGGACCATGCTGCAACCGGTTACCAACTGAGGATGGAGCAACCGGTAAGCCAAGCTAAGAATAGCAAACCGAGGACTGTAGAAACCGGTAAGCCAAGAAAGAGACAACAATAGGTTAAAGACTCTTACCTGTTTACAGCTTGAAGAACTCAACCGATATATTATAAGACTCTGGTATGAACCAAGGAAGTCACAGTCAACTGTCTGTTCCAACCAACTCTTTTTGACCAGGATTTATTGCAGTGAATCCAGGTGACTTTGAGTTATCTTGGTGATCGGTTTGAGGCGCCGCTGAAGGATTTAAAGCTGGAATCAGTGGCTTTTTGAGGTGCGATTGAAGGATTTAAAACCAGCATCAGTGGCTTTAAATCAAAGCGTTATCTCCTGTGAAGGAAAGTTGCCTGCCACGCAACCACTGTTTTCTTCATTAGACTGATAAAACAAGGGCATGCATCAAATGTTTCCTTAGATAACTGACACTTCACTACATGATGAATCTGATAAGGATCTGAAGTTAGGTCATGCATGATGAGCACAATTAGGGGTTTGAACCCTATATATTCTTCTGCCTAAGGCAAATAAAAGTTGCCTTCATTCTACCGAAAAAAAGAGTGAACCTGTAAGCTGTTGAAGCCAGGGAGGAATAGAAAGAAGAAGTGAAAAAGAAGAACTGTGCAGAGAAGCACAGAAGTAGAGAAGAAGACACTTTCTTTGACCGGTGTTACTTCTCAGTTGAGCACGAATAGAGACCTTATCAGACTGTGTGTAGTCAACTGTAAAAGGTCATTCACTCTATTGTTTTCTAGCAAACTACAATAGCTAAATCCCAGAATTTGGGTGGACTCTAACAAGTCCCTTGTATCAAATCCCTTAACCGGGTGACATCCTTCAAGGTGTTCAAAGTCCTCTAACCAGACAGGTCCTAACAGACCTTATTGTAACAAATCCCTTAACCGGGTCGCATCTAGCAAATGTGTTATTTTCCTCTAACCAGGAAGGCTCCTAACAGGGCATACTCTAGAAGAGTACAAATTTTGTGAGGTCTCCTCACCCTGTGGTTTTCACCCCAATCGGGTTTTCACGTGATAAATCTGGTGTCACTGTGTGATTGGTTGCTTACTGTTATTATATGCATGAATCTGTTTTCCTTTTAGTTGTAAGTTAACCTCATCAAATTTGTAAGGTATAGTTTTAGAGGTGCTGATTCACCCCTCCCCTCTCAGCATCGGTTGGGACTGTCAATTGGTATCAAAGCCTCGTCTTGTTTTCTTCGTAGCTTAACCGCACAAAGAAAAAGTCAAGATGATGAGAAAGGAAGGACCAAAGTTTTCTAAGGAAAACTTCACCTTGTGGTGTAGCAGAATGAAGCTGTATATGAAGACCACCGGTGATTAGTATTGGAATCATGTTACCGCTGATTACAGTGAGCCTGCTGACACTCTAACACCTAATCAGCTAAAGATCAAGACCGATCACACAGCTGCCATGGACATGATAGCTAGCACGCTACCTGATCATGTTTATGCTGAGATAGAACATCTTGACTCTGCCTACAAGATGTGGGGCAAGCTGCAAACGGTTTATGGAGGAGATCCTAATGTTCAAAGAGCCAAGGTCGAAAGCCTCAGAGGAAAGTACAATGACATGAGGATGAACGAAGGAGAAGGCATTGAGCAATATAGCAACCGGATCAAAGAGGTGATCAACTCCATCAGATGCGCTGGAGGAAAGCTCAGTGAAGAGGTGGTTAGCAAAATACTGAGAACTCTCAGACCTCAGTATGCCATCAAGATTTTTGCCATTCAAGAGCTCAGATCGGTGACCAAAGATCAAGTCACCCTCGACTCCTTAATCGGTAAGCTGACTGCCTTCGAATTAAGTAATTTTGATAATAGCTTATCTGTTCAGGAAGCAACGTTCAAGTCTTCTGTCAACATCTCTTCCACCAAAAAGGGAAGAGAAACCGATAATTGCTCTACCGGAAAGACTGACAACCTTGTTGAGAATCTACTCTCAAAGGAGATGGAGCAAGATGAATTCGAAGCACTCATTGCTAGAAGATTCCCCAGAGGAAAAGAGAAGTACAAGGGAAAACTCCCCTTGAAATGCTTCTCCTGCAATAAGATAGGACACATTGCTGCAAGATGTCCTGACAATGAATCTAAAGATAAAAGAGACCGGTTCAAGAGCAACGCAAAGAAGGAATGCTATCTTGCGGAGGAAGGAGCTACAAACAATGAGTCTGAAGACTCAGAGGATCCAGAAATTGCATTTGTTGCAATAAAGGAGAGCCCAGTTGTGAATGATCTTGCACTCATATCTCGATCTCATCAGCATGATGACTAGATAATTGATAGTGGATGCACTCACCACATGACCGGTGACAAGGACAAGTTCACCAACCTGGAGCTCAATGACAGCGGATCGGTTACCTTTGGAAACAATGCCCCTTGTTTCATCAAAGGTAAAGGTACTATTGCTCTCTGCAACAATGCTGTCGGTGAAGAAGTGTACTGGGTTGAAGGACTCAAGTACAACTTGATGAGTGTTGTATAGCTGAACAACCAAGGATTCTCGCTAGAATTCGGACAAGGTTCCTGTATAGTGAAGAATCAATCTGGGACTCATGTCGCAATTGGTAGACAAAGCAAAGGTAATCTTTTCTATCTTGACTCAACGGAAGGAGCCTGTCTCATAGCCTCGGTCAAAGGAGAATCAAGCAAAATATGTCTTATGTGTTAGCAATTCAAGTTGTCATTAGTACACAACATCCACAAACACTATGCACCGGTAAGAGGTCACCGGTCACTCACAACACTTAGAAGACACCGGTAGACAAGCAACATAACGTATGCACTGGTAGATAAAGAACACTGGTAGACCGAGCTAAGAACACGCACTGGTCTCAGTGTGCATAAGTTGAACCGGATATAAGGTTATACCGGTTTAAAGCGGCCTAAAGATCCGCACCGGATTTAGTGGATCATCTTGAGTTAAAAGCAAGATTATACAGGACATCCACTGCGTAGAAGTGGAGTTAGCTTTATTCATGCGGATGTTTTGCAAGGTAAACTCCAAATCAGAGCGCATAGTTCTTTTGCTGATTGCATGATTTATTGCGGAGTTTGCAGCTTGGCGGTTTTATGAGTTAAGGGTCTCATTACGGTGAACTCAGAAATATAAGTCATAGGATGCAAAGAAAGTTGTTGATTGTGAGTGATTGTATGGAGAAAAGAAGAGACATCTTCTAGGAGAAGAGCTGCAGACACAGAGGTAGCAGAGATCAACAGCTAGGCAACCAGAGAAGAGGTATGATCTAATCAGACATTCAGTGTCATAACAGATCGTCAATTCTATTAGAAGTAGAAGCATATTCAAATCCCTTTATTAGGGTGGACCTAATCGGTTCATTGTAAGAATCCCCTAACAGGGTAACATCTTGTTGATGTTCAAAGTCCTGTAACCAGGCAGCTCCTAACAGGGTTTAGATCTTAACAGATCTCTTGTAAAATCCCCTAACCGGGGAGCACCTTAACCAGTGCTTTGTAAGCTCCTAACAGGGCGCCTTCATTCTGAAGTAGTGAAGTTGTGAGCTCTGTCTCACCGTGGTTTTTTCCCTTATAATCAAAGGTTTCCACGTATAAATACTTGTAGTGATCCGTGTGATTCTGTTTATACTTTTGAATGACTGTTATATTCTGCTTATCAATTAAGGTTAAGAAGTTCAGAATTAAAAAGTATAATAGCGAGTATTTACTGATTCACCCCCCCCCTTAGTAACCGGTAAGTATTAACATTATGACCAAAGAGAACAACAACTGGTTATGGCACAAGAGGCTCTGCCACATAAACTTTGACAGTATTGTCAAAGTAAGCAAAAAGAAAACAGTAAGAGGACTTCCTGAGATTACCAAGCCCATCAAAGGTATCTACAAAGTGTAATGTCCCCACTTTAGCAGTTGACCAAGCGTGTGTGCGTTAGCCTTGTTCTACATGGTCCCGAGGGCTAACGAAGGGTTTAAGGGGATCCTGGAGTGTTTTGGCCTAGTCATTTCCAGTTTGGGCCAAAATGAAGTTGATTTACTCAGTTTCAGGCATACTTACTATTTTTAGTAAGTCAACAGGACACAGTGGAGGCCAGTTTTGGTGATTGGATTTGATACTCTTCGGTGAGAGCTTTCTGACGAGCTATCACTTGCATTATTCGGAGTCCGATTGCTAATACTTTTTAATGCCTGAAGTTTTATTAAAGTAACATTTAATTTAATTGTAAAGTATTAAAGTGTTACTTTAATATTTATTTTATGGGGATGTGTACCCAAGGGAGACATAAGGGGATATTTTAATATATGTTTTATATTGCTCATCTTTTATCCCACATTGCCCATGAGAGTTGAACCGACCCTTGGAAATAGAATAAAAGGAAGCGTTTGTGGCTTCATTATGGATGGTTGAATATGAGAAGAAATTGGTGTGTGAGTTGCAGATCCGTTCTTGGCATTTGAGTACGTTTATCTTCTCTTGTGACATTCTAGACGTCATTCCCTTGGGGTTTGGCCTTTGGAATCCATTGTTATCAGTTTCATTATCAGGCAGTTTAGTTGCATTTCCAGCTACAGGCAGATTTGGTATTTTACTCATATCTTCTTCACTACTTGTCCAATGCTTATGCCGCTTTGAGGGAATGATTTTATGAAGGTAGTGGAATGATTGAAGGACAAAGTACTGTAGCGGCACTGTTCATGCGGCACTATTCACGTGGCACTATTCATACGGCACTATTCACGCGACACTATTCACACGGCACTATTCACGTGGTACTATTCACGTCACTGTAGCAGCAAATTCGAAAGCATGGGCTGGAGTATTATTTCATTAATGCTGGAGTAATTAGTGAGTTGATAAATCTGCCATGTATTTGGTTTTATTAATTCTGAAAATAACATTTTATCGGCAGCAGTTCATTGTCCACTTTGCATATTATTGTAGTTTATTTCTTGTTTATGTTGTATGATTCCTATTCCATGCACAAAACACAACAAACAAATAAATGTTTGATTTCCAGTGTTATAAGGGGTTTAAAACATTAAATGGAGAAATAAGAAGTTGAATGCAAACTGTTTGACATAATTCCTTTCAGCAGTGGGTTTAGTTTTTTGGGGCATTCAGGGGTGTCCATTACACAAAGATTGTCAGTTAGGAAAGATGACCGGGACATCCTTTAACAGCAAGATCTACTCTGTTGAGAATGTTCTAGACCTAGTGCACACTGACCTGCATGGACCAATGAGAACAAAGGTCTACCATGGAGACTGATTTTTTATGCTCTTTGTAGACGACTTCTCCAAGATGATGTGGACACTCTTTCTTAAGGAGAAATTGGAAGCTTTCCACATGTTCAAAATCTACAAAGCTAGAGTGGAAAAAGAAACTGGTAAAAGCTTGAAGTGTCTGAGATCAGACAGAGGAGGTGAATATACCTCTCAAGAGTTCCCTCATTACTGTGAGGAGCATGGAATAAAAAGACAGCTATCTGTACCAAGGACTCCTCAGCAAAATGGAGTAGCAGAAAAAAGAAATAGGACGCTGATCGATTGCGCTAGAACCCTGCTGATCCAGAAGGATCTACCTCATCACTTCTGGAGGGAAGTTGTCAGTACCGCTGTCTACACACTCAACCGGATCCAAGTCAAGAAGGGAACCGGTAAGACTCCTTACGAACTATGGTTTAAGCATTCTCCTAGTGTAAGCTACTTCAAAATCTTTGGTAGCAAATGTTATATCAAAAGAGATATGTACTTTGGAAAGCTTGATCCTAAGACTGACGAAGGAACATTTTTGGGCTACTCTACCAAAAGTAAGGCAAGATAGTTGAAAGCATCAATGTAAAAGTTGATGAATCTTCAGAACCAGATAAGAAGACCGGTCACGAGGATCATGACAGTCTTGAGGGCCTAAATGAAGGAAATGCCTTTGAGCTCAACGAAGCCATGACAGAAGATGGAGTACACATGGACAAACATCTAGAGCAGGAGATCGTTCTTGATCCCAACAGGCCAAATTCAGGACGATGAACAAATGGATGCACAAAACCATGATGGAGATAATGCTCAACCGGAAGAAACTGACCGGGAACAGAGACCGGTTCTTCCAAGGTATGTCACATATCATTCCCTTGACAATATAATTGGTGACAAACATGCAAATATCTTAACCAAAAAAAAGGCTAGAGAGAATATCTGCTTACTTTCCTGTGTGGAGCCCAAATCCACCAGAGAAGCTTTAGAAGATGACAATTGGGTCAAGGCCATGGAGGAAGAAATTGAGCAGATTGAAAAGAACGAAACATGGGAACTTGTGCCAAGACCTAAGGACAAAAATGTCATAGGAACCAAGTGGGTCTTCAGGAACAAGTTGAATGAGGATGGAAAAGTAATAAGAAATAAGGCAAAATTGGTCTGCAAAGGATATGCTCAGGAAGCTGGACTGGACTATGGAGAAACCTTTGCATCAGTAGCAAGACTGGAAGGAGTAAGAAATCTATTCGCCTATGCTGCCCACAAGGGACTCAAAGTTTATCAGATGGATGTTAAGTCCGCATTCCTAAATGAAATACTGGAGGAAGAAGTCTACATTGAACAACCGGAAGGCTTCACATCTACACAAGGATGAAATGGTTTGTAAACTGAAGAAAGCTCTTTATGGGCTTAAGCAAGCTTCAAGGGCTTGGTATGAGAGGTTGCACTCATACCTTCTGACCATAGGATTCACAAGAACCGGGGACAACAGTAATATGTATCTCAAGACCGGAGAAGATGGAAATCTAATTGCTGAGATCTTCGTGGATGATATCATCTTTGGGGGCGATGACAGGATGAGCAAAGCCTTTGTTGAAGAGATGAAAAAAGAATTTGCGATGTCTATGATAGGCGCAATAAAATTCTTCATTGGACTACAGGTCCATCAGCTGAAAGAAGGAATTTTTATTTCTCAGTCCAAATATATCAAAGAAATTCTTAAGACCTTTGGACTTGATGATTCCAAACCGGTTGGAACCCCAATGATAACTAACCTCAAGTTATCAAAGGAGGATGCTGCCAAAGAAGTACATGAAACAATGTATCGGTCCATGATAGGTAAATTGCAGTATGCTGTTCACAGTAGACCAGACATTGCTCATGCTGTTGGCATAGCGGCAAGATTCTCTGCAAATCCAAAAGAGACACATCTAATAGCAATAAAGAGAATCTTCAGATATCTAAGAGGAACTGAGGATTATGGTCTATGGTTTCCTCACAAGGGAGGATTTGAAATAAAAGTATACACTGATGCAGATTGGGCAGGAAACATTGATGACAGAAAGAGCACAAGTGGTGGTGCATTCTTTCTCGGTGAAAGAATTGTTTCTTGGACAAGCAAGAAACAGAACTGCATATCCCAATCTACTGCAGAAGTCGAATATGTTGCTGCTGCAATCAATTGCACACAGGTGATCTGGATAAAACAACTATTAGAAGGAATTAAAGAACGGATACCTGAACCAATAGCTATCTATTGTGATAGCACCAGTGCAATCAACATATCCAAGAACCTTGTCATGCACTCCAAGGCAAAGCACATTGCTATCAAGTATCATTACTTGAGAGAGCTTGTACAAGACAAGGAGGTGAGATTAGAGTATGTTCCCACCAAGGAACAAATTGCAGATATCTTCACTAAGTCTTTACCAAATAGTACTTTCGAGTATCTCAGAGGTAAACTAGGGGTAATACCCCTTCATGTTCTTCAGTAAACCTGAAAAGGTGGTCATCAGTTCATTGTGCTTCAACAGAGGGTTACACCTCATCTTTTCTGGACTGATGAAGAAGGAATGCTGCTCATAGGGGGAGCAGATTAGACAAAGGTAGTCTCTCTGACTAAGCCTTTGGCATCCTTGTCAAAAAGGGGGAAAATTTGGCAATAATCGGAGGACTATAGCACTTGCAGATGTACAGAGATATAAGCACAGTAAGGTGATTGCTCATCATAAGTTTTGCCATCAATGCCAAAGGGGGAGATTGTTGGCATTAAGTGATGATAACCGGTAAGCCTGTCATCAGTACTGGTGTTGTCATTGATTGGCAAAAAGAGCATAGAGATTCGTCATCTCTGTAAAGTCCACAGAACCAAACAGATCTATATGAAAGAAGGAACTATATGAAAGAAGGATGGTTTGGCCGATGATGTCAATATACACAAATGTTGTGACTACATGCATATACCACCGGTCACTATACACATCCTTAGCACCGGGCTATGTACACAATAAAGGAAAAGAGGATTCCAGCATCAGCTGAGGACCGTGCTGCAACCGGTTACCAACCGAGGATGGAGCAACCAGTAAGCCAAGCTAAGAATAGCAAACCGAGGACTGTAGAAACCGGTAAGCCAAGAAAGAGACAACAATAGGTTAAAGACTCTTACCTGTTTACAGCTTGAAGAACTCAACCGATATATTATAAGACTCTGGTATGAACCGAGGAAGTCATAGTCAACTGTCTGTTCCAACCAACTCTTTTTGACCAGGATTTATTGCAGTGAATCCGGATGATTTTGAGTTATCTTGGTGATCAGTTTGAGGCGTAGCTGAAGGATTTAAAGCTGGAATCAGTGGCTTTTTGAGGTGCGATTGAAAGATTTAAAACCAGCATTAGTGGCTTTAAATCAAAGCGTTATCTCTTGTGAAGGAAAGTTGCCTGGCACGCAACCACTGTTTTCTTCATTAGGCTGATAAAGCAAGGGCATGCATCAAATGTTTCCTTAGATAATTGACACTTCACTACATGATGAATCCGATAAGGATCTGAAGTTAGGTCATGCATGATGAGCACAATTAGGGGTTTGAACCCTATATATTCTTCTGCCTAAGGCAAATAAAAGTTGCCTTCATTCTACTGAGAAAAAGAGTGAACCTGTAAGCTATTGAAGCCAGGGAGGAATAGAAAGAAGTGAAAAAGAACTGTGCAGAGAAGCACAAAAGTAGAGGAGAAGACACCTGCTCTGACTGGTGTTACTTCTCAGTTGAGCACAAATAGAGACCTTATCAAACTGTGTGTAGTCAACTGTAAAAGGTCATTCACTCTATTGTTTTCTAGCAAACTACAATAGCTAAATCCCAGAATTTGGGTGGACTCTAACAGGTCCCTTGTATCAAATCCCTTAACTGGGTGACATCCTTCAGGGTGTTCAAAGTCCTCTAACCAGGCAGGTCCTAACAGACCTTATTGTAACAAATCCCTTAACCGGGTCGCATCTAGCAAATGTGTTATTTTCCTCTAACCCGGAAGACTCCTAACAGGGCGTACTCCAGAAGAGTACAAATTTTGTGAGGTCTCCTCACACCGTGGTTTTTGCCCTAATCGGGTTTCCACGTGATAAATCTGGTGTCATTGTGTGATTGGTTGCTTACTGTTATTATATGCATGAATCTGTTTTCCTTTCAGTTGTAAGTTAACCTCGTCAGATTTGTAAGGTAAAGTTTTAGAGGTGCTGATTCACCCCTCCCCTCTCAGCACCGGTTGGTACTGTCACCTTGTTCTACTTGAAAATGATGGGCACCCTTGTTTCATTTGAACAACACATTTGTAGAATTGAAACAAATGAAAACACAAAAATATATTTAAAACTTAATTCATTTAAAAAAATTAAGCATGTGTTATGGATTCATAGAAGAATGAAAACAAAACAAAAAGCTCAAAGCAAAACAAGAGATTTCATTTTTTTGAAAATAATGTAGAAAAAAAAAATCAAAGACTTGAAAAACTACATTTTTTGTAAAAATCTTCCTCTATGATCTCCTTGGCAATGAATGGACTTTGCAGATGCATATGAATAACAAACCAACCACTTTGGAACGTTAACCAATCAATCTTCAATTCTTTTTGTGCAATGGCAAACAAAAATGAAAGTTCAACAAGGATGAATGATATTTTTGTTTTCCATTCATAATAAGGGAAATAACTATGGTTTTGCCTTTAAAGTGTATTAGGATCCAATTTTATGATTTGGTGGGGTACATTTTGGTCTTTTGTCAAATTATAAGATTTGTTTTTCAAGTAGAAAATTCTCTGCTTGGGAATGAAAGTCCTACATTCTTTTCAGGTTTTGCCTTGGTTCATCTTGGATGGACCCATAGGCTTGGGATGGAACTCTAGATGGTCACCAGTTTGGACTGGATCTAGACCTGTATCCGGGCTGGATTAGAGCTAAATCGACAGGCCCTAGGGCTCAAACCGGTAAATCGGCCTTATTGAGGAGATTTAAATTTACCACCCACCATTGGGCGTTGTAAATATAAAAACAATCTTATAGTGCCTTTAAGTTATTGAAGTCTTTAAATATTTTAAGAATTTGATGCCCTTTACCATTTTCTCTATGAGAAATTTTGAAATTTCTCATTATAAGGCAAATATATGACAATGTATTCATGAGCCATTTCTCCGACTTTTTTCATTATAATAAACATGTATATACAGGTTGACTTAAGCACTTTGTGTATCATAAAAATTGTCAGGGATACACAAGGACATGTCCTAACTTACAATGTGCATGGGGAAATCAGGGATGCCAACTGATTAGGTTGGGTGTCCAGGGATGACTGCTGAGATGTGTGGCAACCTCTATGACATCCCTTCACTATGTTGGGGATACCCAGGAGTCCCCTGTTTTTCTTTGAAAAACCAGTCAGCTTTTCCAAGAAAAACAGAAAGAAAAAGTGTGGGGTCCTAAAATCTCCTCCATGCCCTTTATGACACCCTAAACACTCTGTCCTAGAATAAAACCTGTCAGTTTTTCCAAGAAACAGAAAAAAAGGGTTGGGAGTTTTTAAATCTCTCCGATGTCCTTTATGACACTCTAATATGTGTAACTCAATTACCCACTTGCATTGCCACTCACAATTATGAGAATCATTTTTACACTTGCAGCTGTGAATTTTAAGAGGAAGCAAAGAAGAGGAAGGGACCATACCCAGTTCATGATTAATCAACCTTGAATCTTCATTCTATTCATTCAAATGAAACTTTATGGCTCAAAGGAATATTTCAAATATGCCCTCCTTGATGCAAAATATGATAATATTCTACAAAATCTACAAGTAACTCCAGAGGCACTTCAATGAAGGTGGATACGACAGTTTCCTTCATGTGTTTTGATGCTGTCCAAATAATGTGCCATTGTGATTATGTGCTCCACCTCTTATTCTCATCATGTTATAAACTTGGAAACATGGCGATCTTATGCTAATAAAGAGATTGGTGTGGATTGATGTGTAGTGTTCTTCTGTTGTTTAGTGAAGTAACAGATTAGGCACATTATATGTTCGATGCTTCTAGTTCTATTTCTTCTGCCAAAATTGGGGCTGTTGTAGTTAATTAGTATACATTCATTCATGTCCTCAACTATTCACTATAAACATACTATGTTCGTTTTGAGGTTGACATTGTTTTTATTCCTTTATCCAAATGTAACAATTTGGTAACCATTAAGGCTTATATGTTTGAATCTCTCTATTTAAAAAATTGTACACTGCAGTCCTCTTCTATCCCTCAAAAATGACCACCTAGATTGTTGTCC
Source organism: Chamaecyparis obtusa (assembly GCA_027943335.1). Classification (NCBI taxonomy): domain Eukaryota; kingdom Viridiplantae; phylum Streptophyta; class Pinopsida; order Cupressales; family Cupressaceae; genus Chamaecyparis; species Chamaecyparis obtusa. The sequence continues at coordinate 755,190 of BSBK01000645.1, forward strand.
CTAATATACTTTGGAATGTGGCTCTTTACCCGTCTTATATTTGAGGCTGCTAGGAGCATTCATCAAAACTACACTGTATTCAGTATTCCACTATTGAAATTCTCTCTGGTCCCGAGTCTCAGTATTTATTTATTTTTTCATGGTTATTTACTTCAAGCTTTCAGTGATGCTTCTGTTGGGATTAACTGGATTGCTGTAGATTGACATCTTTCTGTTGTGTTTCAGTGAGAAAAACACTTTTGATGTCTTTCGAGGATTGCGGTCCATCAAGCAGTTCACTTTGCAAAATACTTTTTTAAAGCCGTCTGTTGTTCTGAAGAAGAATACATCATTTCTAAAATGTAACTGTGTGGTGGGAAGTGGATCTTTCCAAAACAATGAAGGGGTTGACAAGGCAGGTATTCAAATGGGAATTTAATCATGCCTAGTGGTGTTAGTGTGATTGCTTTATGGAAAGTTCTAGTTACGTCAACATAGACACTGACAAAATTGCACTGGATACAGAGGATGCAGAAATCACCCAGCCTACAGATCAATTTTTTGTTAGTGAAGATGATGGTGACCTTGATTGCCCATCAAAGGGATTTTGCTCCATCCCTGAGGCAATTGAAGCTATTAGACAAGGGAAGGTCAGTTGCCCAGTCATCATGTAGAGCTTTATATTGTGAACCCTAACTTGGAATTGTCCCTATTGATATTTTTCTTCTGCGGGTTAAAGAAAACTATTATTATGCTTTGTCCATAGGATAGTTTTTAATAATGCAATTTAATCATTGGATTGGTCATAATATCAGCTCTTGTATGCATCTGATGATTGTATTGCCTTGAATTTTAGAAGATGTTGAGAGTGTAGTGAAGGTTTGTATTCTTTGTTTCTTCAGTTTAGATCTCAGTTCAGTGCTTGCAGTGTTCTTCATATAGATAAGAAAAGAAAAACATTCGTTTTGAAATTGGATTGTACCTACATGAACTGAAACTTGGATCCCATGAATTTTGGTTAGTCCAACATCAGATTGTATAGCCATTTTCAAGATTGCTATAACTGATAATTTCTTCTTGATATATGCTTCTGCAGCTTGTTATTGCAGTGGATGATGAAGACAGGGAGAATGAAGGCGATCTGATAATGGCAGCGTCCTCAGCAACCCCTGAGGCGTTGGCCTTCATTGTGAAACATGGAACTGGAATTGTTTGTGTTGCAATGAAGGAAGAAGATCTAAACAGGATCGGACTGCCCCTAATGGTACCAGAAAAAGAAAATGATGAGAAACTTCTAACCGCATTTACATTAACCGTGGTATGTAGTGTAATTTCTTGTCTCTTTGCTATAAAAATTGCTCTTTCTTTGATTTTCTTTCGTCCAATTCAAATTTGAAGGATTATTAATTTAAACCTTATCTAAATGTCAGGATGCAAAAGTAGGCACATCCACAGGTGTATCAGCAGCAGACAGGGCAAAAACGATACTGGCACTTGCATCTGCAGATTCGAAACCTAGTGATTTTAGGAGGCCTGGTCATATATTCCCTTTAAAATACAGAGAAGGTGGAGTACTAAAGCGAGCTGGTCATACTGAAGCCTCTGTGGATCTTGCAATACTAGCGGGATTGCGTCCTGCTGCAGTGCTTTGTGAAATTGTTGACGATGATGGTTCAATGGCACGCTTACCAAGATTGCAAGTGTTCGCCAAGGAGCACCATCTACCCCTCATAACTATTGCAGACCTTGTTAGGTACTAACACTCCTCTTTGCTTGTTTTCTTTAGTGACAATGGTTACTGATTATCTTGTTAGCATGTTTTGGTTTACATCCTTGTCTTAATGGTAATAGGTTAATAGGTAGATTTTCCGCCAACAAGTTTCAGTTTATAATATTCTTTTACCAGCAATGTTTCTTCTATGGTGAGGGTGCTAAAGCTTAACTATCTGATAAGTTGGTATGGTTTTTAGTTTGATTAGAGGAAAATATAATTTCATTGTAAAAATATTAGCAGGAGAACCTCGTGGATGGAAATTTGAATTTACAAATTAATTTGAATCCAGTGAATTTCTGTAAGTCTAGTTCATAAGTAATGGAAACTTCCTAACTATTTTTTAATACTTAAAGATTTTTACATGAAACAAAGTTTGCTTTCTCTTTATTGTCTCGCTCGATAAAATTGCTTATATTGCAGATACAAGAGGAAACGGGATAAGTTGGTTGAACGAAGTGCTATTGCTAGGTTGCCTACAATGTGGGGACCATTTCAGGTGTATTGTTACCGTTCAAAGTTGGATGGTATTGAGCATGTTGCCATGGTTAAGGTGAGATCTTGCATTTATTCAATTATGACTTGAAATACCCTTTGCCATGTTTTAGTAATGTGTATGTCAAGTTGAAAATTTTCTATAATTGATGTCGAGCACGTTTTCCTGTTTGATCAATTAGTGTTAACAGTAGGTCCCAGTCTTTTAAATCACATAAATGAGAAAATCAACCTCAACTGCCAAGAGTGAATTTATAATTTTATTGACACTCAAAAGAGACAAAAACCGACACATTTTTCATTAACTTTTTTCTTCAAAAGGCACATCCTGGCTAGGGTTTCATGCGTACGGCTCTCTGTCTGCGCATTTCTCTTGAGTTTCCCACTTGTCATACCGCATTTACTGCGGGATTTTTCATTAGGGTTAGTTTATAATGGCTTTGGCCATCCTTGGCTCAGCAGTTGATGTTGGTGCTCGAGTTGATTCTTCGGAAAGCCATGGTGCCTCCTCTGAACAAACGTCTGTGCAAGTTCGTCCTGAAGGTCTTCCACGAGGTAATCCTGATATTGTGCTTAACATGCAATAATTTGATGCTTCTTGTGATTGGTTAGAGAAACATACCTTGATAGGGTATTTTGTGGGTCGTACTCCTCTTGAAAGTATACTCAAAGAGTGGGTAAACAAGAGCTGTACTCCTCATGGAGTTCGCCTTGAAGGTGTTCAAAACCTTACTAAAGGTTTTTTCTGTTTCGTTTTGCTAACCCTTCCCAAGCGGAGGTAGTTTTTAGCTGCGGCCCTTGGGCGGTTAGGTCCTCTTTGCTTGTGTTCCAGAAGTGGTCTCAAGATTTCACCATCTCAAACGATAAGAAACTTAGGGTTCCTGTTTGGGTCAAGTTCCTTGGTCTCCCATTGCCATGTTGGCCATTTATTAAGTCTATTGCCAAAACTCTTGGCAAAGTTATTGTCATGGAACATGATAAATTTTTTAATGCTCGCCCTCAGAAGCGTGTTTGTGTTGAGGTCGACCTCTCCAGAGACCTCAAAGACTCTGTTGAGATACAGGTCGGCGCCCACACCTTTTCTCAGAAGGTGCTTTATTTGAACTTGCCAAACACCTGTTATAGGTGTCAGTTGGCGGAGCATAAGATCAAGGATTGCCCTTTGGCTACCCCTCGGGTCAAGCCGCTGCCAAAGGAAACGCCTGCTAAAATATAGAGGTTGGGAAAAAGGAAGAATGGACCACGGTTGTGCGCAAATGCAAGAACACTTCAGTTTCTAAGTAGGCTCAAGCCGCCTCCACCTCTGCTCCGCTGTTGGCTCCCTCAGCTGGAGAGAACCCACTTGCCGCTGAAGGGCTTCTGGTGGTTCCGCTCATGTCACACCCTGCTCCTCAGGGAAAATCTTCAGCTGCGTGGTCTACCACCCTAGGGGTGGTGCTCACTCCGCAAACTATTTCATTTGTTTCTTCCTAGACTTTGCGTCGGTCTCGCAGCCTTGATGGTCGTGCGGAAGACCCAGATGAAAAGTGGTGGTATATCTCCTCTGGAGATTTACCCACCAACTTTGGTTCAATTCCAACCTTCTTGCAGAATAGTTTCTCCTCTCTTGAGGACGAGGAAAGCATGCAAGAGTTTTCATGAATTTTTTATCCTGGAATATGCGAGGTCTGATTGACCTCTCCAGAAAGTACTATGTTCGAGATACCCGCCGCAGACTTCGCAGTCTGGATATTTTGTGTTTGTAGGAAGTTAAATTTTTTGGTTTTTTGCTTACTTCTGCCTGTAGCGTCATCTGGCCGGACGACATTGTTTTTTCTTCTCAGCATGACGTTGGTAAGGGTGGTGTCATTACTATTTTGTCGCCTTGCCTTCAATCTGCTGTTATTGTGCATGGTTCTGACCCAATGCAGCGTGTCACTTGGATTTGGCTGTCATTCAATAATCATTCCTTTGGTATAGTTAATGTTTATACTCCCAATGATGCTGTGGATAGATCTCAACTTTGGTGTTGGCTGGCGGATAATTTGCCTCCAGCTACTTGGGTGATGTGTGGGGACTTTAATATGGTTGAATTGGCCTCTGACAAGGAAGGGATTTTGCCTTTTCAATGGACAGCTAGAGAGCGTGAAGCATGGTACTATATGCGCAATAAATTGGGCCTTTTTGATCCCAATGCTAACCGCCATTGGCAGAGTAGGGTTTGGCACACTTGGTCTAATTTTAGAGCTGTTTCTGATCTCATATTTAAGAGACTTGATCGTGCTATGATAACTGCTCAATCTTTTTTCTCTTTTTCTGAAGATCAGGAGTTACATGTCATTCCTTTGCCAGATGTGACCTTGTCCGATCATTACCCCATTTTTTTTCCCATTATGTGGCAATCTTCCGCTCGACGGGCTATTCGCACTCAATTTTTTCTTCACATGTCAGTGCTGACTCATGCTTCTACCATTGCCCACATTCTTCGTGTCTGGAATTTAGAGCCTCGGCCCCACAACCACACTGGATGGATCCCTTGGTGGAATGATGCCATTACCCGTACTGCCAGATTTCTCCGCATTTATGACCGTCAATTGGCTCGCTACAGGAAGCGTTCCTATGAAGCTAACACCAAATCTCTTCGTAATGCTTCTGATGCCCTTGCTTTGAATCCCTTTGACGTTGAGCTTCAGCTTAAACTTGCTCAGCTTCGTCATGAGAAACAACTTGTAGACTGCTCGGGGAGCGCAAATCAAAGCTTGCCTCCACTGGTTGGAGGTGGGCGATAAGGCTTCCAAAGAGTTTTTTCACGCTCTCAGAGCCTTTCATACCAACTTTGGCATTCAAAAAATCAAACAAGGTCATGAAACCCTTTCAGAACTTCCTGATATTCTTAAAGCTTTTGTTCAACACTATGAAAAAGTGTTTGCTTCACAGGGTAACTCGGTTGCTCGGGAAGAAGCTCTCAGGGCGTGTATTGCTGTTACTCCAAACCGCTTGGCGGTCGAGCAGCATGCCTTCTGTGAGCAACTTCTCACCATCAGTGACCTAAAGAGGCTGTCTTTTCTATGGCTGATGACAAGTCCCCAGGGTGTGATGGCTTTCCTTGTGAATTCTACAAGCATTTGTGGGATGATATAGGCCCTGACCTGCATAGAGTTTATCTCGAAGCCTACCATAATAAAAGCTTGGGTGCTATTATTAATAAAGGGAATATTAAATTCATACCTAAAGATGGTGACCCTGAAGATATTTGCAACTGGAGACCCATCACCTTGTTGAACGTTTCATACAAGATCATTGCTAAGGCTTTAGCTCTTAAAATCAAACATCTCCTTCCGCTGATTGTCCGGCCAGAGCAAACTGGTTTTATTAAGTCCAGATATATCCTTGACAATATTATTGCTGTCTGGGAAGGAATGGAATGGGCTCGTCAGTCCAAGCAGCACACTTTGTTTCTCAAAATTGATTTTGCCAAAGCTTATGATCGCATTGAATGGCCTTTCATTCTTGCCATGCTGCAAGCTATTGGTTTTGGTCCCAATTTTTTACAGTCCATGGAAATGCTTTTTGGTGATGCCTCTGCTTGCATTACTATCAATGGCTCCTAGCCAGACACCTTTGGGCTTTTCAGGTCCATTCGCCAAGGTTGCCCGTTGGCTCTTGTGTTATATGTGCTTGCTGCTGAAGGCTTTGGGTACCTTCTTGCCAATTCTGTCTCCTCTGGTTTAGTCAAAGGCATTTCTCTTCTAGACTCCTCTGCCCAGCTTGTTAATGGTCACTTTGCTGATGACTCCTTTCTCTCTCCTTGAGGATGAGGAAAATATCTCTAATGCCTTGCAATGCTTGGATACTTTTTGTCAGGCCTCTGGGTCTGCTATTCAATGGCATAAGACCATCTGTTACAGACAATCTTTTCAACCAGCCCCTCCTTGGCTTGCTAAGTTTGATTGGAAATGGGTTCAGCATGGGGAAGTCTTCCGTTTCCTGGGCATTCCCTTTGCCTTTCAAGGCTCTTCTGTGGACTTATGGAATTCTGTGATTGCTAAGATTGAAAAGAAGCTTCAGTATTGGATCTCTAAACCCCTCTCTCTTGCGGGGAAATTCCAGATTTGTTCTAAGGTTTTGGCTGCTACTCATGTTTATTATTCTTCTTGCTGGGCTCCTAAAGCCTCTTACCTCAAACTGGAATGCCTTCTCAGAGATTTTCTCTGGGCTTCAGGAGCCGACAGTCGTGGGTTTCACAGAGTTTCTTGGGAGTATTGTTGTCTTCCTAGAGATTCTGGTGGCCTTGGTCTTCTTTCCACTCAGAAGCAAGTGCTCGCTCTTTGTGCCAAATGGATTATTCGTGCTCTCACTGGCGGCGAGGCTTGGAAAATCCTTGTTAGGCATTGTATTTCTTTAGGCTACCTTGTTCACAAGCCTGCTTGGAAGGGAATTGGTCTCCAAACTCTTCTCATTATGAGGGAGCCTGTTCAGATTCAGGGAACCTTTGTTATCAAGAGCATATGGAAAGCCTGGGAAGCAATCAAGCCTTGGCTTCGGTGGGATGGCGACAACTTTCGCAATGGAATTTCTTTGAATCAACATAACCTTTGGTGGTCTCTGTTGTTTTCCATTCAGGGTGTTCCTCTGGCTAAGACTCAAGGGGCCAGTGCTCTGCGTTTCTTCAAACGTGGCATTCGAACACCTAAGGACCTCTTCTTCAGGGTCACTATGAGCCTTTGCTCTTGGGATGATATGCAGGTTCAATACCATCTGGCTCGTCCTGATCGTCTAATCGTCAGACTTTTGATCTGTTGGTTTCCGCCATTCCAGATCATTTGCTTCATAAGCTTGGTGTTCAGTCTGTTCAACCTTGGTGGATGGATTGGAAATGGTATCCTGCCACTCCTTTTAGCAACTACAAGCCGAGGATGGGATACAGATGGTTGTCTCCTCATCTTCCCATGGTGGACACTCTTAACCAGGGATGGCATTTGCACTCTTCTACTTACCACTGGAGCTCTCGCTTCCAGACCATTTGGTCTACTATTACAGAGCCCAAGATGGCTCTCTTTGCTTGGTGTTTGCTCTTCCAAGGGCTTCCTTTGGGGCCTCGGCTCAAACACCTGGGTGTTCATGACCTTCGGTGTCCCTTTTGTGGAAACCCTGAGTCTTTTTGCACATTTTTTGGTTCTATAGGATAGCTCAACAGTATTGGCAGTGGATTCATGATTTTTTCAAACCTTTCCGGCCCGAGCCCTTCTCTTGGCATATGATTGTCCTGGGAGATTCTCCGAGGCTTCCTTCCAAGTTTACCCAGATTTGGCATACTTTCAGGATGGAGATTCTGTTCACTTTATGGAAAGATAGGAATGCTGTTCTCTTTTCTCATAGCTTTCTTGATATAAATGTTGCTTTGTATAATAAAGCATGTATATGTAACAATGTGATGATGCAGATTCAGGTGCAAGCTAACAAAGTGGCTCTGGAGGTGGCTCACCTTCAAGAGCTGCTCAATCATTGGGGCAATGCTCCTTGTACGGTTGCTCAAGTCCCTCCTGATTCAGATTCTGTGGAGTGTACTCCGCCCAGGGGTTGCCGCCGTGGGCACAGCCATAGTTCAAAACATTGTTATCTGCAACTTATCGCCGAGGGCAAAAAAAATAATATCAGGATATATCGGAGATAAGTCGGGAACTTATCGGTGAACTTCTCGGGAACTTAAAAAATGGCTTAAATTTAATTAGAAATGCATTTTTTATAAACTTCAATAAGGAGATTCATCTAATGAGTTAGTAAATGAGTAAACAAACCAAACAAGCTGATCTAGATATATATAAATGCAAATATGTATCAAAATTGCATCCTCATGTGGAATGCTGATGGCTGGTAGCCATAGTCTGATAGTCTGAACCTTGAAGAAAATTAAAAACAACAAATTGTCTTTGTAAAACTATAAGCAAATACATATGCCAAGTACAATATCAAACTAGTCTACATCTTCCTCTTCCCCTTCCCAGTAGCTCTAGTAAAAACTACGGGAGTGGGAGGGGGTCTAGCCCTAGTAGTCTGCTGTGGCTGTGACAGCTCCCTCTGCACAACTGGCTGTGATTGGACCTCCACCCTAGATGTAGATGGTGTTGACACTGGCAATGACTCCTCATCATCTGTTTCCTCCTCACTCTCACTACTCTCATGATCATCCTCTTGAATGTCATCCAATCCTGTTGTGCCTCCACCCTCCTCCATAGCCTGCCTCTCCAAATCATAGATGTCATCCTCTGTGAACAATGGAGGCTGCTCCTGTGATGTCCAATCATAGTACGGATCTATGTCATCCAAATCAAGTGGCCCTGCTGCTGGTAACTCTATCTTTCTTATGCGCAGCTTAAGGTTATATTGCACATAAACAAGGTCATTGAGGTGTTTCTGTGCTAACTTGTTCCTCTTCTTTGTGTGAATGGCCTCAAATAAGCTCCAATTACGCTCACAACTAGATGAGCTACATGGCTGACATAAGATGCGCAAGGCAAGTTTTTGCAGATTTGGGACATTCCCACCCCAATTTTGCCACCAAGCATTTGCAAGATAAATATTAAAGAGTTAGAAAGCAAGGTGAAAACATATTTTAGTAACTTAGTTTTTATCTACTTATCATGAATGTGAAAGACACCAAAAATCCAAATATTGTACCTGGGGTTTGAGTTTGTCTTCCTCTTCTTGCCAAGTCTGAGGAGAATAGCTTGCCCGTTGCATTCTGATACACTTCCATCTCGGCCACAATGAGGTCTCTCACCTCAACCTCAGGTACCATTCTCTGCATGCATTCAATGAGGCCCTCCACGACCTCTCCATTGGGATCCCCGTAGGATGGAGAGAAGCGATAAGCAGGGTTGAGGAAGTACCCCGCTGCATGAATGGGTTGGTGGAGCTGATTGTTCCATCTCCTATCAATAATTTCCCATATGGGGTCAAATTTTAGGTTGTTCCCCTTGTAGATATTTTTTACAGCCTCTTTGGCCCTATCCATGGCCTCATAAAGATACCCCATTGGGGTTTGATCCCCATCTACCAATCGGAGAACTCTAACCAAGGGCTCTGTCACCTACAATTGAAAAGTAGAAAAAGATTATCATTAATTATAGACTAGAGTTCCAAATTAATAATGAAAGATTTGATTCTCGAATACAAAAAAACTAAATATTCAACTTTTGAAGTTTCAAAGATACCTTCACAATTTCTGTAGCATCCTCAAAAAAGTGGTTGTCAAAGACAATGTATGCAACACTTTGACCATCAGCCTTCTTTGAATAACTTGAGTCTAACCATGGTGGACTCACAAACAATTGCTTCAAAGGATTCAAAAAACCAAGAACACTTTGCAATGTCAAGAAAATCGTTGCAAACCTTGTAACTGTAGGTCTAACCAACTCCTTCCCATGGGTGAATTTTCTCATCAAAGCGAGAACCCAAGGGTGATTGTAGATATATTTTGTTATCTTTCTTGCATCCTCTACAACTGATTTCACCCAATCCAATTTTCCTATGTCCTCTAAAAGAAGGTCAAGGACGTGTGCTGCACTAGGAGACCAAAAAAGTGTGCTATACTTATCTTGGAGGATCCTTCCCGCTGCCACATATGCCGCTGCATTGTCGGTTATTATTTGCACCACATTAGCAACCCCCACCTCCATCACAACTTGCTCTAACATTAGAGCCAAAGTTTCAGTTGTCTTTATCTTGTCTGAGGCATCCAAGGATTTCAGAAAGACCACTTGATCCTTGCAAGAAACTAAAAAATTGATGATGGTACGGTTTCTTCCATCCGTCCATCCATCTGAAAGTATAGAGCAGCCAAATTGTTTCCATTGCAATTTTTGGTCTTCTACCACTTCATTGGCCCTAGTAACAGCATCTTTGAGCAATCTACAAGAACAAAATAAAAATAACATTTAAGTACACAACTTTGTTTAAAAAAATTACATTAAACAAAAATAAGTAAATTGTAAAACCGTAAAAGTGAACTAACCTCCCACTCAAGTCTGCAGGAGTAGGTGCCTTGTAGCCCTTTCTTGCTACAGTGATTCCTGTCACAAAATTCAGCCAATAGGGACTTGTTGCAACATTGAAGGGGATATTGTTAAAATACCAAAAATCAGCACATTGAATGTCAACTTGCCGATGCACATCATTGTTCACCCACTACCCTCTAGTGATGGTTGTGCTCCAGGTGTGTTTCTGGGCACAAAAAAATTGTCTATAGAAGATGAGCGTGGTGCTGGTCTACTAGAACTAGCAGAAGTGGAAGGCGAGGACAAGGTAGATTTGCGGATCCATGGGCCACGATGAGAGCCCACTATGCCCTCAAGTGCTGCTTCATCTTCTTCAAGGGTGGATGGGATACCTGGTCACGAATCACAACCCACATTATTTCATTATGATTATAAAATAATAAAATTATAAATGATTCTTAAAAATGAGACAGTGTGAGATACCTTGCGAATCAGAAATGGTTGCTCTCATGGCCAATTTTGCCCTTTCCCTTTGCAACTTTTTCTCTTCTCCAGCAGCGAGCAAGGCATTCATCTCTCTCATTATTTCTGGGGTGGTGGCTTCACAAACCCTTGTGTCACGCTTTGTGATCCCTGCAAGGTGGTATTTCAAACGAGATATGCCTACACTCACTAGTTTTTCACATTTTATGCATATCACGGTATTATATTCGGGTCCTTAAAAAACATATGCCCATGCCTTGTCTCTAGCCTCTTTAGGGCGCGTTCCTACATATCCCGATGGACATGCATCTACTGAGGCACTGGCAGACCCTGCAGCTGAGTCAGTTGTAGAGGAATCCCTATTTGCCATTTTGACGAAGAATCAAACTGCGCGTCACATACAAAATGAGGGCACAAATTTAGAAATTTAACGAAGAAATTTAGAAACAAACTAAGATAGTTTAAAACTTTAAATTAGTTTAAACATAGCTGAAACGTGAAGGAAAAAACCAAAAAACTTGAAAGGTTATGAAATTTTTGAGAAAATATAAGTTTTTGAGAAAACTATGAAAAATTTGCAAAATTTGCTAAAAAATGGTGTTAGATCTTATTCATTACATTCTAAAACAAGTTAGAGTAGATTGGAAGTGATATTAGATAGTTTGTATAAACTTGAATGCATTTAATACGAGAAAAAATGATTTTAAAACAAAAGGGAAAGAATTTTGAAAACCTACTTGTGATTTTGAATTTGCTTGAAAAATCCCTTCGAATCTGCTTCGAATCCACTCCGAATCGATCCAAAATGCGTCAAATGCTGATGTTTCTCCTCCAAAACCCTTCTTACTATATTTTCTCTCCACAAAAAATCACTGGCAGTCGAAAAAAAAACAAACTGGGCCTTTTTACTGCGGTCTGCGTTTTAACATGCTGCTGCCGCGATAAATCGCGATAAGTAATGCACTTATCGCTGATAAGAGAAACTTATCGGCGATAAGTTTCTAGGCGATAACTATACAAGTTTTATCGCCTGGTACAACTTATCGCGATAAGTTGACTTATCGGCGATAAGTCGGCGATAATTCGAACTATGATCGTGACCACTAACTGTAATCTGAAACATTGATGCACAAAGCTTACACAGTTCAATCCAAGAGCACTCAAAACCATTTATGATCATATAAACCAATGTTTCTCCAAGAACTGGGGATGAGATTTAAGGGCATAAATTATTTTTCTGGACATTGGGGATGGCTGCAGAATGGCTATTAAGATAATTTATAAAACTTTATTTTTGAATTCTACATGTACAACAAATTAAAAATACTAAATATAATAAAGACACTAAAAGAAGCTGAAGTTTAACAAACTTGAACATTTAAACACAAGCTCATACAATGTCAGTCTGGAACGAATTTAATCATGATGTCATCAAATTCAATTTGCCTGGTTTAAGTTTCTTGAGTCTTGTAGACACATCGAAGATATTGTTTAACAAAACAATAAGTTTGAGTTTTGCAATGTGTTACCTCTGGAAACCATAGGATAAAGAATCTCTTCTTCACATGTGTGGGCAGCCTTCCATACTTTAGTAGTTTAATGTTTACTTGAATTCCGTCTAGAGCAAGGCTTTTAGTGGGAATTCCAATAAATCTTTGACCACTATACAAGGAGATCAAAAGTTTCTTTCCATTCAATAGATTCCCATCTTTCATTAATGGCATGTTTTATAATCTATTCAATGCTTCTAACTAGTAATGCCCTGCTGTTTGTTGGCTCTCCAACCTGCTTTGAGTAATTCCTAAGAGGTTGCGAATCACTATGCTGAGAATGTCTTAGAGGGTGGGATGAGAGAATAAAATTTTCTCTTCTGAACTTTAGACTTTGCAAGATCTAGGGAGGCAGCTGTTAGAAATTACGATCTCAGGATACTAATCATTATAAACAAAATATGAATAAATAAAATGAGATCATACAAACATAGATTTAACACATTACACAAGATATACACGGTGAAAACCCCCATGAAGCATCGTTTGATTAAAGCACTTACACAATATAGTCCATTGTAAATAGACTGAACGTAGGGATATTTCTCCTTACTTTTACAGGGCCAATAATACCTTATGTGCATAGTGATATAACTCACTGTAAAACTCCAAATTCTTTCACTCTCAAATGAGAGAGAACCTCCTTAATTATAGGAAGAAGGGTGGCAAGATGCCTTAAGTAATCACATGAAAAAGGAATTGGATGATCATATTATCAATTGCATGAAGATCTAAATGTTGAGAAAGAAGCCAAACTTGTCTTGAAGGCAATTTATGTTGTAGTCACCATTTTAGCTAGTGGGTAGCTATTGGGCCATTAAAAAGCAACTAAGAAGCAACATCATACTACCTACCACTTCAGAACCCTGTTACAATTTGTAATGATGCAAGTGGATTTTATTATTGCCTCATATATGCAAATGATGAGAGGAATGGCCGTGTTGGCGATCACATGGACATTAGTGTCAGCGGGGCACAATTTAATCATTACAATAAGCAAGGATGCAAGTGACTTTCTATCGGCTAGATCTGAAAGTAACTATGTCAAATGACAATGATTAATGACAACATATGAAAGATGAAACCAACAAAATGGAAGTATCATAGTGCCATTTACTTTATTGCAGGAACACTTCCGTAGTTATACAAAAAAAGTGTAGAATTAAGTCCTATGGAACCATTTTTGGTTAACACTACTCTGAGTGTTGGAAGGAAGGTAAACTTCTTTATCCTACTTGACATATTGTGTAGTATTCTTGTGGTTTTGGCAAGGAATGTTATTTGTCACCCTTATGTTAGGATTACATAGGTAACATGTTTGGAGTTATCATCATTGGTTGATTTTCCCAGAGGTTTTGTTTGAACTGTGTGTTGTCCATCATCGTATCACTGTTACTTATGCTCAAGGGAGAATTTGTGTGATCCAATTCCTTAACCCTAGTTTCATGACATATTGAAATTCTAAACTATCAATTGGCATTTGATATTGATCAATTATGAAGTATCATAATATCAAATGTATCTAGTCTTACAATTCTGTATATTTCTTTAATTTTTTTGTATATAATGTACACACACATGTACGGACGTACCCATTCATACGTAACCAAGGACAAAAAGTTTTTGCCCGTACCCACGTTTCGGGTTCTCGTACTCATGCCGGCAACTTAGGCCTCAAGGGGTATTAGTCACACCTATTCAACAACCCCTATTCATATTCATAAATAATTAATAATCTAATAGTTATTAGATTATAATTATTTTAAATGGGATATGTGTACTAAAGCATAGAATGTACAATGTTCCACGAGGATGTACACCACCCCTCTCCCCCTCAAAAAATAAAAATAAAAATAAATAAATAAAAAGAGTCGGCGTCCCTGATAGGGGGTTGTTTTTGAGACTTGGGGACTTGGGGGAAATGTCCCCCCACAGCATCACCACTTCTGCCACCTCTGTTGGGGATGTCCCTTGATCACTTCTATATTGATTGCAATCTTTAGCTTTGTGAAAACTAGTTGGCCTTTCATGTGGCACTCACATAGATGTTATATTGCAGATTTTGCCTTGAAGATGTCAATTCACCTCTATTTCTATATCAGCGCCGCCCACCACCACCACTCCACTGTTTTCCCCCTGCTGTCCCCTCACCATCCCCAAATTAAGGCCCTTAGTGGAACTATAACTATATCTTAGAACAATATATAAATTTATAAGGGTATGACCTCTAATAATATTATGTTCTAATAGTAGCCCTATTAAGATTCTATGAGTGCTATAGGCTTATCACAATGTACGACAAATATAATGTCTATGCATACAAGGGAAGGATTCTGAAAATGCCGCACAATCTTATACACTCCTTTTACCCTAAATGCTCAAGCACAAACATGGAAAAATAAAATTAAAGGGAACTATACATCAATTAATTTTCCTTTTTGTGAATGATTGGGTTGGGAGGAATTTCTTTGATTGACGAGTGCCTATTTTGGGAAGATAGAGTCATCAAACATTTCTACCAAAATGTCTTGATAACATGCCAATATTTTGCCAAGTGTTTACTGCTATATCTGATAAATTAAAATGCATGGAGTAATAGTAAAGATGATAGTGCATACTAGATACAAGAGTAAAATATTTAAATGTCTTTATTCACTCGTGATTTTTTTACAAAGGAGAAGACCAGAGATGGTTGGACAAGGATTACAATTCATTCAAATACACATTACTACCTTCCTTGACAATACACAACATATTTAAAGGACTGGATGGTTGTCAAGACTAACACAACAGTCAACCAACTGACCCTTATAACTATTCAAGAATAACAACCAACTTAATATGGACAATTAATACATTGTTGGATAACCAATATTGTCAACATAACAATAGGCAGTGTGCATTGTCTACATCATCCCCCTCAAAAGAAAAAAATTGTCTAGACAACAAGTATATATTAAGTAATATTCAGTTATGCTAATGACAAGAGTGTAGACAATGGTTTGTATTGTGCAAACTCAAAGCTGTAGTATATTTTAAAACTCAAATAGAGGTTTGGTGCAACACCCTTAGTAGGATCAAGGAGTAGCACCCAGGGTGCACCCCTTGTTGCGATACAAAGCAGGGTCGAGGTGGATCCCTGTCGCCAAGCCCAAATTAAGACTTTCAGAACCACACAAAACTTCATTGCACTCATCATTTTCATGGGTTTTTAAGATGCTAAGAGCAATGTTAATGAAGCTAAAAAATAGAGATTTCACAGTGTTTAACTAACATATGATGTCAAAATTCTAATCAACTCAAACTCTCCACTTCATAATAAATGGCCGTACTATAAGTTGTAGTAGGTTATGATTTATTTGTACCAGTTGATGAAGAGCTTGTAAAAAATTATGATTCGTCTGTGCCAGTCTTCATACAATCTGCCACTGTATTCGTATGTGGCCAGAGAACTGTGCACGTACCATGTCAAGGGTTTTTGCTACCTATATGGTCTGAAGCTTGCGTAAGATCTTAAGGATTTGAGGCCTTTAGGTCGTAACTTGTACGGATCCTACATGGTATCTGCAGAGATGATCTTGTGCGGATATGGAGTTTATGGTAGAAAGTGGGGACTCTACGTGGGACTTGCAAAGATGATGCCATATGGATATGGAGTGTACGACAAAAAGTGAGGACTGTGGGGTGTACAACTTTTCGCAATGAAGATGTATTGATTGGGGGTGCCGTATGGTGGAGGATTTGGGTTGTTGTATGGTGAAGTGATGTCGTGTTGAGCTAGATTGCACGTGGGAGTTCCATACCAAGTTAAATTGCTGTTGTACAAGTTGTAAATTGCTAGATGGTATGGTGGATGTTCATACCAGGCAGCGAAGAGAATGTCGTACGAATCTTTTACCGTTTTAATTTTTTAATTTTCTCCAACTCCTTTTGCTTTTTCTTTCTATTTTCCATCTTCGTACTATCAAATTTATCATCCATAACTTTACACGCTTTCATTGGCTGCTCTTCTTTGATAGTTGTGGCTTCAAGGAAATTACATGTCTATGGGAATACCTCATAGTCCTTCATTTTCCAATGAAATAGTTCAGTTAGGGAACTTGTCTCATTTTCAGAACAATCTTCCAACTTGAGTGCTTGCTTCTTCATCATTTGGTTTCATGCCTTTCCTTCCTTTGTCCATGCCCGACTCTCCATCTCCAGACTCTGATTTAGAGGATGCCAACTCCTCGCTCACTGCTTGATTTCTCAGGTTCATGACGTGCTTCCTTTACTCTTGATCAAGAGTGTTCGACTTCCAATTGTGATCCTCCTTGGTAGCAATTATCTATCTCCTTTCGAGGAGTGCATCAGATGCCTTCTTTTGCAACAGGATGACTATGAAGTACAAAAGAAATTGTTGTGTCTCGATCGTTACTTTTTGTGCCATCAGTGTTCCCAATGGCTTGATGTCGTGCTGGTCGACACCTACCATGTGGAAGGACAACGACCAGAGTGTTGGTCTTCTAAGGCATTTCCAAGAATCTTTTGGCAGTACATTTACTCTTGAATCTTTGTTGACAATGATGTTTGTCAACTTCTTCCCCAATATTTCCATCTCAATGACAACCCCCTTCCTCCCAGTGCTCACCATCAACATGGGATCAATGGCTTGGTTACCTTCAGGTGGTAGTTTCATTGTCGGTTCCTCTTGTGTCTTACATTGGTTTTGGCCGATTGAGTTGTCATTGACTATGTTGGTATTTGCCACTCTTAGTTGTGACATGCTTTGAAGAATGTCTGTCACCTTGATAGGTATGATTATTTGTAGAATTTGTTGGACCATGTTCTTCTTTGACTTCGATCACAGTGATGTAGTTGTTGTTCCATTGGAGATTCTTCGTTCCTTCACCATCACTTGCTCTACTTCTGCTCTGGCTTCTCAGAGTTGTTCCTTCTCCATATGAGGGTCCAAGTACACCGCCTTCTTTGTTTGTACTCTTGTGATTGCCTGAACTGCCTTGTCTTGTTCCTCCATGTCCGAAATATTAATACTCTTTTTATTTGGGTTGTTGGTGTTTGCATGTTCACTTGGTCCACACCATTTGCACAATAATTGTACATTGTCTTTCTTATTTTGGCAGTTCTTGCAAAATGTCCCCATTTGCTACATTGTTGGCACTATATGATAGGACGTCTTTTTGAGTCATGTTGTATTTGGTTTCACACTCGTTGATTTCCATAAGCGCCCGACGATGCATTCTGTGGCTTCAATGGAGTGGATTCTCCTTGTGTGAAGAGTGCATGTGTACTTCTATTTTTCAAATAAACTGGGCTTTCCTTTATTGAATGACCCATCACTTGACAAATCTTGCAAAACATCTTTCTAGGATAATTACATTTCTTGTGCCCCTCAATTTTGAATTCAATAGACCATAGTTCATTAGTTTCTTTATTGGTTCCTTTCTCTGTCTTCAATTCTTTCATCATTCTCATCATATCCTATCATAGGGATGGGATTGTTGTCAATTAATCATTGCTGCTAGCTTCAGTGTTTTGGTCATTGTCTATCCTTTTCTTCCCTCAAGAGGATGTTTTATTTTCACTTTCAATGTCCATTGCTTGAATGATAAGATTGTTGTCGATTAATCATTGCTGCTAGCTTCAGTGTTTTGGTCATCGTCTATCCTTTGCTTCCCTTAGGAGGATGTTTTATTTTCACTTTCAATGTCCATTGCTTGAATGATAAGCATCAACATATGATGATGGAGGTATTACCTTCATTTTCTTTCTCAGCAAAGGGATCAATCCCTTGATGAACCAATGCTCCTTCAGTCCATCAGCTGGTTGGTTCACCAATTTTACCTACAATTCCTTGAGCCTACAATTGTAAGCTTGTACATTCTCATGTTTCCCTTGTTTGGTGTTGTAAATTTCGGCGACAATCTCATTGTTGTCCCATAGTAGTTAAAACTCGGCCTCAAACACCTTCTTCAACACATCCTAAGAGGTTGTGGATGAAGCATCGAGTTTTGTGAACCAATTAATGGCTATTCCCCACAACATTGCTAGAAACGCTCTTAGCCAATAGTCCTTGTCTTCTTGACTCCTTGCTATCCAGATAGTTTTACATGTCTTGTAGTTCCTCATAGGATCTTCTAACCCATTCCTTGTGATCTTCGACAATTTTTGCCAATCCACATTAAGACTTGTTGGGGGAGTCACCATCTTTCTTACTTGCTTGCTCCCTTGTGTGTGGGACTTGGGTGGATTGTTCCAACCGCTACATTTTGGCGCTTTCTTTGCACTCTCGGTCATGCACATGTCTTCTACACCACCTCCAACGTCCCCAATACTTAGGGTACTTTCAAGTGCTGACTCATTCCTATGCTCCCTTCGTGTGTGTGGGACTTGGGTGGATTGTTCCAACAGCTACATTTTGGCGCTTTCTTTGCACTCTCGGTCATGCACATGTCTTCTACACCACCTCCAACATCCCCAATACTTAGGGTACTTTCAAGTGCTAACTCGTTCCTGTGCTCCCTTCGTCCAGGGTTTTTGGTTTGGATCTTCCAATACTCAGGTCTCTGAGATGGATAGATTCTCAATGCAGTGGAATATGTTTGTGAGATCAGGATTTCCCTCTTCGTACTCGTTCGATTTTGATTGTACAGATTGCTTGTTTGCCTAGTTAACAGGGTCGGAATATGTTTCGTCAAGGAGTGATAAGTGTCTAGCAACTTCTTGCTCATCTCCCTTAGAAAGTTCTTTGGTGAAGGTTTTCCTCTCTTCTGACTATGACTTCAGTTGACGCTTCAGCTTTTACTTTGTTCTTGAGAAGGGCTTTGACATGGGAATCGTTGGAATCGTTGGGAAATGTTTCTCGTAGTATTCTTCTTTGTTCTCTTTGTTCTACAATCTTTAAAGATTGCCTGATTGCTTGGTCTTGACCACCTTGTGGCCTCTTCTCACCTTTATTGGGATCTAAGGGCATGAATCATGCAATCTTGACCTGATTGCATTTAAGGCAATGGTGCCAAATGTTAACTGCTATAGCCGATAAATTAAATACGTGAAGTAATAATAAATATGACAATGCATACTAGATATAGGAGTAAAATATATCTTTATTAGCTCATGAAATTATTACAGATTAGAAGACCAAAGATGGTTGGCCAAGGAAAACAATTCATCCAACTACACCATACTCGCTTCCTTGATGATACACAACATATTTAAAGGATCCAATGGTTGCCAAGAGGAACACAACCGTCAACCAACTGACACTCATAACTACCCAAGAGTGACGACCAACTTAACACAAACAATTATCACATTGTTAGATAACCAATATTATCGAACATAAGAATAGACAATGTACATTGACTACAAAAATACTGCACAATTTTATACACTCCTTGTACCCTTACAGCTCAAGCATGACCTTGGAAGAAATAAAATTAAAGGGAACTACACATCAAAGGATTTTCATTTTTGTAAATGAGTGGGTTGGGAGGAATTTCTTTGACTAACCAGTGCCTGTTTTTGAGAAAATAGAGTCATCAAACATTTCTACCAAAATGTCTTGATAACAACTCTTCTAGGGTTTAAAACACACATTGGCTTATAGTAACTATTATTATCTTACAATAACATGAACTTGTAAATGTAATCCGAATACAAAGTTCTACTTAATAATCATTGTCCTTATATTGCAAATCCCACTTGCTTGCTAGAAATATTTTTCACCCTTCTTGAAAGTGTACTAACTAGAACACCAAAACTTTTAGAAAACGTATAGGTGAACATTTTCTACCATCCTTGAAGGTGGACTTCTCTTTAGGAATAAATAATATAACAAAGGAGACAACAATACAAATAAGACCGTCATTCATATAAATCAACTAATCAATTGTATTTTTGCAAAACAGCTTTGGTATACAATACAAAGGTTTTCCTTCCTCGTGAATCCAACCTTTTACAATTAAAAGTCAATCCCATATAGAAAAGATGTACAGAGGTAGTCCCTTCGTATGAGCTACAAGTGTCAATCTAGGATCACAAGATGAATATCTAGGAAAAATGCTTAAAAATGGATCATGTGAAACCCTTATAGGGTAATTGTGATTCTGTTCTCTTTGTTGCAACTTTTTGCTGAAACAAACTTTTTTTTGTCTCGTTCATGCCAAAAGCCACCAAATCTTGTCATGAAAGTCAAGAAGACTATTGGGAAACCTTTTAAAACAATGGCTAGGAAACTGGCTGGGACCATCAAGACTTGCAAACCTGAGTGCTGCATTAATGGCTGAATGAGTTGTCTTCCTCTTGTCCATTACTGAAAATGCAAGAAAATCTGCTCCTTTAAATTAATCAATTATTTCTAGTTGGGAAAAGACACATTTTGATAGTTATAGGATCAAATCATTTCATTGACTGCACTTTGAGATAGGCAGGGAAGTTAGTGGGAACAATCCTTGCAAAGTGGGGGAGTTTCAAGGATTGGGGGTTATGCATATCTCATGACTCAATATTGCATACTTGGTACCATGGGAAAGGGATGGTTGTATCTCCGACTTTGATACGATATATTTAGGAAGTTATTGAGCATCAAGCATTGAAGATGCTAAGGAGGAAGTACTTTGGCAAAGGTAAGGCTGAAATTTGGACTTTGATGGGTTGTATAGAGTTTATCGAGCTTCAAGTTTTAGGGATGTCGAGGATGAAGTATTTGGGAAAGGGGATGAGTTAAAGTTCAGCTTCAAAAAGATGTATAGAAGGAATTGTTGGAGTTTGAGGATTGGAATGACAAGAAATAGGTACCGATATAGAAAGTAAGGCTACAACTTTGATTCTAGTAAAGTAAGTTTATGAAACTATTGAGTTGGGAGTTGGGGATGACAAGGAAAAAGTACTCAAGGAAGGGTAATCCCAAAACTCTAATAATGGCAAAGGAATAAGGTGGGGTTTGGCTGAAAGGTACGTGGGGAATAGAAACTTTGAAACTCTAACAAGAGCACAATTCTTAGGAATTTTGAGCACAAGATCTCCACATTTAGGACTTCTTAGGATCTTCTTAGATTTGTCCCACTCTTCTCCTCTTGCATCTTGCATTGTCCTTTTTCATGAACTTGGTGCTTCGTGTTGTTGGGCCTTTAGTGTTGGAGGAGACAAGAAATCCATCTCACAAGGCATGCAACAAGAACAAGCCAGAACTCAGTAGCTTGATATGTTAATGCAATGCAAAGTGTCAGGATCAAAGTTCAGAGATACTTCATGCCTAGTTACATAGGAGTACATTAGCAGTACTCTTGCATCTTCAACTCCAACTTTTTTTACAAAGTACAATGTCATAAGTCAAGGATTGGTGATGCCAAGGAAGAGGTACTTGAAGGACTTAACACAAATATTGAGGAATCAAAGTGCACTTGAAATACATGAAACAAATGAGGAGAACAAGGCAATGACTCAAATGGATTTTGCAACATCAAATTTAGGCATTATTGATGACAAATTTGGACTTTTGGGTTTAGGGATTAAGATACTAGGCAATGGCGACGGGAAAGGGATGGCAAAAACTTTGACTCCAATAGGTAACTTAGTTTAAAGGATTGGGAGTTGGGAATCGAGTGTGCTTCCTAAGAGGTACCTAGATAAGGACAAGGCCAAACATGCAATCCTATTAAAGTACTTAGTGAAAAGAACTGAGCATTGGAGTTTGGGGAAATCATGGAAACAATAGTCTGTTAAGGAAATTGTTGAAACTTTGATGTTGAATGGAATTCACTGCAAAGGGTTGAGGTTTCAAAACTTGGGGATTTGAAGGAAATGGTACACAATATGGGTAGGTTTGAAACTTTGGCACATGAAAGTTTTGAAAGAAAATAGTCGGGATTTTGGGAATCGGGAAGAAGGCATTTGTGTATCTAGGTAAGGGAAACTTTGAAACTATGGCACAAGAAGTATCTTAAGGTAATTGGTTGGGGTTTTGGAGTCTGGAGTGATAGGGAAACAATACTTTGGTAAAGGAAACCTTGAAAGTCCGAAATTCTGACAACTTTGCACAAACTTAAGGATTTGAACAATACTACCTTGAGCACTTAGACTTTTTGAAATTTTTGTGACATCCATCACATTGATAAGCACACAAGGGATGACAAAAGGCAACTCTTAGCCAAATTTTGACAAAGGGAAAACACACATAGACTCATAGATTGGTTATGAGTGTTGGGTTAACATATTAAAACTTTAACATAGTGGACAAGGGCTTAAGATTTTGCATTTGAGGCATGTGAAACAAGGCTCCCACAGTTTACGATTTTTTTTATAAAGAAAAATGGATGATAAAGAATTAATGTTTAAAACATTGTGTGCATTGTCTCTAAGTTTTCGAGTTCTTGGCTTTTGAGAGCTGGACCCATGTCCAGCCATTCAAAGAGCGGAAGTAGCGACAAGAGTGCCTTAAGAGTGGCTTGGCTGCCCTGGGTTCCTTGTGGGTATGCACAGGGAACTCGGGGCAGCTACAATGTTTCTTGGCCATTACTAGACACTCCCAAGTGCTCCAGTGGGTGCCAAACCATTAAAAGGCATGGTTTTAAAGAATAACACTTTTCTTTAATAAAGAAACCCTAAATCTAAAACTCACCCCTCACATTCTAAATACATCATTTCTGTCATATACACCTTGCTAAACCATTTTTGCATTTTGAAAGGTAGTTGTTTGTTTTCTAAGGAATTGATCACAAAGTGACACATGTAGTTAGTAAAATAGTTTTATTAGTTTTAATTGTAGTCGGTATAGCTAGTTCTTGGATGTAAATGGTTGGAAGTTGCCAACGATTGGTAATTCTTAGCGCGTTGGCAACTTCCTAGCAATTGTCAATCACTTTGTATAGGGGACATGCATGGAATTTCCTTAATTCACAAGCTCATGAATGAATATATGCAGAAATCCTTGTGTAATTGCTATTATGAATTCTTATTGCTTTTGCATTCATTATATTGTTTACTTTATGATATTCAGTTAGGTAGAATTAGGCAGTAAACATTTGGTATTGTTGCTTATAAGAATCTTGGTAGAATACAAAGCAAGGACAGCAAAAATGGCAATATAATGGAACGACCAATGGGAGAATTAGTACAAGCAAACAAGGAAAGTGAAGAGGATCTAACACAAGATCTTGTGAACATGTGGGACGCATCTGTCAAGGAGTATGTTCAAAAGGAAGTCGTCAAGAGACAACTCTCAGGGCATGATGTGGAACAACTTACAAGTAAATGAAGTAGACCATCTTTTGAATCGACTACCAAGACTCCTTGCATGACACTTCATCATCCTACAAGATCTTTGTGCAAAAAAAGAACAAGAACAATGTTGTTAGCAAATGCTACAATAAGAGGAAAGGAATCGAAGGGAAGAAGAGGAGTGTGATATCAACCAATGATGTACTTCCAACAATTAATGTCCTTACACTGAATAAGGATAGGAAAAGGTTTCAAAGTGGTCATGAATCATTAGAGAAAAAAGGTGTACTTCCAACAATTAATGTCCTTACACTGAATAAGGATAGGAAAAGGTTTCAAAGTGGTCATGAATCATTAGAGAAAAAAGGTTAGAAAGTCCCTAAGGATAAAGGAATAAAGGGAATGAAGGAGAAGATTGAAGGGAAATAGTTGACGACACCGAAGGGTTTTTAATTGAAAGCCTGAGCCCACCTAGGAGTAAAAGATGAAGCTATCACCGGGAAGAGAAAAAGATTTTTATGACTAGAGAGTACATGAAGGGAGGGTAAGATGAAATAGCAAGGCATCTATTACTCCTTGACTAAGTGTATGTTGATCTTGCCAACCGAGCCAAAAAACCATCTATACCATCAACATCAAATGAAGAGAAGATGGAAGGAGAGCTCGTAGATTAATTGACATATTTGTACAAGAGTAACATACACCATATTGAAGAAATATTAATTTCAGAAGAGCTTAGAATGAGAGGACATGGACCTAAAACCTAGGACAAAGGGAATACTTAAAAGATCTTAAGGGCAACCTAAGTGTGAGTAATGTTGAGGAAGGACAAGTTGAAGATTCCTATGTGGCCGAGAGTGCAAGAGAAGTACCGAAAGGTACAAATCAAAACTCATCAGCTAGGGTCAAGTCACAAAGGGTGCATTGGGGAAGAAGGATGATGACTCCTTTAACAAGTCCAAATGTTGAGAGGCAAAAACTTTCTAAGTTAATAGGAAATGAATTGGAGGATCCTATACGACACTTCAAAACATGAAGCAATATGGATAGCCAATGGTTAGGATGATACAAACTACTGGTTAAGAGCATTCTTAACAACTTTGAGGGGTCTAGCAATAAAGAGGTATATAGAGCTTGAAATAACCTCTAAACCCACATGGGATGTATTGATAACAACATTTTAGGAAGAATTTCAACTATTTAGAGGCAACGGAATTATAGTAGAAATCTACAATACAAAACAAGGGAAACATGAAAATGTGTGAGCTTACAATCATGGGCTCAATGTTTTTTGGTGAAACTATCAACCTGCAAACGAATTAAAGAAGAGGTAGTTAATTGAAGGGTTGATTCCTTCACTAAGGAATAAGGTCAAAATTGTGCCACCATCCTCCTATGTTGATGCTTATAATCGAGCTATGGACATAGAAAGCAAAGATAAAACTTCTTGTCGAGGGAAGCTCAATACAAAAGATGAAAATACATAAGATAGTAGTGGTAAAGGATCCAAAATTGTCCAAGTCCTTAGGAAGGATATGCCGAGGGTGATGAAAGAGTTAAAGGCAGAAAAATAAGCCACCAAAGAAAATAAGGAACCGTGGTGTATGAATGTAAAGGTCATATCAAAACAATTTGCCCCGAGGAATTGTGTTTAGTGACATTTGCCAAATCTTAGGACATTCTATTCAAGAATGCGTATTACATAACAATAAGAAGCACACAAATGCTCTTCACACAAGGCAAACAATTGACCCACTCAATACGCTTAAAAAGCAACAAAAGAAATAATGCATCACCTAGTTGGTATTTCAATAGGAAAGGTAACAATAATTGGTTTAACAATAATAGTTGGATAGGAAAAAAAATTCAGTAGAATGCCAAAGGCAAATCTTGATACAATGTCAAAAATGCAATGAATCTGGACACTTCACTAGAAAATGCCAAAATGATCAAAACAAGGTTGGAATGTCATGCAAGTGGTGTGAACTAGGCAATCATGAAGACTATTTGTCCAAAACAGAAATCCAGCATTGGTATGATAGATGTAGTTGGACAAGATGAGGCTGTTTCATAGTCACCTGAGCACAAACAAGGATACATATCCAAACCCTTGAATGGAGAAAGAAGGGCTACAAGAAGAAAAATAAGTGGAGCAATTCATGGCAAAGGAACGAAGGATTAACATGAAACAAGTACTTCTACACGGTCAAAATCTATAAAACATATTTGAAGGCAGGGGTTCCAAACCACTATACCTATAAGAATGACAGATCTCCTATAGAGTATGCCACAATTGAGCGTGGCAATCACCAATATAGTTGGGGGTGGTCAAAATTAAAAGCTAGATGTACAAGTATAAGCATATTAATTGAACCATGACCACGTGGAGAACAAGTCATGGATCCAATGGTACTTACAATAAACACGGGGAAGAAACATGCCCTTGTGCATATGTAGATCTTGGCGAAAACCTTGACAAATACAATTGTACATGGAGGATCAAGAGTATTTTGTTTTGCTCAAAGATGCATGTAAATGTCTTAGGAAACCAACCCTCTGGCTACCAACCTTTCAATTCGGAGCAGATCAACACTAAATCAATTTTGAGGGATACTAATGGCATAGAAGGTAACAATTAAGACTCAATAATTCTTGCTAAATTTCATGGTTATTCCCTTAGGGAGGAAATCTTATGATGCACCTCTAGGGAGAGGGGTTGATAGCAGCCAAGGTAGACCATAATTGGAAGAGGAACACCCTCTCAATAGAGAATAAGGTAAGAAAGTGCGTCATTGACTTGAGAAGCTAGGTAGTGAGTGAGTATGTTGCTTCTTTCAATTCAAAGTTGGATGGAAGAGAAACATGGGCAAACGAGGAGAGAGGTTTCATGGAGCCAAACAATAAAGGGGTACTTGACCTCCAACATTGTTAAGAAGATGAAACAAGTTCCTTATGTGGAATGTTTTACTGGCAATATGTTGTAGATTGAGAATATCGAAGAGGAGGGTAGCGATTAGGAATGACAAGCCATATGTTCAATTTAGAATTGAGGAGTAAGGGGGAGTTGCTAAACTAGATGATATGCGAGTCCATAATTTTGAACAAGAGAAGATAATAAAGCATGAGGAAGCAACAATGAGGAAACTAAATCTAGGAGAGGAGAGTAACCCTTAGATGATCCTAGTAAGAGATGATTGGAACCTAGTGATCAAAGCTGTCACATTCAAAATTTTTGTGTACAAAGATACCTTTGCATGGACATACAAAAATCTGAAGGGAATATCGTGTACACAAACTCTTCTTAATAATAGGAGAACAACCCATACAAAAACAACTTTATTGAATGAACAAAAATTATGTAATGAAAGTTAGAGGAAGTAAAAAAGATGTTAGAGGTGGGTATAATCTTCAAAGTAGAGATTGATGATTGGATTTTCTCCAATAGTCATATCATTGAAAAAAGAATCCAAATAGAACCAAATATGTGTAGACTTCAGAAGCCTCAATGAAATTACTACCAAAGATACACTCCCAATTCCTTTCATTGTTTCAAACTTGGAGGAAGTTGTGGGTCTTGAAATCTATTCCTCTATGGACAGTTTCTTCAACTATTATTGGATAAATATAGCAAAGACAAGTTGAATATCACATTTGTGGTGGAAGATGGGGTCTATACATATATTTGGATGCCATTTGGACTATGTGATGCTTTGGATACCTTCAAGAATAATTCTTCACATCTTTGACAAGATGTTAGTGGAGAATTTTAAAGCATTCCTTGATGATTGGTCAATCTACACTGATGAGGAAACCTATTTGAAGGATCTTACTGAATGAAGGGAACGATGCAAGTCTGCCTGATTGGCCTTGAACCCAAAGAAATGCTTATTCATGGTACGACAAGGTAAATTACTTGGACATAGCCTATAAAGTGGAATTAAAAGATTGACCCAAATAAAATAAGGGTAATAGTACATATGAAAGCATAAAGGAATGCTATGGGATTTAAGTCATTATTGGACCATGTTGGTAATTATTGATGGTTTATAAAGAAATTTTCTCAATTATCTTACTTGTTGGACATTCTAATGGGGAAGGGCCAAGCATTTACATGGACAAAGGATCAAGAGAAGACATTTAATTAACTAAAGATATGCCTAATCAGTTCCCCCATCCTAGGACACTGAATTGAAGTAAGGAATTTCACATGCACAGTGCTTCAAACATTGCAGTTGGAGCACCAACAACAATTGGGACTGTTAGGGTTAGACCATCTAGATTTATTTGCCAATTCACTATTATCAAGGGTGAAACGTGAATATAGTGTAACAAAAAGGGAAGCGCTAGAAATGGTTGAATACGTATATAAGTTTTAACATTATCTCCTAGCAACACCCTTCAAATTCTATGTGGATCACCAAGCATTGGTGTACTTAGTAAATAAACCAATCTTCAAGGGAGGGTAAGCAAATGTTTACTATTATTGCAAGAATTCACATTCACTATCATAGTATGACTGAGGAAGAGTCATGTTATAGTAGACCAATTGTCAACAATATAGTCAGGGTAGTAACCAAAAGGAGTAAATGAAGTTTTTTTGGATGCCCACTTATTCCAGATAGCAACACTATGTATGAGAACATT
Source organism: Chamaecyparis obtusa (assembly GCA_027943335.1). NCBI lineage: Eukaryota > Viridiplantae > Streptophyta > Pinopsida > Cupressales > Cupressaceae > Chamaecyparis > Chamaecyparis obtusa. The sequence goes on from BSBK01000645.1 coordinate 783,308, forward strand.
GGAGAATGAAGGAGATGCCACTCGAGGAGTGGAGAAAGCTAGTCCACAAAAGCCAAATATTCTAACTTATCAATGGACTGTCGTACAAAATGGGATACAACCATGTTCTAAGATGGTGTCTCAAGCAAGGAGAAATAAGAGGCATACTAGAAGAAGCGCATTAAGGATTGGAAGGAGGCCACATGGTGCCGAATGCCACAACCACAAAAGTTCTCTTGGCTAGACTATGGTGCCTACCATGAAACACAAACGTACAAGAATGCGTAGTTGTGTTTGTTAGTGTGAATGTGGTTTTATTCTATTCATAGGCTTAAGTTTACTTAGGTGGTCGACATATCACATTATTAGATATTAGTTACATAGTATTAATTAATGTTTATAGTGCATTTAAATTTTGTTTGCAGTAGTTAGATGGCGGTTGTTTATACCTCATCACAACTTAATTTATATAGGGTGTTTGTACATTCTATATTATCTCAATTCAGTTATCACTCATTGGTGAAATAACATTGTGTTGCTTCCCGTGCATTGTGAAGGTGGTTGTGTTTGTAGATTGTTGTTCTTAGGTGGATACACCAACACGGTATTGGAGCAAACATTTTTGCATCCCCTTTCATGCTGAGTGTTTTCATTAGTTAGTGTCTTTCAGGCTTTTGAGAGTTTTCTCTGCAAGAGGATATTCAACATTTGTGCTTTGTTTGGGCCATTGCATTTGGTGCACAAAGTTCTAGTATATCTCTCTATAGATATATTGGTTGTGCATATTACTTTCTACAAGGCATTGTTTATATTTTCATTTGTAGTGGGCTTTTTTTTGCACCAAATGTTGTATTTAATCTCCACGTGAGGCCCATGAGTACCAGCCTTGGTCCACACCACTGGTCAATTCATTTCTTTGCACCATTGTTTTCTGCAAACCCTTTGCTCGACATTTTGACAACTTGTGGGGTGGTTTTTTCATTGAGAGATGACACATTTAGTGGTTCGACCCAATCCTATTTACTCTTTGCAGTGCTTTTGGATGCTTTGCCAAAAGTTTGTTGGTCAATTTTATCTTGTTATTGGTGGTTGGTGGATTTGATGATCAGGTTTCATTTATGCTTATTGACCCATGATATTTGTGGTAGGGCTTGGCATCGGCTTTTAATTTCCTCTTGACCATTGGGTTCGATAAATTGGTCAGTATTGCTATTGATCGACTTGTATTGGCTTGTTGTGTATTCTGTTTGGATCGACCTCACATATTTGGCCTACGACTAAGGGTTTTACCTGATTGAGCATCAATTAGTTTTGAAAGCCCATTTGGTTTTGATTAATAGTTGCACAAAGCACTTATATTGGCCTGCACCTGCTATTTATTGGCATGGTTATTGTATTTAGAGAGATTTGCATTATTGTTTTTTTGGCAATTCATTTATTGAGCTCAACAATTTGCTTGCCTAAGTTAGGTGCCTACATCAATTCATGGTGCACAGATGTTTCCTTGGCTTGATCTCATTGACTTTTTGATTTGGAATGGATTTTATGCTTGGCTAAACTCTCAACCAAATGCTTATGTTGTGTTATTATTTCCACACTTAGTGTTTGGAGTGGTGGGCCTATTGTGTTTGGGTCAACAATGATAACACTCAGGATCGAATCCCACATTGTGCTTGGAGTGCTATTTCTTGCTCCTTTTCTACCCCAGTGCTCTAACCTTTAGTTGTGATTTGGTGCTGATCATGGCTCAAGGCTTGAGGTTGGCAGAGGCAAGCCAAGACATAAGGGGGTGAGGGCTACCCACCACTGCATCACATATTGAGTCTCTCTTAGCCCACCTAGCTTATTTTTCACCCCAGCAAACAGATGTGGTCACATGGAGGGACTAGTTGCTTTCTATTAAGCCCTCGGGTGCTCATATCAACCTTCTAAAGTGCATAGTTATTTTTCCAACTAGTGTAACTTGCTCATATAGAGGTTGATTTTCATAAACTAGGCACAAACGGATAGTTGACTTTGTCAACTTCGCATTAGTACATGTATGTTTCAATGGTGTTGTAGTTTAATGCCGATTTTATCTAGTTGAAGTCAAATATTGGTTTCACCCAATTTCTTGTGAATGAAGGGGTTACTTGTTTGTATTGTGTGAGATATTTCACTACATTTTGTTATTTATGATGGATTTGGCTAAAGTGGAACTTCCTACTCCGTACAATTATCATGTGGAAATCCAATAAGGAGATTTTTTTGTTGAAATTGCAATTGAAGAGAATCACATTAGGCCAAGATCTTGAACCCACAAGTGTTGTAGAAAAGAGAAAATGGTTTGATAGAAGAGATGAAGCTTTTGGCACTCTTATTATGTCTGTTTCTCCTTATCTTCGATATCACTGTCTTGTACACATCCCAATGACATTTGGACTACCCTAGAGGGTCTCTTTGGTAAGCCAGATAAGATGAGGAAATAGGAGAATGAACTAATGAGTCTTAATCCTAGAGATTATGACAATATCCAAGACTCCTTCACAAAGCTTAGTTCTCTTAGATTGCGGTTGACAGAGTGTGGGGTCACTAAAGAGGATGAACAATTGATTCTATCTATTCTCTCTAAGCTAGGGCCTAATTATATAGTGTTTGTTTCTGCATTTTATGCTACTATGGATGTTGTAGGTAGTGCCCACAAAATGCCTTCTCTTGATGCTTTTGCAGCTCAATATACAAGGGAACAAGCTAAGCTGGCACAAATGGGCACATTGTCGCAACCAAGGTCTCAAGCACTTCCTGCAAGAGATCCACATCCAAAGGCCCCAATTGGCAAGGGTGAGAAACAAAATAAGGATTCTAAGTTTGATGAGTGAGATAAAGGTTCTCCATCACAACATACCCCCGAGTCCAAGCCCACTTATAAAGTGGATGACGATGAAATGTGCTAATTTTAAGGGATCAAGACATGATGAGTATGGGTGTTATGATAAGAAGATTGATGAGCTTACACACCTTCAAGAGAACAACATTCCACTAAACTCATCAGTGTTCTCCTTTAACATCACAAGCGACAGAATCTTCATCAAAATAGTCAGGGATTGCAGGATTTGTAGATGTGATGAAACATAAAGCACTCTTGACCTCTACTTTTCCTAAAAATGGGAGATGGCTTCTTGATTTAGATACATCTCATCATATGACGTCTTTTATGGATATATTCTCTTCTTTTGAGCCTTGTAATTCATCCGATATTTTGATGGGTAACAATACATACATGAAGATTTCTGGAACAATTTCTATTGCTATGGGAGAGGGATCTTGTATTGATGATTTTTGTGTTCCCTCCTTGACCACTAATCTCCTTTCAGTTTATCAAATTATGCATGGTGCACAAGGTAAGATAGCTGAGTTCGCTCTTGATTATGTATACATTAGGCATATGGAGACTAGAGATATCATTGCTACAGGGGCGGTGGATCATGCATCTCGATTCTATTCCTTTTCTCATTTTAAGCACGATGATGATGTTCCTTTGGCTAATGGTCACACCTTTTCATCAAGGGCGAATCTTGTTTGTGAGAAGTCTAGTCACTTGAATCTTGGTGTTCTTGAAACTAGTGTTGAGCTTCGTACTAGTTGTTGTGTGGTTTTCACATCATTGCTCCATTACAAATGGGGACCCCCTCTTTTTGCTGATAGGTCTAGGTGGTCAGGTTAGTGCTAGCAACAATTCAAGATTTAGAGGTCTTCTTTGGGTAGAACTTGAAAAATTTGCAAAATTTGGCTAAGTTTGGAAGTCAGAATTAAAAGAGAAATTTTGAGCTAAGGGTAAAATTGCCTAAGTATGAAAGAGGAGATGAGACACCTCTTCGTCCCAAGTGAAAGGGAGACGAGACACCTCTTTGTCTCAATTGAAAAGGAGATGAAGTCTCTTCTCATCTCAAATGGGGTGGACGAAGCCTCTCCTCATCTCAAATTATAGGTGGAGGAAGCACCTCCTCATCTCATATTGGGTAGAGCAAAGAAGGAGATAAGGGATGAAGTTAGATCCCAGGGGAAGGAGTTTGAAACTCAATTCAAAAGGTCCAAAATTCTAAGTGGTAGGCCCTCATCGTTCAAGTTAGAGGCCTTGGGTGTAATGTCCCCTTTTTAGCTAGTGTCAGAGGACGAGTTGTTAGCCTATTATTGTGTCCCTCGTAGGCTAATTATTGTGGATAGAGGGACTTCTGAGGCAGAGGCTCGGTTATGGGAGGGTCTTGTCTTCTCTACAATTCAATATGTTCCAGTTTGGTCTTCATTTGGCTTGGATTGGACTTCGTTTGGACTTAGTTTCATGTACTTACTATTTATGGTAAGTCTGGTGATGATTGAGAGGGACCCTTTCTATTTTTGGAAAGTGCACTTGGTCACGTGGGGAAATAGTAGGTGTGACTCCTGTTTCAGACGACATTTAAGGATAAGTATTTTGGGAGTTATTATTATTTTAGTGGCCAAATTATTATTAAATCATTAAATGGCTTGTTATAAAGTTATAATTTAACTTTATAATTTCACTTAAGTTGAGGGTCGAGTCTTCATAAGAAGGGGGCTGAATTTATTAATTATTTATGAGCATAACCCAAAGTTTTATTTCATTAATGATGCCAATGCAATGTTATAACATTTTAATGTTAATAAAGAGCTTTTTGGAGAAGTTCGAACTTCTCTTGGAGATTATGTAAATTTAATAAGAGAAGTCCAATTCATTATGATTGTGCATCTATTTTTCTATGATTTTGTGGAGAACAGAGACCAAGGATTTCAGACTTTAATCTGTCATTGGAGAACGATATTTCTTCAGGTTTGCATCCATTTGAGGTAGTGAATTATCCATCGAATTTGGCATCCAGGAGAGCTTCATACAAAGGTTCTATTTGTGAATTTGATGAAGAGTTGTGCCAAGGGTTTCAGATATTGAGAGCTAGAAGAATCGAGAATTCTTCAAGTGTGTTTGCACTGAGAACTAGTGTGACATTCCAACGATTTGTGCACAAGTATGGTATCACACAGATACTATCATTGGGAATAATGGTAACAGATTGGTTTTAATTTCCGTAGGCGGCTGAAGATAATCAAATTGTGTGCCGCGATCAATCCTTTGTAAGCAGCGATTATTGTATTGACTGTCGCGCCCGTTCTAGAGGGCAATATGTTATTATTTGGCAGCAGCGATAACGTTCACTAGCCCGTGTGTAAAGGGAGAAGGGCACTTTTTTGCTTTATGTGCCAGCATTTCAATTTCCAAGCAATAACGTCAAGAGGATCTTCATATATTTCTTCTAATTGTACACTAGAAGAGTCAATGTTGGTTGCAGATATATTTTCAGGTTCCTTGGTGTTTGAAAATAATTGAATTGCAAACATATTTAGTTTGTAAATCTTTGCATACATAATTGGTATCGTTTTGTAACTCTCATTAAAATTTCATGTACATGGTAGTTGAATGTTCCATATAAGGATAGTGGTATAGAGTTGATAGTATATCAGTTGCATTTTAATTTGTTATTTCAAGCATTATAAATTGAATTCATGCAACGATATTGTAAAACTATTCAAATACAAACCAACAATTGCAGACACATTCAAGAAATCAGAATTTAGACATTGCATGACAACTGTTTGACGAAATATCAAACATCCAGAATTGAGTTTTCAGAGTAGAACCACAGGGGTTCTTACAGTGGTATGAAGCTCTCCTGGATGCCAAATTCAATGGATAATTCACTAACTCAAGTGGCTGCAACCTTGAAGAATATGGAAGATGAAGCAATTGAGAATATGAGCCATCACAAGGCAATATGAGCCTTGGTTCGAAGAGCAAGAGAGCAAGGGATTAAGTATATGGAAGATGAAACAATTGAGAATATGAGCCATCACAATTGAAGGCTTAACAATGATTTTTCATCAGCAAGGGGTATTTATCAAGTTTCTAGATGAATATGCTGAGGTGACAGCCCTTTCCTCAACCAATGAGAACATGCCAAGTGTCCTCATAGGGGATTATTAATAAGATTGTGTCTAGGTTCATTGAATGTGAAAACAAAATGAGGATGAGGGGCACAATTTTCAAGGTGATGAGGTGGCATAGGCTCACATGGCCTTTTTCTGATTGGCTCTTGGAAGCATTTGAATTTTTTCATTGGTCTACTAGTTGGTGGCTTCTTCTGCAAGCTCTCTCTTCTCATTGGTCCATTTGTTGGTGCACCTTATCTAGTTGTTATGCATGATCTATTTTCTTATTGGCCCATGAAGGCAATGTAATTTTTCTATTGGCCTACATAGTGGTGCCTAATTGTAATTGGGTGGACATTTAATATTTGTAGCTATGGTCATGAAAACCCTAATTAGGGCATATGTGGTTTAATCTTGGCCCTTCATTTCAAATCGATCTTGGCCATTCATTGTAATTGAGCCCTTACATAAAGGCTTTCTCACATCATTTGTAAAAGGAGTTATGCTGGAGAATTGTTGCCAAAGTACTACCAAAATTGTTCTTTATTCATTGTTGTGCCTTGCATATGGATATATATGATCATTTTGGAGTATAGCATGGTTCTTTGCATCTCTCACTTAGATTAGGATTTAATTCATGTTGAATAGAAGTAGAAGTAGATGGATGGAAGATATTGTTGAATGGTGATCAATGGTGAAGCTAATGTCCATACCTTTTGTTACTTGTTAATTGGAAGTAAAGGTGTAAGGATAGTCGAGGCCTAAATTGCAAGTGTTTAACTTCTATTGAAGATGTTCATTTAGATTGGGCCTTCATAAGGTATTTGGATGAGCATTGCTAGTGTGAAAATCATTCCTGCATCTATAGAAAATAGCACCTTCCTATGCCTAGTTGGTTTGGCAAAGCAAGGATTGGTTAGAGGCTCACCCCATCATCAACATTATCCTACAATCTTAGAGTTAGATTAGATTTTCTTTCCTTGCAATTTGTTCATTTGAAGTAAGTGAAGAAGTTATAATCAAGTTGATATCCATTGAATGAATAGCGTAAGTCGCTTTGTGATAACCAACATATCACATCATAAAAACTAAGTAAAGTCCATGATTAAGAAGGAACCTTGAGGTTGTCTCATTTGATCACACAATCTAGATACATTGTTTAACATATGAGCATCCTTATTCAAGAGAGAGTTGGAGATTTGGTGTTTCATCCTGAAGCACTAAGTATTCAATTATGTATGTTGTAGTGGAACAAAACTCACATCAACACTACTCCACCTCTTGCTGCTTCAAATTTGAGTTCTACTCTTTAGCAGGTTGATCATAGTTTTTCAAATCTTATTTTGTGGGACGATTATTTAGTAGGTATTTCAAACTTGTTTGTGGAGGTTCTTATTGCAAATTTCAGAGACATACTTGAGGGTATTTGCCTCCTCTTTGATAACAGTTTTTGCACAATTGTTGATTCATCTTCATTGTCTTTGGAGATTGACATACACGAGTTTCCTACTTAAGTTGATTTGTTACATTTCTTGGTTGAGTTTGATCACGATTATGTGGTGACTTATTCAAGCTTGGAGATTCCTACTCATTTTTTATAGAATTCTCTTTGGAGCCTATATTCCTTCTTTTAGTTGGACATGGAGTGGTTTCTTCGTCATTTGGTGGACTTGTTTCTTCCTAAGGAGAGATGTGTTGCTTGTTGACATTGGATCATCTTTTGTTTTCAGGCATACTTCATTAGCATTGGAGCTTCTTCAGTATGGGTGGGGATATCATGTCTTTCATTTTCTTCCTATTAAGGGATACTCAACTGTATATACATGATGTATGTAGTTCTTGGGGGGTATCGTTGAGTCCTTTGTGCATCATCTTGTTTGTTTCTTTTCTCTATTTCGGAGAGATACTTCATTGGCATTGGAGCTTCTTCAGTATGGGTGAGGATATCGTGTCTTTCATTTTCCTTTTTATTAGGGGATACTCGATTGTATATACATGATGTATGTAGTCCTTGGGGGTATCATTTGAGTCCTCCATACATCATCTTATTTGTTTCTTTTCTCTCTTTTAGAGAGGAGTTTTATCCCAATGGGTTTTCCCCCTTTTTCCGGTTTGTGAGAGATTGCATTGCATTATAGTTGTGAATGGGTACCTGTAACATGGCCTAGTTGCTAGAACCCATATTGCATCTCATATTGCATAATAATATCACTCCCTAAGTTGCACTTGAGGGGGGGGGATGTTGGTGTGAATGTGTTTTTATTCCACTCACATAGGCATAAGTTTATTTAGGTGGCAAACATATCACATTATTAGATATTAGTTACATAGTGTTTAATAATGTTTATAGTGCATTTAATTTTTTGTTGAGGTAGTTAATGGTGCTTGCTCAAACCTCATCACACCTTATAGGGGGTATTTGTACATATTTATTATCTCAATTCACTTATCACTCATTGGTGAAATATCATCATGTTGCTTCTCTTGCATTGTGAAGGTGGTTATTTGCAGATTGATGTTCCTGGCTGGATACACCAATAGGGTGTAACACTTGGTAGAGAGTAGGGAAACCATTGAAAAGAGACTATATGCCACTCTCGCCATCACAACCACAAGAGCTCTTTGAGAGGTGGGAACTGAATTTTACTGGCCCAATTGGGGTTAACCAATTGCACCAGTGTAGATATATCATTGTGGCTACCAAGTATTTAACCAAATGGGTAGAAGCTAGAGTATGCCAGACAATACAACACTTAGGCAAGATTTATTTATGAACAAATTTCCCCTCGGTATGGTATTCTTATTCAAATTACTAGTGATAGAGGAGGCCATTTTGTGAATCATGTTTTTCACCTGATGATGACCAAGTTTCAAATTTTAACACCCTCTCAAGTCCATACCGTCCAAGGGGAAACATGCAGGCATAATCAGCAAATTATTCATTTTTGTCATCCACAAATCTTGTGGTATTGAAGAAATAGATGGGGAGGAAAAACTACTAGCGGTACTATGAGCCTATTGAACAACGTACAAAGTAACTATTGGACATATGCCTTTTCAGTTGATGTATGGCCAGGAAGTAGTGGTGCCTGTTGAGTACATGGTGCCAAGTTTAATAATTGAAATAGAGAATCGCATAGGGGAAATTAGAAGTCTAAAAGAAAGACGTTTTCAATCAAACAAGATTTATAAAAGAAGAGTGTTAGCACAATGGGCAACAGATGCAATGCAAAAGTGACGAAAGTATTGGCATGACATGCACCTACGAAGAATGAATTTCCAACTTTGTTAGTAGTACAATGGTTGTAACGAAATAAAACTAGACAAGTTCAAGGTAAGGTGGTTGGGACCCTTTAAAATAAGAAAAGTATTAGAGAATGGAGCCATAAAAATAGATAACTTGAGCAAAATACCTTGATGAAGGATAACATTAATGGGCCTAAATTGAAATCATACAGAGAAAGAAGAAAGGTCGCCCTTGCAATCAATATGTTGGATTGGATGACCAACGAAAATGAATCAATTAACAAGAATGTAGTACTAGAGGAAAATCCCATCATAAAGAATCTGGATGGAGTCACCATTGCTAGAACACATCCACATTTGACAAATTGTCTATTTGGCTCACCAGCCAAATGGATAAATTTGTACATTAAATGGGGATTACATGCACCATATTCTAGAGAGTTAATGGGATACATTAGCTATGAGTTGAACTCGGATGAGGCATGCCAAAAGCAATACAATGACAAGATGACAAGGGAAGATTATTATCAACCAGCAGAAGAATATGTAAATCTAGAAGATGAACTAGGTCTGGATCTATGACCAATAATGATGGCCAAATATTACATGGTACCAGAATGTTCGGGGTATGATGAGGTCATAAGAGAATGCACAAAGAAGCATAATTTAATACCTCCACCACTAGAAACACCTTTCTCAAATGGACTATGGGGAGCAGTCTACAAACCTCTAGCCAACCCATCCATACAAGGGGATGAAGTCGGTGCCAACAGCGAGGAGGAAGATTTATTGTTGACTGCCTAAATATGAATGAAGGTGTGGAAATGAGTTCTATGGTTGACAAGATTTTTGAATTAGAATACCTGGGAAGCTGTTGTGTAAACAAATGCTATAAACAATTGTTTCATTCTTGTATGTTAAGACATGAGATGGAAATAAAACCAGAAGTAGTCAAATTAAAAGGCAAAGAAAGGACATCAGAGGTTGAATCTAAATTAGAAGGAAAAAAGAAAAATGTGATAATAAAAGATCAAATTCCACCTGTAAAAATTATATAGGGTTTGGCTATAAAGTACAGCTAGCAACTCTTTACATTGTACAACTAGGAGAGACGCCTATAGAACAGTGATTCAAGGCAAAAAAAATCCTGTCATATGACAGTTCTCTTATTCCTCCTACACCATACAACAAGCAATTCTGCATATTTTATGGCTCTCATTTTCTTCTATCACAAGATCAGCTTCCCTTCCTATTGTATGACAAATCTCTTGTATAATATGGTGGTATAATGTTTATTGGCATTCTTTGATAAATGAAGTACAGCATCATTTGGTGAAAACTGTGCGACTGAGGAAAAGTGTAATATTGCCCCCTCCATCTTCACATGGGACAACAATCCCATGGTGACCTCACCATCTTCACATCATACGACGACCTCAATTGGTACAGTAGTTTCTGAAACGACATCACCTAGAGGCTAGGATGGTGAAATTGGTCAAATAGTATATGACATCCTTTGAAGCAAGGCACACAACATAAAGAAGAGTTTATATCCATATGACATTTTCATCCTCAACATTGTGTAGCTTGGACGATTCTTCATTGTATAACCATCACCATCCTACATCGTAGAACCTTTGTCCATCGTATGATGCAAAGTACAATATTTGGTCATTAACATCGTATGTCCTTTTCCATCTAGCGGACACTCTACATCGATATTGTACCGCCAACCATTGTAATATTCTTCTGATGCAAATGCAATGATATTGGTCAATGTATTAGCCTCCTTGAAGCAAATGGTGGAAAGAGATTGAAAGCTTTTGAAAGAATCCCTTGTAGTTTCCAAGCTGGGATGTACCTCGATTTCAAAGCATTTGATGATCAATAAGTTTCTTTCCAAAATTAAAGATTTGGTGTTGAAGCAAAGTTCTATTTTAGCCCTTGGAAAGAAACTATAGCTCAAGCCATTGTCTTTGCCCCATTTATCAATCATGGCAGAATAAGAGACTAAACAGATCAGTTAGCCTTGCTTACCAGACCAGCAGCTCCCACTCTGCATTGGATGCCTTTGGAGGCCCAGTTGAAGTTTCACATTATCCCTTTATAATCGCCATATTACATTCTCACAGTTGGCTTTAATTAAATTAGCTCCATTTGCAGCGTGTCTGTAATATGAGGTCACCTGTTTTAACCTTATCATATAAGCTGCTGGACTAGACCAACAGATTCAGCCTTGTTGTTTGAGCCCTTCTCAAATATGATATTATAAGCTCCTAAAAGAGATATTAGGTGTTCCTTAGCCAGCATTTAGCTCTTCTGATGCACAGGTCGCCTTTGGAGCCCCTGTTAGAGGTGACTGTATTTTCAGTCTGCAGTCTTCCCATATAAAGGACCTTTTTTCCCACCAGGCTCTTAATCAGACTACCTCTGACATAGCCACTTCTAATTTGTCTAAGGAAGTGGCAGAGGGTAGTCTTTTTTCCATGGAAAACCTTTCCATTTCTCTCCTTTGGGACTTCTTAGGAATTTTAGAGAAGGGGCTATTTCCCAGATTGGTGGCCCCTTAAATTGTTTTAGTATTGCCATTGAAAATATTCCCGAAGTAATCTGGGCAGATTCAAATTTCAAACAATACTTGTCTTCTGTAAAACACATGTGAATACTTCATAAACAAGTTCACAGTTTAAGAAGAGGAGTTGGTAGTAGACTTACCATATCTTTCAGAACCATGCAAAGACACATGGCTTGGAAATGTTTCCCTATCAATACAGGACAATGACCACTCCGAGATAAAAGAGTGAAGCAGAATTTGGACAGCAAGCAGATAGCCAGAATTAACTAAGACCTTGATTTATGGCATTTCCATCTTAGGATATGTCCCAACCAGTAGTGCAAGGATAATGATAAATGTTTGGAACATGACAATGCTTCTGCTCGATTTCTATCCAGATGGAGAGCATAAATGTCATCATACCTGAACATCTGGCCTTTTAAATCATATTGTCAGGAGCCAATAATCACACTCTGCAATCCCAGGCACGTTATTGTGGAAGTGGAATTCTTATTGAAAGTTGCGACTTTTCTACCATAGGATGGCCCAACCAGTAACATAAGGATAATGATAAATGGTAGGAACATGACAATGCTTCTGCTCAATTGCTATCAAGGTGGAGAGCATAAATGTCATCCTAAGTGAACATCTGGCCTCTTAAGTCATATTGTCATGAGCCAATAATCACATTCTCTGCAACCTCAGGCACATTATTGTTGAAGTGTAATTCTTATTGAGAGTTATGACTGCACTCACAATTGTCAATAATTTAATGGTAATTTGGAAACAGGACAAAAATGGATAATCTGTTAATGGATTCTCAAGATTTTATGAAATTTCAACTTTGAGAATTCACTCTTAGCTTAGCTCATACGAGTAATTATGCATATATTTTGTCTAATAGGTGATTGTTGCATAAATGCTGTGTTGCACTCTTTCTATATGACGGATTTTAAATATGTATTCGTGAGATTCTTGTTCAATTAATCTGACTGATATTTTTCAGTGTCTGATTATTGCTCTCATGTATTGATATACAGGGCGACATTGGTGATGGACTAGACGTGCTGGTAAGGGTTCATTCTGAATGTCTTACTGGGGATATCTTTGGGTCAGCAAGGTGTGATTGTGGAAACCAACTTGCACAAGCCATGCAACAAATTGAGCAAGCTGGCAGAGGAGTTTTAATTTACTTACGTGGTCATGAAGGCCGTGGTATTGGTCTGGGACACAAACTTCGGGCTTATAATCTCCAAGATGAAGGCCATGATACTGTTGAAGCTAATGTGGAACTTGGACTGCCTGTTGATTCTCGTGAATATGGCATTGGAGCACAGGTAAAGTCTTTTATTTGAATTGTTGAGAGAAGCAATTTGTTTCCATGAGTATTATATATATTCTTGTTAATAATCCATGATGCTACATAAATAATCATGAGGAGTTTTTGGTGTTTTCAAAATGGTCGATTGTATACTGTAGAATTAGGTTCCAAAAAGTCTACCCTGTTTTGTATGTCTTAAGTTTGGTAATCCTGAATGCCTGTCTAGTAGATGTTACTACCTCCGTGATGATCATGACGTTACTATCTCTGTCTTTACCATGATTTCACTACCCATGTGTCAATGATAGATGCAGATTGTATGCACCTTACTATTTTTACTTGATTAGTTTTACTATTTTGGCATTATTGTGTTTGGCCCACAGTCATTGGCACTAGTTCAAAATACCTTTTTGACTTTAAAACAATTGTCATGTTAGTATTCCAAATATTTTTATCTGAAGTTCTAACATCATATCCCCCTTTTGGCTCCAGATCCTGAGGGACATAGGAGTTCGGACTATGAGGGTGATGACAAACAATCCTGCTAAGTATGGTGGTCTCGGAGGTTATGGGTTGAAAATAGTGGGACGGGTTGCTGTTAATCCAAGAGTAACACACGAGAACAAGAGATACTTGGAGACAAAGCGTTCCAAAATGGGCCACATTTATGGGACAGATGTATCAGTGCCTTTATCTTCAGTCAATCAAAACAATCTAATCCACAAAACTACCTCCGAATCTTCATGATTCTAACTATAGATCAGATTTGGAGTTTGTGAAGCAAAACAATTAGTTCTTTCATATTAGGAGCGTAGTAGTAGAAAACGAGGATTGCCAACAAAATCTTGAATGAAAAGAAATAGAAAGAATAAATTCTAGGTGTTATTTCTTGTATTCGATTAAAGGATAAGATGAAAAATAATCAGAATATCCTATCCTATATTATTTGAAGCTGGGGCTGGAACAAACAATTATTAAATGCTTAAACTAGACAAGAACTTGTAATGTGAGGAGATAAATGACATAAGTGCTACTTGGCCAAAACTTTCTTCTGATTGATACTTGGACATAAGTGCTATAGCAAACATGACAATCAGATCTCGATTTGAAGAATGACCGTCAGAAATACTAGATCATTTTCGCATTTGTTGAATGGATCTTGTCATGTCGCCTTCACTAGAATAAAATTGATGAAGACTCTTTCATGGATGTTAGTCGGGTGGTAAAAATAATTAAATTTATGTTGTTGAAAAGTAATTAAAAAATAATTTATATTTAATTATTTGAAAATGTCTTAGGTCCCAGGTCGAAAAAGTGTGTTTAAAAGGACATTTTTTATAATATATAACTTAGAGGAATACACAAAATAAAATATAGAATTTTTTTTTGGTAAAATAGTTGATGAAAATACCCCCTCCTTTACAGTAATTCTATATTGGGATTATCATACATGGTTTTTTTTTATATGGAATTGTAAAGGATTTGAACTTGGTACCATTTAGGTGACTACTGTTGATTTACAAGGATCGTATATAGAAAGAATCTGAATGCTTACTATTGCTTGATATTGCCGTTGTGATTGTAGAATACAATTGCCTTCGTTATTGATTGATTCTACAATAACAATAGGGTATATGTATATATTGAATAGTCATGTAATGAATAGACATGACCGTATATACTTATGGTCATGTCACTTCATTACATAACTATTAGTTAACATATCTTAACCAATAGTTTATTCATACTTTGCATTATATATATATATATATATATATATATATATATATATATATATATATATATATATATATATATATATATATATATATATATATAAGTTCACACGTGCATATTAATATATACTTACTTTTCAATTATATTATATAGTATATATATATATATATAAATATATCTATATTTATATGCATATCATGATTGTCTCGTCGTTTATTAAACACGAACGAACAATACTTTAACACTCCCTCTTGAGAGAGAGTTTAATAGAATTTGTAGAATCTTTTCATATCATGATATCCAGCACATCCGGGACAGACCCTTTCAGGAGTCGATCATGATAGACATCAAGATATCCGGCACATCCGGGACAGACCCTTTCGGGAGTCGATCTTGACAAGTTATTACATAGTAATAATCTCAGCGTTAAGATGTCCGGTCCTATCCGGGACAAACCCTTTCGGGAGTCGATCTTAACAATTATTACACACCAAGTAATAACATAAGCAACAAGATGTCCGGTCCTATCCGGGACAAACCCTTTCGGGAGTCGATCTTGAAGCCTGGTTACTATTGTCAAGATCGTCACCTTGACATAGTAACCTATATACACAGAAGATCGTGATCTTCACAATTCAGAAGGATCCTAATATGATTCATATGGATACTAAGAAATCATATATTACATAATTCAAGATATGAAGTATCACCTAACATGTGATACCCAATTTTCAATATCACCTAACATGTGATATGAGGAATCACCTGACATGTGATACCCAATTTTCAATATCACCTAACATGTGATATGGGGAATCACCTGACATGTGATACCCAATTTTCAATATCATCTAACATGTGATATGGGGAATCACCTGACATGTGATACCCAATTTTATATATCACCTAACATATGATATGAGGAATCATCTTAGATCGTGATACCTAATTTCCATACCACCTTGATATGAGGAATCACCTTAGACTTCTCTCTCAAGGAGAAGAATGCAATAACATACAAGATGATAGATGAAACTCCTTTTCATCTAAGGCTTCATTCTCCAACATGCCAAGTTTATCTCGAAGGTACACAACCTTACCTCTAGTAAGAAACTTGGTGAGAATATCAGTCATATGTTCTGTAGGGA
Organism: Chamaecyparis obtusa; assembly: GCA_027943335.1. Taxonomy (NCBI): domain Eukaryota; kingdom Viridiplantae; phylum Streptophyta; class Pinopsida; order Cupressales; family Cupressaceae; genus Chamaecyparis; species Chamaecyparis obtusa. The sequence goes on from BSBK01000645.1 coordinate 799,269, forward strand.
TAATGTACCTTGAATAGCATACTGTGCACTATATCTCTTATATAGTTTGCATCACTCTAGGTGAACCCCAAGTTATGTAAGAGATAGTATAAAAGTATTTTAGCCAGCACACATGAGACTCAATCTCATGATCATAGTCTTCTGGATGCTTCCTTTAAGGTCTTTGTAACAACCTCCTCACCTCCTCGTCCAAGGTTGTTTAGATGAACTATTATGCTCCCTCTGAATCTAATATCAACCTTCTGTGAGGAAGTTGTGTCTTTGTCCTATAGTCTACATTATACTCTTTTCTTGAATTCCCAACCATCTATCTAGGAATATCGTGACCTAGATATCTTCATAAAAGCCTTCTAGTTCACATACATGGTACTACAACATGAAAATATCTTGCTCCAAGAGACTCTCATCATCTGATACATGATTATGTTAAAATTTTAATCATAACATTATTCATAGGAGTAGTTTCTCGTACACACATGTACTTGTCAAATTCCATAATAACATGAGTGAATGTAATAAATTGAGGATTTATCCCCATGCTTGGAAAGACCAAACATTCATGATAGTTTGGCTTCCATCTGAAGCTCCAAGTACATGCATCAACCTCTTGACCTTCTCATCCAAGGTTGCTTCTGATAGATTGTTAGACTCTCTCAGAATCTGATTTCAATCTTCTAAGCTCCTTGTCCAAAATTACCTCTGAAGTGTCAGACTCCCTCTGAATTTGATATCAATCTTATTTTCTTGCAAGAGCATCCTTGGAAAAGATCAAGACAAATATATCTTATAGTATATATAGAAATATAGATGAGAGAGAGACTATAATGAGTAGATAAATGTAATATTCAAGGATAATAGATACTTATTTGCATATCAACATCCTTGACACAAGTTTCTTTAATGAAGGTCCATATCAAATAAAAAATACCTTCTCAGATTATTTGAGAGACATCCCCTCTTTACTAAGAATGGTTCAAATGGGAATGTAGCATTGGTTATTATTTCCCCCCACAATGTTCAATTCCCACTCTTATGTCTTCTTATAAAATGACTTGATTTCTCCAAGGGAGGTGATGCTCTATAATTAATGATGTCTCAACTTAGTCCTTAAGGACAATAGGGGTAGGCCCCTCTATCTCCAATTTGTAGACAATTTTCCCTTCAATATTCCAAATTAATAAGGAACTGAATCGTGATGAACCAGCAGGTTTAGGCAGATCGCAAATAAATTCAAAACATACCATCCACATCTTCAAAATTGAGAACGCCTAGCTTTGAAGAAGGTCCAAGTCTTCTTGCCTGTCTCTATCCTCAGCATTATGACTCTATCACAGGTTAAAATGATAAGTTCTCAGCATTGGAAGGATCCAATTTATTGCTAGTACAGGTTTATATCTTGGAGTTTCTTCGACTGTGCAATGAATGGACATGCAGTAGGTTACAATCTTCTCCAAGTGATGATCCCAATCAGCATTCCCCATGCCTCGGATCATTCGATAGCATCGATTGTTGTGGGATTAATATAAATGACACCTCTTATATGTTACACTCATCTGCAATATCTTCAAATTGAATGTTGCAACTTCTTATCCAGTAATTGGTACTACTCACTAGTATCCAATATGCGATCATTCAATACCTGTGAATTAACTCCCTCCACTCCTCCAGCTGTGTATCAACACCGAATTTATATCCAATATAATGAAAACGCCAACTCCAGCATTAAGGGGTTCTTTAATTATTTATTCAGTTGATATTGTTTTACTAACACCGATGAATATAGAAACAAAGATATATATATCTTTATAATCATAGATATCATGAATGCGTGCCAATATTCATTCGTGAATCTCATCTGTAAACGTCATGCTTTCGAAAGGAACATTACGGTGATCATGAAATTTTCTATGCTATAAAAGTTGATGTCATCACTATATAAACTCACTCCCTTCTGTACATAGTCTTAAGGCATGAAGAAGTTTAAACATATTCAAATTTCATCAGAGTTTGCACCTACAGAAGAAAAGAAAACATCGAGCATCTCTATGTATTTTAACTTATAGGAGAGTCGTCTTTTCCACAGATTTAATTTTAAGATGATACTCTGTCAAGCATACGCAATCATCTGTAGATCAACCATTGTTTATCGACTTGTCTTCTACAGCATATGTGTTCACGGTAATCCTGTTATTTCAGATAAATAAATTAAAAAACATCAACTGTTTCTCTACAACCTATCTTTCTCACTATTTCCTGCATTTCAAAAGGAACAAAAATCTGGCACAGACGCCTAGTATGGTGTGAGGACAATTAAGGTAACACCTTCATTTAGCCGATGAACCTGCTCTAATCTGCATCTGGTTTTATGTATTGAACTGGTGAGAGGAAGACATTCTAAAGGAATCGGGTGGTCTCCTGGATTGGATGCCCTAAATCGGGTTACATTGAAGATTGAGCACCGTCCCAAACTCCACCATGGGAATTTGATATCCTCTGGTGGAGCTTTTGTCTATTATGTTTGTATTCTGCAGGTGTGGAATCGGGATTTGCAGGGAGATGGGCGCATGTTGATGCCCTAGGTGTACATATTTAAGTGTGCACCATTGAGCCGACTGTGTACAGTCACAAATGGTGATTGGAGATCCAACTCAGCACAAAAACCGACGGGGAAGACTCCTATGTGTGCCCCCTTGCAATTCCATGGATGCTCGGGGTTGTGGAAGAAAGGGGTGTCGACTGACGTGAAGCGGCAGTTCCAAATTGGACTCTTTGTTTCTGTCCAACCGAGTCACTACCGAGTCTCTCCCTCATCGCCTCATGTCTCAAAGGTTCCATTGTGATTCATGGGCCCGAGAGGTAATGCGATCTCCTATCCACTCTGGGTTCTTAAGACACCAGTCCACACCATTTCGAAACTACCGACTGTCAATACTCGAGACTCCAAACTCTGTATTCTCGCACACTCCCCAAATTTTGAGTTGTGACAAATATTCCTTTCCTAACTGAAGTGTCAATTAGGGGTGATGTTTTATTTTTATTCCTCTAGATCCAATAATTTCTCTACAGTTGACGCATCTACACACATGTTCACCAGCGGCTACACATTCCTTTGGTCGACTATGTACTTCTCCTAGCGGCAAAGTCTTCCAACAGTGATCCTGGTCTTATCGATACCTTATTGACTAGAGTTTAATATAATCGATATTACGATTTTTGATTATAACAATATCTATATCAATGGTTCCTTTATGGATAGTGTATCTGCCGATGGAATTTTATTTATATCATCGTAATTGATATTATCAGATACTATCAATATTTGCCATTTTCGGATACTCCCATAGATTTTGCATTATCTATATCTGTGCTTCGAGCTAGGGATCCTACTCTATATGCAGATTTAACTTACTCTCAAGCAGCGTATTAATTCTGTCGATCTGCAAGCATTCAATCCCAACCCTGTCTCGGTTTTCTTTCATGGATTTTCCATCATCTGCCAGGCATTTACCATCTCAAATAACGATGTAAATGGATCTCTAAACTCCTCTTAACAGGAAGGAATCGATCCATGTTGATTTCTTTTGATCTATTAATTGAGTGTATTTCCTTTTTCTGAAATAATCTTCAACATCTTTATTCCCAACCTGGCTCTGATACCATGTTGATTTACAAGGATCGTATATAGAAAGAATCTGAATGCTTACTATTGCTTGATATTGCCGTTGTGATTGTAGAATACAATTGCCTTCGTTATTGATTGATTCTACAATAACAATAGGGTATATGTATATATTGAATAGTCATGTAATGAATAGACATGACCGTATATACTTATGGTCATGTCACTTCATTACATAACTATTAGTTAACATATCTTAACCAATAGTTTATTCATACTTTGTATAATATATATATATATATATATATATAGAAGTTCACACATGTGCATATTAATATATACTTACTTTTCAATTATATTATATAGTATATATATATATAAATATATCTATATTTATATGCATATCATGATTGTCTGTCGTTTATTAAACACGAACGAACAATACTTTAACAACTACAACATGGACTTTGCCATTAAATTAAATGTGTTTTGACTATGTTACAAGTTTCGATGATATTTATTATTCAAATGCTTGATTTCTAGTATAAAGTTTTCAAAATAAAAGATTGTTCATTAAAAATTTTTATATTCTGTTTGAGGGAGTTTGGCTTGTAAAGATAATTTTAATAATATTGTAGAGATTTTATTATTGTTAGCAATACAAGTTTTGACAATTCTATTTATTTGCATGTTTTTTTTTTGTCTTATCAGTTGAAAAGAATCATGGTTTATAAAGTCCTAAATAAGGGGCCATACTTTTCTCGATAGAGAAGAAAATTTTAAATGAGAAGCTAATACAAATTATTACAAAAGGATTTTAGATGGACTTAGCTATCAATAAAGTTAGAAGAGAAACTCGAGGAGGTTTTCAACTATTCCACCAACCCAAAGAAACAAAAAAGTTTGTGATCCAAACAAAATTCGTAATCTTAAGGGCTAAGGAATTTAGCTTGATCAAACCCTGATCTATTATATTCTAGTTGTGATCACCTCAAATGCCTATTTATCCAAACAAATTGCAACAATAGTTTACTCCCTAGGAATATAGATAAAGGAAATATAATCAAAATGTGGAGTAAAATGGAGAATCTAGTCAACAATAGATGTCAACATTTGGGAAGACTCATGCAACTTAACCATATGTAAAAGAAAACCAAAAACATAGAATCCATTATACAAATAACCTTCCTCCAATCTATCTGGTAAGTTTTCTTGAGCGCCACAAAAATAGCACAGTCTTCCATTTGATTGTTTATGCAACAAGAGATAGTGAAGTGAGTTGAACCATCACTATCTCAACCAAGCCCACCAACCCTAGTAGGACTTGCATAGTCTTGTAAATTTTGAAGAAACCAAGTGGAGGAGAAGATCACATACCAATCTTGTTTACCTTCTAGTAAATTTTTTACTTCGTATCAACTTTATTTTAAGAAGCTATGGAAGGGGAAAGCTCCAGGAGGCTTCAAGGCTGAAGATTAGATGGGGACATACTTTCTTCAAATTAAAATGTGGCCTCAATGGTTTCATTAACCAAATCCTTGATCTTTTGCCATCCTTGCATAATAAGGTGATGCTCATGGAATGCTTTAAATCACTCAACCAAAGGACAAACATAGGGCCAAGATCTTAGGCAATAACTAGAAAAAAGGTTGATGTAGGAGAATAATCCCTGTTAGCCCAAAATTTAGATTAAGAGGTGGAATGCATGATTGCTAGATTCTACCTCTTCCATAATTGTCCTAAGAGGCTTATGGCAAAGGGGTAGTGAAAGAAGAGGTGAGTAATGCTTTATCACTACTACAACATATAACACATTTAGGACCTTGAAATTCTCTTTTTTCTAATATTATTTTAGGTAAGGCATTTGTTCTATTATACTAACTATGTAAACTTATTAAGAGATACAACACTTGGGCTAGTTGAGTTTGTTCCACAATATTTTTCACGAAGGACATTTTCTACTCCCACCTTTCTCATGCTATAAAAAGCAATAATCAAGATCAACATAATAGGCTCCTTTAGGTTCATGATCCCTACACAAGAATAAATGTCCCCTCCAAGGAGCAACATGGTTGATCAACAAAAATGGAAGTGAAAATAGTTTAGGCTTTAGACATTCTCCCTCAAGGTGAAATGTTGGGAACTTTCCATTGATATTTCTTGGAATTCCTTAGATGGATAGAGTTCTTAAAATCTACTATATTTAACTACCCTACATCCTAAAAAAGAATCACTCGTAGTGGGAGGTGGAGGAATGAAGAGACTATTGGGAGGTGAATATCCTAGGAATCATTAAAATAAAGAGCTCTATCACCTTTATTGGTGATAGTGTTCCAATTTACAAAACCTATCCTTGTCAAGAACACCTTCCAAATATTTGAGATCAACAATGCTCACCCAAGGTTGCTTTGGGTGCTTGTATTATCTCTAATATAATTTGGTAGCTAAAGCTTGCCAATTGAATTTAGATGTCTAAAACCTAAGTTCAACATACTTTATAGAACTAAGGGAAAGATAGAAAGAAGACACTAAATCTTCATGATGCTTATCCTAATGGAATCACTATTTTCCCATCAAATAGTGGTAAAGGCTTACATGAAGAATGGTCATAGAGAATGAACAAGTCTTGTATAAACACTTGATGAATTTTCTAAAATATAATGGTGGTTAATATGGATAAATTATGTTAGTTTCTTGAGCATCTAGTTTATATTTTTAACATCATTCTCCTTGCTTTGCAATATACACAATTGAATTGGTTCATATTTGATATTTTTGCATTGAAATAATTGTCTAAAGTATCGTGAATTTACAACCAAACACATTGAATGGAATGCGTTATACACACATCAAGTTATTAAAATGAATTTACACCAAGTTATCTAATAGTAAAATGTATCAATGTTATTGCAAGATTGATGTAATTAAATATTTTTACTTCGTTCACATAACTTAAACAAAATCATATTCATTTAAGTACACTTGAGTTGGAGTAGTAGTGAGATGGGTTACCTCTTGGGAAGGCCTAATGCTTCACCCTTGTGGCCATCACTTAAGTGCAATGAGTAATAAGTGGACCATTCATTCTCATGATAAATGGGTTCTTGTGAACCGCTACTCATGAACATGGGTCAATGAGTTTGACTTGCATCATCATAGGAATATCATAATTTGACTTGTTGTGGAATATGTCTCCTACTTATTATATAATATCCTTTCAAAAATTGATTCACATAGAAAAATTGTTTACAACGAAAATAAACTACAACGTAAGTTTAAAATTTTGTTTGCTAAAAATAAATTTTAAAAAATAATCCAACCAAAATAAAGTATTAAATATAAAATATAAAATCATTTTATGTTAAAAAAATAATTAAAAAAATTATAGTAATTTGTATCATTAACTTATAATTATTAATTATAAATATATTTAATATATATGTTTATCATTAATTTATAGGTTAACTAACAAAGTTAATTTGTATAATAATGTTTATTTAGATTAAATTAAAATTAAAATTTATTATGTAATATATAGTATTAATATCAATTTATTATTTTGTTTAATATACACATCACTAATGGGGATTGACAAGGTAGCAATTGAAGGGGATTCAACAATTATAATAAACACCCTCAGAAAAGGATTAATGCTCAATTGGAAACTAAACACCATTCTCTCCAGAGCACTTCACTTAATTCAATCCTTCAGAAAGGTAACCATGAATCATATCTCCAGAGAAGGAAACTTCCAGGCAAATGAATTGGCTAATAAAGGGGTGAATGGGCTTAACATTAGATAATGAACTATTGATTGACCTAGGGAAGATAAGATATACATGAGAGCTTTAGGTACTTAGTGTATCATCTTAAAATGGAAGCACCCATGATAAGACCTTTTAGCCCTCCTTAGTGGGATGTCTTGGGCCCCTTTGAATGCCTTCATAATGATTAGATGTCCCCTTTTGCCCTTATGCTTCTTGTACCCCTATTTTCTGTTCATTCCCACTTTTGTTCTCTCTTTCCCCGAGACCCCGAGCACAAAATCCCATGGTCAAACCACTTGAGGGTAGGCCGAGGTCGGCCTAGCCCCTAGGGTGAGGCCAAGGTCAGCCTCCCCCCAAGGTGGAATGCCTCGAGATCCCGGGCCCGTTTCGGGGTTCAAAATTCTTTTCCTGCCTTGTGCAGTTGACCCTTTTCAATTTCAGTCGTGAAATTGGTAGAAAAGGAGGCCCACTCACTTCATTTTGTCAACGGGAGATGTTCAAGATCTTTCAAATTTCATCTACAATCATTCCAAGAGCACTCATAAGCATTTTCTAGGAGCATTCAAGAAGATACTTTCGCAACCTTTCAAGACTTCAAGCATTCAAGATCTTTTGCATCCAAGGAGATTTCAAGGAGCTTTGAAGGAGTTCATTGGAGGCCTTTTCATCATCTTTCCATAATCATGCATGTCCCTTTCAAGATCTAGCTTCTTTCTTCAAGGAGATAGTGGAGTTGATCATCAAGGAGGGAAGATCCACATTCATACATTCAAGATCTACCTTCATATTCGTACCTACATCCTTCTTCAAGGTGAATTACAAGCACATACATACATGAGGTTTTTTATTTGCATTGATTTCCTTTCTAGGTTTTTGGTTTTGAGTCAAGGCTATTGCATCATCATAATTGATTACATGTTAAACACATTCGCATATTCATTGATATAATATTCTTCATTGCTAGATCTACTTCTACTACTTGCTAGCATTCTCTTTCATTGTCTCAATTTTAAGGTTAAGGTTATTTCCTAAACTGGGGCTTAATCGACGCAAGCCCCTCTCCAACAATAAAAACTAGTTTTCCCTTGTGCTGGTATAGGTTACATGTGAAAATTTAAATTCAGAACTTTCAGAAATAGGCCTTTATTACAGATCCAAGTCTCGGAAAAACTTGCACATCAGGTGGAGGCCGATTTCGGCCTAGACCTAGGTGGATTTTCCTCCAAGTCACCATAGCCCCTCCAGATCGACCTAGTCCCAAGGCTTCCATATTTATGGGTTTTGCAGATCTCAGTTTTCTGCTCTTGGATCTCGATTTGTTTCAGATTAGGACACAATCTTCCAACATTTTCTCAGGTTTGTATTTTCAAGGTGAGTTGGCTTTATTTCTTGGTTTCATCACTTTCCTTTCATAGATTTCCTTTTCATCCTAGTTTCAATCCCCTCTTGTCGGGAAAGGAATAAGTTAATCAAAGAAGGCCTCCCATTTGTGAAGGTTACGCATTAGCACTTCCTCTTTGAGTTAATTGGACCTCCTTTGGTGGTGGACTCTTGGTATTCTCCATTCTTGTGTAATAGTATAGGATCCCATTTTCCCCCTATACACTTAGTTATTTGAAAAGGCCCTAGACTCACTCCTATGGTCAATATCTTTCACTACTATTGGAAACCCAAGAATGGAGATTAGTAAGAGGTTTCATTTGAAGATTTAGGAGGAGATGGAGAGCCTGGGCGATACATGAGGTGTTTCTATGATCATGGGGATATAATAACCAATATCCAGGAGGATGGCCAATCTTGATCTTAGTCATTAATAGACTTTGTATTTCATAATTATATCATCATATATTCACTTTCGTATACATGTATTTAATATCATATATATTAATATATACATACATACATATATATACATACAAACATATATATATATATACATATATACATATATATATACATATATACATACATATATACATATATACATACATATATACATATATATACATATATATACATATATATATATATATATATATATATATATATATATATATATATATATATATATATATACATATGTATATATGTATATACATATGTATATATGTGTATATATATGTATATACATATATGTATATCTATATATGTATATCTATATACATATATGTGTATATGTATATGTATACATATGTGTATATGTATATGTATATGTATACATATATGTGTATATGTATATGTATATGTGTATATACATATATGTATATGTATATGTATATATATATATATATATATATATATATAACCCTTTGCATGAGATGGAATGGTCTTCTCGCATCAAGTGACCGAAAACTTTAGCACATTTTTGGGAAAACTTTGAACTTTAAGAACTTGATTTTATCTCCACCTTATTTCATCATTAATAAACAATGGCTGATAGTTTTGAGGTGTACTCGCCATGCTTGAGGTGAATTCAATCAAGATTATTTATGAACATGAGAAGGATAGGCATTCGTACACGATAGCTTCAACATACTTCAAAGCCAACAACATTGTTTTCCTTGAGAGAGCCAGTAGCTATCAGAAGATGGATACTCCAGTGAAGCTATCTGGAAAGAAGCAGCAAACAATAATAACTGACGTAATTACAAAGGACCGCCTTCAAGTTATTTTGAAATTTCCCCATGACCTTGTCATTGGCTCCATTATGAAGATGTTTGGTGAACAATATGTCTATAATGAGGATAGGACTAGAGTGAACTCAGATATCTCCTCTACGTGTTTAGCATTAGCCATGTTTTTTGAGAAAGACATGGAGATAGTCAAGGGAATTTTCAAGAGCCTCTTCATTAATGATATTCTGGTGGATTTAAACAAATTTCTAAGGATAAATCGGCCTAATGAAGTAGTGCCGAGGTACCCCATTTTATGGGTGGAAGATTGGGAGAAATTTGAATGTAGGGTGCCGAAAATCATCTGAAATTTGAATTTCTTTTTATGGCTCTTCCACATTAAGAGGCCTAATTATCTTCATTGGTTCGCTCAATATCTTGTTGAGGAAGGAATAATAGCCTACGACGAGGTTCTGGAGATTGAAAATGCATCTTTCTTGAATACGAAAGGGCCATACAATACTCCCCTTGATAGGAAGGGAAAAGTATTAAATTAGGCTAGGGTGCGTAGAAGGTTTGTAGGCAGTAATGTATAGGCCCTCTATTTCAATTTTTTTACGGTTTTAAGGCTTAACTCTCTAACTGTTTGGATATATGGGTCTTAAGGGATTTGGGATTCAAACTTGGTACTTTTGTTGGCTGGGTTCATAGCTTAATCTCTTCTTTATCGAAGACTCCTGCATGCTTTATCAAAGACTCCTATATGCTACTATATTAATATATAGATTACTCTTAGTTTATGAAGCTTTTCTTTTTACAAGAACTCTTAGTCTAAAGGGTAATCATTTCTTTGGATTTTGCATGATTTAATATATGATGATGCAAGAATATGAAGTTTGTTGATATCTCAATTCTATGGAATTTATCAATACAGTAACATCTCTTTTGTTGAGGTGAATAAGGCATTCACTGTCACTAACAGTCTTACAGATGTAACAATGAAGGTTTGTTTTGAAACACAGACAAGTACACACACATATACATTATGTACATACATACATACATTAAATGTTCAAACTAGACAAGAACTTGTAATGTGAGGAGATAAATGAAAACCCTATGACCAAAAATTTCTTCTGATTGATACTTGGACATAAGTGTTATAGCAAACATGACAATCAGATCTCGATTTGAAGAATGACTGTCAGAAATACTAGATCATTTTTGCATTTGTTGAATTGATCTTGTCACATCGTCTTCACTAGAATAAAATTGATGAAGACTCTTTCATGGATGTTAATCGGATGGTAAAAATAATTAAATAATTAAATTTATGTTGTTGAAAAGTAATTTAAAAATAATTTATATTTAATTATTTGGAAATGTCTGTTAGGTCCCAGGTCTGAAAGGTGTCTTTGAGATGACATTTTTTTATATTATACAACTTAGAGGAATAAGAAAAATAAAATATAATTTTTTTTTGGTAAAATAGCTAATGAAAATATTCCCTCTTTTAGAGTAATTCTATATTGGATTATCTTACACGGGTTTTTTTTAATGCATTGTAGAGGATTTGAACTTGGTACCATTTAGGTGACTACAACATGGACTTTGCCATTAATTAAATGTTTTTTTTTACCATGTTACAAGTTTTGATGATATTTATTATTCAAATGTTTGATTTCTAGTATAAAGTTTTCAAAATAAAAGATTGATCATTTTAAAACTTTATATTCTATTTGAGGGAGTTTGGCTTGTAAAGATAATTTTAAGAATATTGTGAAGATTTTGTTATTGTTAGCAATACAAGTTTTGACAATGCTATTTATTTGCATGGGTTTTTTTTGTCTTATCAGTTGAAAAGAATCATGGTTTGTAAAGTCCTAAATAAGGGGCCATACTTTTCTCATTAGAGAATAAAATTTTAAATGAGAAGTTAATACAAATTACTACAAAAGGATTTTAGATGGACTTAGCTATCAATAAATTTAGAAGAGAAACTCGAGGAGGTTTTCGACTATTCTACCAACCTAAAGAAACAATAAAGTTTGTAATCCAAACAAAATTTGTAATCTTAAGGGCTGACGAATATAGCTTGATCAAACATTGATCTATTATATTCTAGTTGTGATCACCTCAAACGCCTATTCATCCAAACAAATTGCAACAATATTTTACTCCCTAGGAATATAGATGTAATGGGTAAGAAAGAAGGGGGGGTATATCTTTATCCTTTACATAATATATTGCTATTGTTATATCTATGTGAGGAATGGGGGAAATATAAGATCTATCACTAATCCAAATTCCCAAAAGGAGAGATCCAAATTGATTAATCACAAAGAAGTGATCAATACACAAATGAATCAAACTATGGAGAATATGAAGAAAGGAGAAAATCTTATAATTTTTTATAGAAACTATGTGCTTGAAATCTTAAATGAATAGAAGATAGATATTAACCTCAAAATAGGGCAAATCTGGAAAAGATTGATTTTTGATGTCTATGCACAGTTTCGGGGAATTCTGCAACTTGCTTCGGACTGGAAATGCCAAGACAGAGAAAATCCAGAAAAATTTTTGTCTTTATGAGGGAGGTCGACCTTGACCTAGATAATAGGGCACAATCTTACCCCTCACTGAAGGTCGACCTTGACTTGAAACATCTCCGATAGAAATTCTGTTCGTAGATCCCATAAGTTCACCGAAAAGGGTATCCAGATCTGAACTGTAATTCGCTATCTTGTACTTGTACCTGCAAGAAAAATGGTTTTTATTGTTTGGATGGGGGGGTTTGCCTTGGTCAAACCCCGGTTTGGAATCAACCTTGAAATGTAATTGAATTTGCAATATATAAACAAAGTAAATGGAACTATTCACCTTGCTTATGTTGAAATCCTTGTGGAGGATTCGAATCCTTGAATCCACAAGTAGGGATGCTCCAAATGAATGTAGAATTGTATGTAGGATGTCTCAAATCAATGGCATTAGATCTTCATAACCAATCTTGAATGGATCTTGGATTAGGAAGAGGCTTGGATGAATGTGGATGGAGAAATCTTCAACAAGAAGGCTCCATAGAGGTTGAATCCTTTAATGGCTACTAATGGATCTCCTTGATGAATTGGATCTCGAATGCTTGAAGGTGGATGAATGCTTTCTTGCTTTCTTTTTCCTTCTTGCTTGCTTGATAATTTCTTGATGATTTCTTGATTTCTTTATCATGAAAAGTGGATGTGAAAATGAGAGAGGAAGGCTTCTTTTTATAGTGATCTAGGGCACAAACTTCTAGAGAGGCCGATATTGGAGAATTAAATCCCAATTAACCTCAACCCTTAGAAATGGACCTAGATTAAATGCAATTTAAGAGTTTACCAATCCGAAATCTGAAACAACCGACCCAGAAGCAGGAAAATAAAACTTTTCGAAGCCCGATATTTTGAAACCTTCAGAACTTGAAAATTGGACTTGGGGTTAGGGTCGAGGTCGACTCTGACCTAACTCAGGGTTGAGGTCAAATCTTCCCTAGGTCAAGGTCGAGGTCAACCTTGACCCAGGAGGTCGACCTTGACCCTGAGGTCTCAGATCTCAAATTCTCAGACCAGGTGCCAGAAAAAGGTTGGAAATAGGTGGACAGAGAAGCAAAACAGCGGGAAAAAGCTAGATCCATGCAAAGACCTATTCAATGCACTTGACATGACCCCAGACCACTTACTCGGAGGGCTAAATGTTCTTATCATGGAAGTGCTTCCATTTTAAGATGATACATTAGCCCCCACTTTAGCAAAAGTATGGACTTGATGCAAACTCTTGGTAAAGGAGATCATAATGAAAAGATAATCTTATTGAAATCAAAGGGACAAAGAAAACCTCAAGCCTCCAGGGACTCAAGTCTTCATCAAATCCAAGATCACAATAAGAGAGACATCTCTAGAAAAGAGAGAGAAGAGGGTGTGATTACCTCGCCCAATGAGAACTTATGTCCCATTGTGAACCACACAAGGAAACAATGCAATTGGAAAGATGGAACTGAACTACCTAGTGAATGTGGCTACTCACTAGTCAACCCATAAAGGATTCACTGTCAGGAATATTCTATTCCTCAAGAGTAAAACCAAAACAAAAGAGATCCAGTCTTAAGGACATCTTCGACCTTAAGGGATCAAAATATTGAAACTGGAAGGATCAAGAGATCCTAAATAAAAATCCATGCTTTAAGGATTAGTCACTAATCCATAAAGGGAGAAAAGTATCTTGAAAAATAATATATGTATATCGAAAAGTGCGTGTGTGCAATAGGTGAGAAGAGCGTATGCCCCCATGTTAAAGTCATTGCTAACACTTTAACATGAGAAATAGCTTTAACGAAAACATAAACAACTCCACTGATTACGTTTCCACTACGAGATGCCCCCAGACAAAGACAAATCAAGGGAAATAAACATACAGAGAACACATAAGGGATCTACTTGTCGTGGGGTCAGTATGATTATAAGATAATATAGATATGATATTATTGCAAATGAATTGATATCATTCCCCAAAGAAAGAAGAACTACAATCACAATGGAGGAAAGATCACATAAGGGTTACGAAGAAGAATCTTTTCGGGCCACAACCTGGAGACCAAAAAGAATTAGTGCTACCAAGTCGTGGATCCAAGCAGACTACACAAGGAAACATTTACGAACAATAGCATAGGTACAACATAACATGAAACAACATATGAAAGAATAGAGATACATATAGAGGAATTGTACAATAGGTTTGATTCCTTTATCACCTTGTACCAACAAAGTAACAAGGGTCATATAAAAGAATCTAACAATATGTTGGGTATATTCTTGATTTTTTGAGGTTTTTGTCCAAACGTTGGTTTAGTCCTTTGGTCTGTGAAGTTTTCCTAGGTACAGGTGTCGGAATTTCTTCAAAAAATTGTCATAGCCCACTTCAAAAACCCTAACCCTAGGTTTTGTTTTTGAAAATGTCGAATTCATGCAAAAGTCCTCATGATTAGCCCTTATTCTTCTATTTCATTGTTACCTTTTTAAGTCACTTAAGATGATTAAATCATGCACGTGTTTAATGTTTTGTGTTCGCTGAATCAGAAAAGGTCATAGCATGTCTCATATAGTATTCGGCAATTCAGCGAACAAGTCAATCTTATGCTAAGCGTCATTTTAGTCGCGTGGTCTCTAAGTCTCTCGGTGAACACCTCAACCATTCAGCGAACTGGCGAATGTGTCAAAAATGCTAAGTGTTATCCTTGATTGCGAAGTCTCCAAGTATCAGGCGGTTATCAGAAAACTTTAAGTGACTTGGCGAATGCATTATCTCTTATTCACGTATTCCTTGGCAGTTCTGTGCTAACATCTAGCGACCTAGCGAGAAGCATAGATCATTGACAAGATCAACGGTTGTGATTAAATCTCAGGTATTATTGGGTCCTACAGGTTTCACTTGGCGAATGAGCGATTGTGTATAGTTTTCTAAGTATGGCGGCTCTGACAGTTTGGCTTGATGAATTTGGCGGAAAGGGTTGTTTCAAGTGTTCACTTGTTCTCAGAATAAATTAGTGATAGGCTAAGTAATCTGGTGATTCGGCGAATCATGTGGTCATAGGTTCTCTTAAAAGAAATGTAAAGGGTAGTATGATCTAGTGAATGAGCGAAGCATATAGTCGCTAAGTCTCAGAATGAAGGTGATCGGATGGACACGTGTTAAGAGGTCGCATGATCGCAAGGGCCAATTTCTCACCCTTGCGAACATGCGCCAGGCTGCCATGTGGCAGCTGAATGAGGTGTCGGTGATGTGAAGTTTTATGAAGGGTTTGTGATCACAACTGCACGGCTAAGTGGTTGCGGTCGTATGATCGCAAGGGTGAGTAGGTTAGTGCAAATCCTGTCTATTGTGCGTTTGTAGACTAGCATAAAATAATTTCATTTCCCGCCTAATAGTGGGTGGCGACTCTAAAATCTGTATTACCAGTTGCTAATTGTTGCAAATTTTGCTAAGATTATCGTGTTATACCATGAGTCGACCAAGATACACTAGGTCTTATTACAAGGATCACCCAGAAGATAATATGGGTGATGAGCTCCATACACCAAGTAGGAAATAATGGTCTAGAAGAGGTCAGAATACTGCTAGTTCCCAAGGCCCTTCTTGAGAAAGATCTTGTGTCCCACTTCCTCATGAATCTTCATCCTCTTCTGATGATCCTGAACATGTCAAGAGGGTTACACCAAGTGTGCACATGCAGAAAGAAGTAATCACAGAGGTCACAGAAGTAGGTTATTTCCCTGCGAGAGAAACTCTGGAACAACCAGAAGAAACCTCTACTACTGAGACCACCTCCTATGATTTTGAGAAGTTGAGAGAAGAGGTGATTTCTTTAAGAAAAAAGGAGAGTGAACAACTGGCTGAGATTGCCAATAGGTTGAAAGCAAGGGAATAGAAAATCTGTGATTTGGTCATAGAGAGGTAGGAACTTCTCAAAAGAACCAAGAAAAATGAGACCCAAGTTAGTGATTTAAACCAAGATGTTCAAGGTTTAAATAAGGACTTATTTGGTGATATGGAAGATTTGAGAAAGCAGGCTCAGGATAATAAACCTAAACAAGGTGAATTTGAGGGAACAGGCCATGTCTTAAGGCAATTGAATCCCTCTGAAATCCAGAGAAACAAGGAGGCTATAACTGCTCACAAAGAAATCCCTAATAAGGAAAAACAAAAATTGGTGGGTATAAATATTAATGAGCCCAAGAAAATTATGGTTCCTCCTAATGTACCTTCTCAAACAAGTATAGACTTGGAGAAAGCTAGAAAAGCAATGGAAGATTTGGCTATTCAACTGGAGAAACTTGAGTTGGAGGCTGCTGCTGATGAAATGAAGAGGAAGATTGCCTTCCTACATGCTAACATGAATACATCCACTAGTACCTCTATCCCTATCACCATAGGAACAACTCCATTCAGTCAGCCCAATACTTCACTTCCAAATGCTCAAGCCTATCACCCTTGACAAATATTACCTGGACCAGTTCCTAATCAAGTTCCCCTTATAGCTAGTGGTACAGTGGGAACTGTACCCTGTCAAAATGTTGCAACTACCCCCTTGAATCAACCAAATATCCAAAGAAGACTAGTTCACTTGGATAGATATAGGCCTCTATTTTTTGATGGTATTCCTGGTCAACCTAATGCTGTCCCCAATGAAATTAGAAAGAAGATCCCATTATTTACTGGGAATTATGTTATCACCTGTGAAGAGCATCTAAAGTTTTTCACAGATAAGGTAAATGATTATGAGATTGAACATGAAGATGTCATAATGAAGCTCTTTGTTCAATCATTGATTGAGGATGCCAGGGATTGGTATAGGGGACTACCTGAGAATAGTATTGCATCTTGGGAAGAATTTGTCAGATGTTTTAAAGAGAAATATGCAGAACATGTGAACTCTAGCTACATGCTCAATGAGTTCAATAATATCAAGAAACATTACAATGAGAGCATGTCAAAGTTTAATAGCCGATTCCAAAAGGCTATGTATAAACTGTTCCAAGTATTGAGGCTAGATGATGTAGTCTACATGACAACTTATTTCAATTCTATGGATGGTAAGATGTCTTACCTTTTGAGAGACAAGAATCCCCGTACCCTTAGAGATTCTTTTAAGTTGGCCATAAATATTGGGAGTAACCGAAAGGCATCTGGCCAAATGTACAAAAGGGATGAAGGTAGACTGTGGAAAGAAACCAGGCCACAACCTACAAGGCCATCCAAAGAAGATGACAGAATGGACAAAGGACCTGGTAACACTAAAGATTTCCCAGCAAGGTTTGATAAAGGTGGTAGAAAATTTCAAGATGTGAGACCTCCTTATCAAAGGCAGGACAAGGCCCCTAACTTAAGAGATATGCCTTACAAAACAAATTGGAAAGATGGGAGGCCTATTCTTGATAATAATGAACCCCAAAAGGGAAGAGATACACCAGACCCTTTGAAGAAAAACATAGCACATAATGTGGAAAGTACCCCTTGGTGTATGGC
This sequence comes from Chamaecyparis obtusa, assembly GCA_027943335.1. NCBI lineage: Eukaryota > Viridiplantae > Streptophyta > Pinopsida > Cupressales > Cupressaceae > Chamaecyparis > Chamaecyparis obtusa. The sequence continues at coordinate 817,322 of BSBK01000645.1, forward strand.
CTGTAATATGCCCCACTCACCATTCCAGTGTGTTGTTGCTCAGGCCTTGGGAGAAGAGGCCAATGATTCATATGTAGGAGATTATGAAGGATCTAAAAAGCCTGCTATTAACATGTTCACTACTGAACTAATGGGGGACCTTGAGTCCTCAGATGATGAATTTATTTGCCCTGATGTTGATCATAAGAGGAAGATTTTCTCTGACTATGAACAACAAATTTTTACTCAATCTGACCAGGAAGAGTTTGATAATGATGATTGTAAGACTCATATGGTAGAATCTGGGCCAGATGAAAGACAATGGAGAAAGCCTAGTGAAGAAGAGATCAAGAGTTTAACTGTGGCTGCTATTACTCAAGCAAAATCCTCATACAATTTGAAGAATAGAAAGGTGGATAATGAGCAGGGAGTTCCTAGATTAGTGTTTGTTAAGAATAGTCCTCAAGATAGGGATTCCCCAAAGCCCAATGTTGTAAATAGTAAAGATGAAGGGTTTGAAGCTGAAAAGAAAGGGAAACAAGAAGTTATTGCTGATAAGGTGAAGAAGAAATTTGGTAGGTCAAAGGATCACCCTAATGTTTACATTGACTCCCCTACCTTTGATATGAGACATGCCTTGTCCCAAATGAAAGTTTCCATCCCTTTGCTTGAAATGTTGAAAATAGAAGAGCACAAAGCAGTAGCCCTGGCTCTTATAAGTGAGCAGAGAACTACTCCTATTTTACAAGAGGAAGGGAAATCCCTGGACAAGCTGATTGCAATTAATGACATCTTTGATGTATGTGTTGGGACTATTGTGACACAAGAACCCTCTTCTATCAATCCTTTCTACGTTACTTTGCTTGTAAATAATTGTTTGCTAAAAAATTGTATGATTGATTCTGGCACCGCTACAACTGTAATGCCTTATCAAGTGATGAAGGAGTTAGGGTTGTAGGTCAATACATCTAGTGGAAGGTGTTATGCCATGGATAATAGGGCAGTACCTGTTGTAGGGACCTTGATTGGAATTGAAGTGAAAATTGCTGCATTCCCAGAAGCCACATATAAAATGGATGTGGTTGTTGTTGATACAAAACCTCATTATGGCATGTTATTGTCAAGACAATGGGCTGCAACAATGGGTGGAAAGTTGCAACTAGATTTGTCATATGCTACCATCCCAATAAATGGAATTGAAGTAAAGTTGTACAGGGAGCCCCGTTCTTCAGTCATGATTGAAGTGGTTGCTCCGGAGGATCTAAACTATTTTGTAGATATTGACATGAGCAATTTTATGATTCAAGAAGCAGTACCTCAATTGAGAAACACATATCCAATTGTGGATGAGCTGATTTTGCAGCAAGATAGGCTTTGGCAAATGTTCTTTGATGGTGGATGCTCCAAGGAAGGGTCAGGAGCTGGTGTTGTATTCATTTCCCCATTAGGTATTACATTTAAATACTCTTTCTTGTTAACTTTTGAGTGTACAAATAACACTGCCGAGTATGAGGCTCTAATACTGGGATTAGATGTGGCCATAAAACATGGTATTAAATCTTTAAAAGTTCATGGTGATTCCTAGTTGATTATAGCCCAAGTGAGATCTCAGTATGCTTCTAAAGATGAAAAGTTGAAACTGTATAAACATGTTGTTTGGGATAGACTAGAGTTTTTTGATGCTTTCAATTTTCTTTGGGTAGAAAGATCCAATAATATCATGGTAGATTTTCTTGCAAATGTTTCCCTTAAGAGTGAAGACATAACCCTCACTGGTGTGTCTATGTTAGAGGTCAAAACTAGGTCTGCTGTGCCTGATAATGTATACAATTGGCAAGTTTTTGAGGATGACCTAGATATCCTTAGGTTTATTCAAGGCCTTGATCAATATGATGGTCAGCAAATAGATTTCAATGAGATACAATAGTGTGTTGAGGGAAAAGAATGCATCATGGGGAATGAGATAGTGCAATTGACATCCAACCACATACCTAAAGGGTTAGTAGAATTGGAAGGAATTTTCAAAATAAATGATGGTTTTCTGTCTCAGAAGTCTAACACTAAAATGGAGGACTTAGAGGAAATAAACTTGGGTTCAGAAAACTCCCCACAAATGGTATACATTGGCAAGAAACTGAGCAAAGAGATCAGAGGAAATTTGATAAGAATTTTGAAAAAGTACAAACATGTATTTGCTTGGTCCTATGATGACCTTAAAGCTTATAGGGCTGATCTATTCTAGCATGAAATTCCTTTAAAAGAAGAAGCTAAGCTATTTAGACAGAAGCAGAGGCCCATTAACCCTTTACTAGCCACTAAGATGCAAGTTGAGTTGATAAAATTGAGGGATGCTGGTATCATTGAGCCAATTAGGCATTCTACATGGGTTTCCAATCTTGTGCCGTAAGGAAAAAGAATGGTGACATTAGGCTTTGTGTTGATTTTAGGAACCTGAATGTGGCTTCTCTCAAGGACAATTATGGATTGCCAAATATGGAGGCCATGCTGCATAGGGTGACCGGATGTGAACTTTTGTCAATGATGGATGGTTTCTCGGGGTATAATCAAGTGCTGGTCAAAGAATCAGAGCAATTTAAGACAACCTTCACAACCCCATGGGGAACATATGTATATGTTCGCATGTCTTTTGGTTTGAAAAATGCTGGAGCAACATTTTAGAGAGCCATGGATGTTGCATTTGAGGAGTTGATAAATGTTTTAATGGTTGTTTATTAGGATGATCTCACTGCTTATTCCAAGAAAGCTGATGATCACTGTTCCCATTTGGAGAAGGTCATTCTTAAGGCCTTAGAATTTGGTGTGTCTTTGAATCCCAAAAAGTGTTAGTTTGCTGTGACAGAAGGGAAGTTACTTGGACACATAGTGTCAAAAGGAGTCATGATTGATCCTGAAAGAGTAGAAGCAATTAAAAAGGTCCCTCCACCAAAGAACATAAAAGGTGTGCAGTCATTCTTGGGACATATTAATTTTGTAAGAAGATTTATTGCTAACTTTACAGAATTGGTCAAGCCCATAGTGAAGTTCCTAAAGAAGGAAGTGAAGTTTGAATGGAACCTTGAAGCTCAGCAAGCTTTTGTAAGAATCAAACAAGCAATTCAAGAGGCCCCGGTTTTGGTATCACCTGATTATTTGAAACCATTTTCTCTATTTTCTTTTGCATCTTTTCATACTATTGCAGCTATCCTTTTACAAAAGGATCAAGAAGGATATGAGCATCCTATAGCCTTTTTCAGCAAATCATTACAATCTACTGAATTAAATTATGAACTAATGGAGAAGCAAGCTTATGCCCTTGTAAAGGCAGTCAAAGCTTTCAGACCATATTTGGTCTGTGCAAAGGTTAGTGCTTATGTGCCTCATACTACGGTAAAGGATATCCTAACACAGAGTGAAGTCACAGGAAAGAGGTGTAAATGGATAAATAGGATTCAAGAGTTTGACATTCACATTCACATTACCAAGTTGGTAAGAGGATTGGGACTTGCTAAGTTAATGACTGAGGAAAATATGGACCTTGCCCAGGTAAATAATGTTGCTGCTAATGTTGATATGATTACTAGTATTGAAATGCAACCCTGGTACAAGGATGTCATTTATTTTATTAAAAATGCTAAGTGTCCACTTGAAATGAATGATAATCAAAGGAGCTTGAGATTGCAAGCTCAGAGATATGTGCTGATCTAGGGTGATTTGTACTGGAAGGATAATGATGGAATTTTTCTCTTTTGTCTGGATAAGTACCAATCAGAGAAAGTGTTGAAGGAAATGCACTCTAGAATGTGTGGAGGACATCATTCTACCCGGTCAACAGCTCATAAAGTCTTAAGGGCAGGATACTATTGGCCTATATTGTTCAAAGACACTCATTCTTATGTGAGAAAATGTGAACCTTGTCAAAGGTTTTCTAAAAAATTGAAGTTCTCAGGTGCACTGTTATTGAATCCTGTTGTTGCAGAAGCTCCTTTTGCAATGTGGGGTATGGATTTTATTGGAGAGTTCTTTGAGAAATCCAGTGGAGGACATAGTCACATTTTGGTGGCTACTAATTATTTCACCAAATGGATTGAAGCCATTCCAACAAAAAGGGCCACTAGTGCTATTGTGATTGAGTTTCTGATGAACAACATAATTACTAGATTTGGTGTCCCTGTTAAATTGGTTGTTGACAATGCTATGAGCTTTAGGTCATAGGAGATTACTGATTTCTATTCAGAAATGGGCATAGTATTGTCTTACTCGTCCCCTTATCATCCACAGGCCAATGGACAGGCTGAATCCAACAACAAGAGTATTTTGCAGATTCTGAAGAAAACCCTGGAAAAAAATAAGAGAAGCTAGCATGTAAAATTAAAGTTAGCACTATGGGCTGATAGAATTTTTGAGAAGAGGGCTACTGGTAAGTCCCCTTTTGAGATGGTATATGGTGCAAAATCAAGGTTGCCAGTAAATAATTTCCTTCCAATCTATAAGTTTATGCAAGAAGAGGATATGGAAATCAGTGATCCACTGCAGAACAGAATGGTTCAGCTGATTGAATTGGATGAGATTAGGAGGGAAGGACAAAGAGAAAATGTGAAGTTGCAGCAAAAAATGAAGTATCTTTTTGATAAGAGAGCAACTATGAGAAAACTCCAGCCTGATGGTTCTTCAATGGAATGCCAGGGCTGAAGATAAAGGGAAACACAAAAAAATTGAGTCTTTGTGGATGGGACCTTATATTGTTCATCAAACCCATGGTAAGGATTCATACTTTCTAAAAAATTTGGATGGTGAAAAGCAGGAATTGCTAGTGCATGGACAGTTCCTAAAATTTTTCTTCAGCTAATTCTTTTCCACGCACAGTAGGTTTGTATATATGTATAGGTGTGTTTGTTTCTATTGTGTGTTTGTTTCCTGTTTTAGGTTAAGGTTTTGTGGTCTGCCTCCCAGAGATTCGTAAGTTCTTTCTATGATTTTGCAATCAAGCATCCTCAGATAGAGCCACTATTGGGTATATTCTTGATTTTCTGAGGTTTTTGTCCAAACATTGGTTTAGTCCTCTGGTTTGTGAAGTTTTCCTAGGTATAGGTGTCAGAATTTCTTCAAAAAATTATCATAGCCCACTTCAAAAACCCTAACCCTAGGTTTTGTTTTTGAAAATGTCGAATTCATGCAAAAGTCCTCATGATTAGCCCTTATTCTTCTATTTCATTGTTACCTTTTTAAGTCACTTAAGCTAATTAAATTGTGCACGTGTTTAATGTTTTGTGTTTGCTGAATCGGAAAAGGTCATAGCATGTCTCATATAGTATTCGGCGATTCAGCGAACAAGTCAATCTTATGCTAAGCGTCATTTTAGTCGCATGGTCTCTAAGTCTCCCGGTGAACACCTCAACCATTCAGTGAACTGGCGAATGTGTCAAAAATGCTAAGTGTTATCCTTGATCGCGGAGTCTCCAAGTATCAGGCGGTTATAAAATTTTTTTAAGTGACATGGTGAATGCATTATCTCTTATTTGCGTATTCCTTGGCGATTCTGTGCTAACATCTAGCGACCTAGCGAGAAGCACAGATCATTGACAGGATCAATGGTTGTGATTAAATCTCAGGTATTATTGGGTCCTACAGGTTTCACTTGGCGAATGAGCGATTGTGTATAGTTTTCTAAGTATGGCGGCTCCGACAGTTTGGCTTGATGAATTTGGCAAAAAGGGTTGTTTCAAGTGTTCGCTTGTTCTCAAAATAAATTAGTGATAGGCTAAGTAATCTGGTGATTCGGCGAATCATGTGGTCGTAGGTTCTCTTAAAAGAAATGTAAAGGGTAGTATGATCTAGCGAATGAGCGAATCATACAGTCGCTAAGTCTCAAAATGAAGGTGATCGGATGGACATGTGTCAAGAGGTCGCATGATCACAAGGGCCAACTTATCGCCCTTGCGAACATGCGCCAGGCTACCATGTGGCAGCTAAATGAGGTGTCGGTGATGTGAAGTTTTATGAAGGGTTTGTGATCGCAACTGCGTGGCTAAGTGGTTGCGGTCGCATGATCACAAGGGTGAGTAGGGGATCATGCGATCATGCGACAAGGTGACACATGGCGGTTAGGCATGAGTTCGCTAGATAAACTAGGTGGTTAAGATAGATTCAGCGACTCAGAGAGTAAACACTTCACCAGTTCTCCAAGTATCAGGCGGTTAAGTATCTCATTAAGCGAATGCGCGAACCCTTTGTTTGCTAAATCTCCAAGAAAATTGATAGTTAGCCAGGACATTAAGAGAATGGGAGAAGGCTTTGGTCGCTAGTTCTCTAAATGATAACTGCAGTCAAGTACTCGAAGGTGATCACTTCAGTCGTTGATTCGCTAAGATTTTGAAAAGTTAAGAATTGCATTGCGAGAACCCGTGAAGGCTTTGGTCACCAGCTCTCTGAAAATGAGCAAGGGTTAACATTGCATTAAGTGATTACGAGAGGCTTTCAGTCACTGATTTGCTAAATGGGCCCAGTTGGAAAAGGTAATAAAAGAAAAGAAAAGGGACCGTTGCCTACGTGGATAAAGTACAGTGTCAAGCTGGAGAGTAAACTAATGAGCCATCCAATCAGTTTCAAAGGAAGATTGCATGATGTAAACAGGTTTAAAGTGCAGAATCTTAATCATTTGCCTCTTTGCCTTATTTTCGAGTTGTTTAATTTATCTGTCAACATCCAAACACGGCTAACTCAAAATTTGCAATCTGATTGTCTATGAAATTGAATGTGGAAACAATTAAGGAGATTTGCAGTAATTGTGGTAGCTGTACACATTTGGTCCATATTGATAAATAAGATAGGCTCATTGTTTCCTGTGTCCAAAATCAGTCGAAGAGAATTGTGTCATTCTGAAGCGATTTTCGAGCGCCAAGTGAATCCATTTTGTAGAGATTGAAGATAATTCTGTAGCAAAGATGAGTCAACCTGAGAGGAGCGTAGAATCTTCCAGAAGTGAAGCAAAGTCTAAAAGTGGTGAAGACAAGGGCAAGCCTAATTATTCAGATGAATTTTTGAAATTGCTACGCAGTTCCAGTCAGAACAAAAGAGCTCCTGATGACATTTTCGAAGATGTTCTAGGGTTTTATAGAGATCCTATCACACTAAATACCACAGGTTATACTATCTTCAACTTCTTTTATAAAAATAGAGATAATCATATCCCTGTATGTAATGGTTGGGCTTTGGGGTTAGGGAAATTAGTAGTGCCTGATGTATTCCTGGATGCGGATTTAATTGTTGCTCTAGCTAGGTGTTATGACCCTATTTCTAAGACTATTAGGAAAGAGGACCAGTCAGCTTTGGTTACTCTTGATAGGGGTTCATTCATGAAGGCTTTTAATGTCTATACATCCACTTCTACTGAAATCGACCTGAGCAAAGAAAAGGAGAGATACAAGAATAATATAGGGATAGTGAAGGACCAAATGATGAAGCATATCCCAAAATAGGATAAGTATATAGCTCCCCTCCCTACTCACATGAATGCCCCTTACCAATTTAAATCCCTTTAGCATTACATGAAGCAAACTTGTTATGGGTTGTGTAGGGTTTTGGGAATTGATGGGGATGCAGAGTTTTTACCAGTTGATATTTTGATGATTATCCTAGACATCCATAATTCTTTGGTTAATACTGACTATGATTACATCCAGTATATCATTGATAGAATGCATGAGGGTTTGATTTCTGTCAAGGATAGTAAGAGCCCAATTAAGTTCATGCATTATTCTTTGCTAATGCATTTAATTTTGTTCTTCAACATTAATAATTTTGATTCGAACATGCTGAAGCCAAGGTTCAACTTTGAAGGCCAGTATAATCCAGTGCAATTATGGGTGAGGAAGTGGAATTCTACTTCCAATGAAGGGAATTTTTGTATCTTTCATAATTTCATTGTTTATCCTATTATAAGGATGTTAGGTGTCAATACTACAAGGATATCCCCAAGGGTCCTTAGGCTCCTACGACCAGTGCAGTTTGTGGACAAATGGGAGGGAGATCATAATTGGGGTGATTTTTACTTGGGGGAGAATGCCACAATTTTGAGAGTCTACGGTTGCCCCCAACCCCCACATCTGTTACCAAAATTTGTGCCTCCAAGGGTTGCTTGTTTGGAGTTTGTGTGGTAGTTGATGTGGACAGACAGAGAACTTCTAGCCCCTCACAGGAAGGGTACATTCACACCTAGGCAATTCAAGATAGGTGACTTCCTGGTAGGAAAGAGGGCATTTCCTCAAATTGCTGCATGGTTAAATCAGCTCAAAATGGCTACTGGTGCTTGTAGACATGTAGATCCTGAGGGCTTTATCAAAACTACCAGGATGCTCTATATTCCAAACATTGGTGTGATTAAGGAACATGAGGGTTTGGATGAAGAAGATGTAGTCAGAAACATTATAGATGATGATGAGGTCAAAAGGAGATGGAACAGGTACTTTGATTTGATAGACTTGTCAAAACAAGTGATGGCAGCCCAACTTCCTTTTGAGGGTTTCTTCCCTGACCTTCCCTTTTTAGAAAGAATTGAAAAGATGATAGAGATGCATGACACTCTATCAAATTAGTTGGAGAAGTTGATTGACCAGAGTCAACCAAAGAAAAGGAAAGACTATTCATCTTCTGATCAAGAGGAGTTTTCTGATGAGTCCCTGGAAGGGAATAGCCCACCACAAATTGAGGATATACAGAGTGTTCAGCCTATTGAAAACCAACCAGAAATAGGGGATTCTCCAGAGCCACCTTTGAAGAAACAGAGGCTTGAGGAAGGAAAGCCTTCAAGGCAGGAAAAATAGAAGAGAATAATTGATAGAGCATCTTCTCTAGTGCTAGGTGATAGGGTTTACCATCACCAATTGAGAAAAGCAATAAGAGAAGGGAAGAAGGTGGCCACTGATGAAACAGATAAGGAACAGTCCCCGTGGTCAGAAAAGGATATCGGAGAGGTCTATCAGGAGGAATTTTTGAGTGATGACCAATTTATTAAAACTGATGAATTCAAGAGTTTCCTTTTTTGGAATAAGCAACAAGAAGTGAGGAAACTTTTGCCTAAAGGTATGGAGCCAAGTGAAGAAACATTGAGAGCCTTAAATTCTTATGATCCTAGCCTTGATCCCATAACTACAGATGAAGCTAGACAACTGGTCAAGTCAAGTGGAATGCTATTGACTCCAGGATGGGATCTGACTTTTGCATTCATCATAGATCAAATAAGAAAGCAACCACCGGGTAGCCTGTCGTATGAAGTTCACATTGGTGATATGATAAGAGGAAGTGGTTATGACCCTAAATCTCAAGCTTTTGCAATGTGGTCTATGGCCCCTACAACCCAAAAGCCATCTCTGTTAAATATAGATGATAAAATGGAAGGGAATAAGATTATATGGATTGTGCAGAATACAACTGACCTTGAAGTTTCCAAGGTAGTAACTCATTGGGCTAACCTGAATGAAGCAAAGACAGTTCAATTATCTGAAAGGTATTCAAAATTGTTTGAAAATGCAAACCTGGTGGCCAAGGATAGAGACATAAAATTGATGGAGATTAAGTAGTTAGAGGATGAATTGGCAGAAATAAAAGTTAAGCTTGAAGAAGCTTCAAAGGTAGTTGTTTTCCCCCCTGTGCAGATTGAGGTCCCTATTCAGATTGATGAAGGAGTCCTTGAGAGACCTACTAAAGATTTGGAGAAGATAAGGATAGAGGCATCTTTGGACACTATGTCAAAGATTGTGCAATACAGGCGGGATAAGATAATAGAGAAGATGGATACAGTTTATCAATTAGTTAGCCAATTGCACCAGACCAATAGAAAGGTAAATGAATCATTGGCTGCTTTGGAGCCACTTCATAGTGTTTGGTCTGGGAGAAGTTTATTGTTTGATAAAATTGATAGTCTATAGGATCATAAGCCTGAGATCCCTGGGGTAGTGACAGAAGTTTTTGAGAAAATTGGCTTAGTCAGTGCTGTTTCAAAGTTTTTTAAAGGTAAGTCCAACCAGGTGAGGGCTAAGTTGTTTATTTTTGACAAGCATTATAGAAAATATCTGCCATCAATATGTGATGACAATGGAAATGTGATCAAGTTGGAAGAATGGAAACTGTCAATGGATTAGTTGGCAATTACACAAGATGCTTTCCAAAATAGTGACAATACTTTGGATTTTGAGAGGTGTAATAGCATAATTGACAGTCTTTTCAAAATTGAAAATGATTGCACACACTTTGTGGCAGAGGCCAAAAATATAACTGACTCCATGTGGGATAAGAAAGTCATATTATTACATGAATTGCAGACTTACAATTGGCCATTGGATGATGATGTAGCAGCTTGGGAGAAGCTAACAATAAAGAAGAAGAAGAGGCCGATTGTTTAGCTTATAGAAGAAGAGCAAGAATAGAGCTGCAGATGGCACATGATCCAGAAATTGGGGAGAGCAAGTTTCAAACAAAGGATGATGTAGGTTAGCCAGAATGGTGGTCATCATTCATGCAACAAATTTAGCAACTGCTCTGAAATATCCTTAGACAAAGATGCCACCTGTGAAATTGTTGAGGAAATATATTTGTAATATGTTGTTGCAATCTTTTTGTCAGTTTGTAATCTTGTCTCTAGTGTAGGATCTTTTCTAGCCATCCCAAGCTTGTTGCATCCTTTCGAGGATTCCAAGATGGCTAAGATATATATAGCAAGTCTTTGTTCATTTCAAAGGTGGAAAAAATACTCTGTAAGAAAGGTTCTTAATACAAAACCTTATTTTCTTTAAATGAGAAGATACTGTATCAACACATTTTGACCATTAATACAAAATATTGGAGCTCTGTTTCTACCATTTTATTGTCTTTATGTATGGAGTGTTTTAGTTTTCTTATGTATTTAGATTGCAAGGCATTTTGAATACATTATTCACAAGGTGAATATAGGGGTTAAGCTTAAGTTTCTTTCAAGGAAAGAGTAAAATCTTAGGGGAGGTCTCTGGGAATTAATAATCCATGTATGAATTTGATGATAGTTGTAGAAATCAAAAGGATGGTATGTTAGGCATGTCATTTGAGTTTCAGTATATTTTTTTTGATAGATATATGTGGAGGTAGAGTTTGAATCTGATGCCCAAGTGGATAAGGGACTAGTTCTAGATCCATTTACATTTATTCACCACCCAAAATATAAATAATTGTTTCATTTTACTTTACGGGTACAATCATAATCTGAATCATTCTATGACAAGTTCATGGATGTGTTTTGTAATGCTTTGTAGAAGCACTGAATGAGGTTAACCTTCCTTGAGTTTAACTCTAAAAAGAAGAAGGATGAATATCCTTAAACCATTGTTTCGTGTTGCTACTTTCATGATTTCTATCATTATATTGTGTATCAGGATAATATGGGCCATACTTAGAGTTCTCTCATCTTATTAAGTTGAGTTCGGAAGCAAGGACAGAGTAGTGAAGGAGCTAGTTCACAATTCAGAGCTCAGTTAAACAGTGAATTTATATAGGTATACCTGCTTGAGTATCCATACTCGAAGTGAAGAAGGTTTTCTAACCTTAATACCTTAGTGTTTGCATTTGGCTAGATTATGTCCATTGGGATTATATGAGTATTTGATAATTTGTAGATTTAGGCATTAACACAATATTTAGCAAACACATCATGGGAGAAGCACATTACTACGGAAAAAAACACAACAAAGCTACCATAAAGGACAAGCCGATCAAGCGTGCCGCCTACTCTCCCCATCTCGTTCTATATCATTTAGGGAAGGTGGGTAACTCGCAAGAGGGACTATATCCAACACAGGAGGAATGATAGCCAGTTCGAAACAAGGATCCTCTTGAGAATCATAATGTTCGATACTAGGTGTAAGTGTCAATTGTGATGAAATAATATTAGGTAAATCAATGTCAATGTCAATAGTCTCATATTCATCATTAACATCATCAAGAGTATCTTCTTCATATAGATTAATCAAAATAGGATCTAAGATACAAATAGAATCATCATAATCATGCATCTTAACATCATTATTAGCAACAAATTTTTTAGTAACAAATTTTTCAAACACATCATGCATAGGCTTATCAAAAGAAGGTAAAGATTTTTGAAGAACATAATTATGAGCTTTATCTTGAGCATGATGCTTCTTACAACATTCATTAGCAGATCGATTACATTTTGTCTTGTTTGAAATATGTTGAGAACTAGGAGGAGAAATTATTGGATCCTTCACAGGTTCTATAGGACGATTAGTAGGATTCACAGCAGTCTGACAAGCAATAGTAGATGCTTGATTAACATATGTAGAAGCCATGGATAAAGGAGGTATGGAAGGTGTAGGCAAAAGACCATGATTAAGATCCATAGGTGGTATGCTTAACTTGAGAATCTTACGACGTTTATAGGCTTGATATGAGCGGAAAAGATTATCAGGTCGAGAAGGACATGAATTAGATAATGAAGGCCAAAATAAGTCAAGGGTAGCACAATCCCTGGGCCTAGAAGGTTGATATAAACTATGATTAATCATCTTCACTTCTTCATCATGAATGAATTTAAGACACTTATGTATAGGTGAAGCAACAACATGCATGGCATTTAACCACGGCAAACCAAGCTTAACTTGAAACTGATCAGAAGTAGGAACAACAACAAAGGTAGTGTTCTCAATTTTACCACAAAGTTCAATTGGCAAGTTAATAGAACCAAATGATGGATACAAAAAATCATTACAAGTTTGAATCCACACATTCAATGTTGTATCGTCTTAAAATGGAAGCACTTCCATGTTAAGAGCATTTAGCCCTCTGAGTAAGTGGTTTGGGGTGATGTCAAACACCTTGAATTGGTCTTTACTTGGATCTGGCTTTTTCCCCATCTTCCACTTTTTTTTTGCACTTGATTCCTTCATTCTAGGTGAAATTAGGGTTAGGATCCCAAGGATTCTCCTTAAATTCCCTCTTCTATGGCTCTATTTTCTATGTAGGACTTACAAATAGGTCCTCCTAGCCTTTATCATGTTCATCATAGGATTTTGTGCCTCTTCCCTACACTCTGCCTTGATTCTACTCCTTTTTCCACTTTTTGGTTGCATTTTCCTAGCATTCTAGACTGAGACCCTGAGATCTGTGACCTCAAGGTCAAGGAAAACCTTGAGGGGTTAAGAATGACCTTGAGGGTCAAGGATGACCTCATCCCTGACCTAGGTCAGGGTCGACCTCATCTTTGACCCTGGGTTCAAGTTTCAAGGTCCCGTGATCTCCAGATGTTAGGTTTCAGAAAGAATTGTTTTCTCGCTTCCGGGTCAGCTGTTTTGGTCTCCGAAATGGTAAACTCTTAAATTATATATAATTTAGGTCCATTCCTAAAGGGTTGAGGCCTGATTGGAATTTAATTCCCCAAGGTATCTCCTCTAAAGGATTGTAGCCTAGATCACTATAAAAGGAAGCCTTCCTCTCTCATTTTCTCCATCAAGTTTCCATCTACTTTTATGAATCAAGTTTTGAAATCTCATCTCTCAAGCTCTCAAGAAAGATCAAGCAAGTATTTCATCAAGAATTTTCAAGGAAGCATTCAAGTATTCTTCTTCATTCAAGTTCTCCATTGAAGATCAAGGATTCAAGCATTCAAGCCTTTGAAGGGATTTGGTTCAAGTATTCAAGATTCATCATTCAAACCCTAGATCTATCCATCATGGTGGTGTGATCTTCCTTCAAGATCCTTTGTTCATCTTCAAGATCCATTCATTCTTCACTCAAGGTGGATTCCAAGCATACAATCATGGAGGTTTTGATTTACATTTGTTAAATGTTATGTTCAAGCTTTCATATCAACATACTTGTTTACATTTGAAGTACAATTGCATTTCTATTAAATATCATAGCTTCGTTGTTAGATCTACTTCTACTACTTGCTAGCATTCTCTATTTCAATTCCATTGTTAAGGTTGATTCCAAACTGGGGTTTTACTAAGGCAAACCCCTCCCCCAACAAACACAACCATTTTTCTTGTAGGTACAGGTGCGGGACAATGAATTAAAGAACAGATCTGGATACCCTTTTCGCCAAACTTTCAAGATCTATGAACAAAGTCAAAGTCGACCTTAAAAATCTTGAGGTAGTCTTTGACCTTTTATTTGGGTCAAAGACTACCTTCTTCCAGAAAGACAAGTTTTCTGGGTTTTCTCTGTCTCGGCATTTCCAGTCTGAAATAGGTTGCAGAATTACCCGAAACTGTACATAGGCACCAGAAAACAAGTATTTCCAAATTAATATCATCATGAGGTATGTATCTTATTTTATCTGATTTCAAGTATTTCCAGATTTACATTCTATCCCTTACAATTCAAATGTATGTGTAAAATATCAATTTCGGGGTCTCTTTTATGTGCAAACCATTGTTCTAGGACCCCATCCATATTTTATACTATACATTTTGGTGAACCTGACATAATTACCCCTTTCTTTTATGGATTTAGATGCCCTATTGTGTTAGATCTCCCTTTTCATTATCTTGTGGGTTCACCTTTATCTTATTACATTTTGGTGAACCCGCGATAGACAACTCTTTCTTTTTGGTGTTAAATCATTTGTTTAACATTAAAATTTATGTTCTTGCATTTATATTTCAAAAATACAAAAAAATTGCAAAATTTCTTTCAAAATACAAAAATATTTACATTTTTCATGCTTGTAGTATCACTTTGTGTTCAACATGTATGATTTTTTTTTGAATACTTTGATGATGTCTTTCTTACAAAAGATGATAGATCCCTTAATGAGGTACATGGAAGTGAGGATGAAAATTGTTTGAATGAGATCTCCATTGATCCTTTTCCTATTTCACCCTCCTCCACAACCTCTTCAATTGACCTTTACAAAGACGAGTTAGGGATTGATGTTAATTCTTCTCCTAATATATGTCTTTTCTATGAGCCTACTTTAGAGTATAATTTACCTTCTTTCCCCTTTAGGGATAAAGATTTAGTGAGTTTTGACGATCCTACAATGTGCTTTATTGATAGGGATGATAATCCTCCTATTTGGGATGAACCTTTGGATTTGGATGTTGATTACTCTCTTCCTCATGAAACCATCTTGGATGATCCCTTGGATAAATACATTGATTTATCCCCTCCTCATGAAGAAGCTTTGATACAAGAGGGTGATTTATTAATGAATGACATATTTATACATAATGATAACTCTTTTTCTAACACACGTGCAGACATTTTAGCGAAATAAGATGATATTATAGATGCTTTACCTCCATTTGGGATTCCTTCTAGTGATGAGGCATTAGCGGAGAATGAAATGAATTCCCTTAATGCTCTCCCTATTAGTGAAGATCTTATGGAGAATCAAGATCCTACCTCATCTCCTCCTAGGGTGTCTTCTTTGCTTCCTTGTTGTGAATCTATTTGTAGTGTTGAGACGACTAATATAGTTTATCCAAAACCCTTATTGATTGTCAAAGGTTGTCCTCGCATTACTATCAAAGGTAAACCTATGGAGTCTTTAGAATATTTCAATGACCAAGATTCGATAGCTCACACTTATCGTACAAGGAATAACCCTCAACCTAATCCGATGGTTTCTACTTCTTTGCCACCTTCTCAACCCATTCTTCCTCCTCCACCTCATCTTCCTAGCAAGGAGTATGATTTGATAAACCAATTGTAAAATACCCTTTCCATGATTTCTTTATGGGAGCTTCTTCAAACTTCACCTACCTACTATGAAGCCTTGCAAAAAGCTCTAGCAACTCTTCCCACTCCACCTCCTAATCAAGAAAACATCAATAACTTCTTACAATTCATGCATGATACCCTGGGTCCTCTTGACATTGTATTTACTCAAAAGGATTTACCTTCTAAAGAAGTTCAGAATCAATATGATGCTCTTATGGTTGCTGTTTCTATCAATAAAAGTATCATTCGTAGGACCTTGATTGATAATGGATTTGGGCTTAATATTTGTAGCATGGACATGCTCAAAGTGATTAACACTGATCTTTCAACTATTCAACCTAACAATGTTCCTATACGTGGCTTTGATAACATTGCTAAGAACACTTTAGGCATCATTACCTTACCTATCAAAGTAGGTCCGGTTATTTTGAATACACCTATTCATGTTATTCCTGGACCTCTTAATTATAACCTTCTTTTGGGTAGACCTTGGTTGCATGAGATGCATGTTGTTCCTTCCACCTTTCATCGTAAAGTCAAGTTTATACATAATAACAAGATGTATACGCTTCATGTGGATGATGCACCTAATCCTTGTCTGAATATTCAAAACTACACTACTCCTACTCCTAATAATAATCCTTCTTCCTCTAATGCTCTTCTTGACGATGATTGGGGAACCTTGGATTTTAATCCTACCTTTATTGGAGAGTACAAGGTTAATGATCTTGATTTTATGAAGCAACAAAGAGAATTTGAACGATGAGTTTTTACTTCTAAAGCCCTTCATAATAACTTTGTCACTGCTTCTACCCATAATGAATCTATCAAACCTACTAAGGATGATATTGTGACTTCTGAAGTTCCATTGAATCCTTTTGATATGGCTTCTTGTTATGGTCATGGTTATCATTTCCTAGTTAAACAAGGATTTAATAGTCAAGGATGTGGTAAGTATAAATAGGGAATTCAAATGCCCTTACACACTAGGGGGCATGAGCATTCTTATGGCTTGGGATTTAATCCTCAACAAAAAATCAATGTTAACAACATCTCAAATAACACTTCAACACATGATGAACCTATGAAGAAATTTGACCAAGAAGCTCTTTTGCATAAACTCCTTCATGCTAAGATGATTACTAGACCTAAACGCAAAAAGAAATGTAGTCCACACTTGAAGACTCTTCCTTTTTGTTTATATCATAGATTTCATGATCACTCTACTAATGAATGTGAAGCTTTACATTATAAGATTAGGCAGCTCATTGATAGTAAGGTTATTTATATATCATGCGGCAATGAGTTGTATTTCAATCCTATTTTCTCTAAATAACATTTATGTTCCTATTATGGAGCTCCGCATTATGTAAACAATGTTAGCCTAATACTTGGGGGCTTGTTGTCTTGCATAGTGTTGCGAGTGATATAATAGGTCCTCTTCCATCTTTGTTCCTACACTTGGGGGGCAAGGATGTCATCTCCTTTTTTGTCTTTTCGGGATTCACCTCTTTCCTTGGTTAAGCAATAGCTATCTATTATGTGATATCCAATCATACATGAAAATTTTGGTTTGCATTGAGGATCTTTGTCGTTGATCAAAACCTATTTCATTGTTTGACATTGGGTTTCCATGGTTGATATATCTCCCACCTTGGAAATTGTATAGTGTGCTATCCCTCACAAGGGTTACTTTTTCACTTTTTGCATGATATCTCTTTGCATTCATCCCTTCTATGGCCTCATAGGAGCTGTGACCTTGGCTTGGATTGAGTGTTGTCTAGGGATATTGTCTTGATGTTGAAGAAGGCTTTATCCTTGTTCTTTTCTTTCCTTAACATGTCAAAATAGTATGTTTTTTCCATATTAAGGAGGGGGGCATATATATGGCCTCCTTCATTCTATATTATTTATTTTTGTTCTAACCTTTTTGTTTTGCAGCATGCTAAATCTCAAAAGGTAACGCACATAAGTTGCTAAATCCTGAAGAGACACACATTTCCAATATGCTAAATCCTCTGAAGGTAACACACATAAGTTGCTAAACCCTGAAGGGACATGCATTTCCAATTTCAAATATGCTAAATCTTGGATGGTAACACACATAAGTTTCTAAATCTTAAGGGGACACACATTTCCAATATGCTAAATCTTCCGAAGGTAACACACATAAGTTGCTAAATCCAAAGAAGACACGCATTTCATATTCATAGTGATACAAGAAGGTGGATCTATGGGTATTCTAGAAGCCGTCATAAGATGCATTACAATTGAAAGCATAGTTTATGGGTGAACCTGTTGGGCTTTCCCTCTAGGGTGATTCACGGTAAGGTGGGCATCTTACTGGGTGAGGTAATCACTTTCTCCTTTCTCTCTTTTCACTTTCATGCTAGTAGGACTAGATCATGAAGCTATGTTATTTGTAGTGTTTCTCTTGTCTTTCTTATGTGATCATTTATGCTTTTATGATAGATTTCCAAATATGATATTAGTATGAGAAATATTTCTTGGTGAGGTTTCTTATGCTAATTGATTTGGGTTGTTTAGTACTAACCCCTGTTCTTTTGGTTTTCTCTTTTTCGCACCCTCGTGTGTGTATGTTGAGTTAGAATCCTTATCCTGGGGGATTTTTTCTGTAGATAAGTGTTATTTTATCTCATTATGAATCCACTTGGATCTCCTCTTTCTTCTCCTTTACCAAGAGTTTGCATTGAGTCCATACTCTTGCTAAAGTGGGGGCTTAATGTATCATCTTAAAATGGAAGCACTTGCATGTTAAGAGCATTTAGCCCTCTGAGTAAGTGGTTTGGGGTCATGTCAAATGCCTTGAATTGGTCTTTACTTGGATCTAGCTTTTTCCCCATTTTCCACTTCTTTTCTGCACTTGATTCCTTCATTCTAGGTGAAATTAGGGTTAGGATCCCAAGGATTCTCCTTAAATTCCCTCTTCTATGGCTCTATTTTATAGGAAGGACTTAAAAATAGGTTCTCCTAGCCTTTATCATGTTCATCATAGGATTTTGTGCCTCTTCCTGGCACTCTGCCCTGATTCTGCCCCTTTTTCCACTTTCTAGTTGCATTTTCATAGCATTCTGGACTGAGACCCTGAGATCTATGACCTCAAGGTCAAGGATGACCTTGAGGGTCAAGGATGACCTTGAGGGGTCAAGGAAAACCTTGAGGGTCAAGTACAACCTTTTCCCTGACCTAGGTTAGGGTCGACCTCATCTTTGACCCTGGGTTCAAGTTTCAAGGTCCCGTGATCTCCAAATGTCGGGTTTCAGAAAGAATTGTTTTCCTACTTATGGGTCGGCTATTTTGGTCTCTAAAATGGTAAAATCTTAAATTATATTTAATTTAGGTCCATTCCTAAAGGGTTGAGGCCTAATTGGAATTTAATTCCCCAAGGTGGCCCCTCTAGAGGATTGTGCCCTAGATCACTATAAAAGGAAGCCTTCCTCTTTCATTTTCTCCATCAAGTTTCCATCTACTTTCATGAATCAAGTTTTGAAATCTCATCTCTCAAGATCTCAAGCAAGATCAAGCAAGCATTTCATCAAGCATTTTCAAGGAAGCATTCAAGTATTCTTCTTCATTCAAGTTCTCCATTGAAGATCAAGGATTCAAGCATTCAAGCCTTTGAAGGGATTTGGTTCAAGTATTCAAGATTCATCATTCAAACCCTAGATCTATCCATCATGGTGGTATGATCTTCCTTCAAGATCCTTTGTTCATCTTCAAGATCCATTCATTCTTCACTCAAGGTGGATTCCAAGCATACAATCATGGAGGTTTTGATTTACATTTGTTAAATGTTATGTTCAAGCTTTCATATCAACATACTTGTTTACATTTGAAGTACAATTGCATATCTATTGAATATCATAGCTTCATTGTTAGATCTACTTCTACTACTTGCTAGCATTCTCTATTTTAATTCCATTATTAAGGTTGATTCCAAACCAGGGTTTGACTAAGGCAAACCCCTCCCCCAAAAAACAAAACCATTTTTCTTGTAGGTACAAGTGCAGGACAATGAATTAAAGTGCAGATCTAGATACCCTTTTTGCCGAACTTCTGAGATCCATGAACAAAGTTAAAATCGACCTTGAAAATATCGAGGTAATCTTTAACATTTTATCTGGGTCAAAGACTACCTGCTTCCAGAAAGATAAAAGTTTTTTGGGTTTTCTCTGTCTCGACATTTTCAGTTCAGAACAGGTTGTAGAATTGCCTGAAACTATACACAGGCACTAGAAAATAGGTATTTCCAAATTAATTTCATCATGAGGTATGTATCTTATTTTATCTGATTTCAAGTATTTCCAGATTTACATTCTATCCCTTACAATTCAAATGTATGTGTAAAATATCAGTTTCGGGGTCCCTTTATGTGCAAACCATTGTTCTAGGACCCCATCCATATTTTATACTATACAGATGTATCATATGAATCATGATGCAAGTTTTTCATAAAAAGATTTTCTTCAGTAATAACATTGACTAAGGATGTAGGATCAACAAGACAACCATGAGTAGGTATCTGAGAAATCCTAGCATAAATGTAAAGGGGACCATTAGGAGCCTTAATAGTCTTAGAATCATCAAAAGTAGTCAAAAGTTCCCGAGGTCTTTTATTCTTACATTGTTGTCGAGGTTGAGGTTGAGTTTTTAGTTTAGGCTTAGGTTTTAGTTGAGGTTGAGATGGAACTGAGATTGAAGCTGAGGTTGAGGTTGAGGTGGAGATACAGATTGAACAACATGCTCCACTTGATTAACAATGTGATTAAGATCATCCATCTTTGAATCATAAACAATATCCATAGAAGATGGTTGAGCAATGGTATTAGTATCATGTGTAGGTAAAGGATTCGTATAGATTTGAAGATTTTGATTAGGAGGAGAGACATATTTGTTCCCGTTACCATCAAGATTATCAATAGATAAGGTATTAGAGTCAATTAAGTCTTGAACCTTATGTTTTAAAGAATAACATTTCTCAGTATCATGACCATTCTGACGATGATATTGACAAAAAGCTTTAGGATCAAAGGATTTGGATGCAATCATAGTAGGTAAAAGAGGTCAAATAGGAGGTAAAGTAATCATATTAGCATTTAACAACCTATTCATAATAGAATGTAAAGATTCAGAAAGAGGAGTAAACGTACAATTTAATAGAAAAGAAGTGGATGCAAAAGTGGCATTGTGGGATGCAACAACAACTTGATCAGCAACTGCATTCACTTGTTTGTTTATCTTGACATAGTTGTTGAATTTTTGAATTTTTTTTGGATTAGGAGCAACATCACTCTTATCAACTAGAACATGAGCCATTGGAGTGTTGCTCTCAAATTGACTCACTTGTAATTGATAATGATGAAGTGCTACACAAAGTTATTGAAAAGAGGTAAATTCAGTAAGCATAATCTTATCTCTAATATCCTTTTGCAAATTTAAAATAAACATATGTTGAATATCAATATCAGGAACATGATAGGAAATCTGAGAATGTAAATGCTTAAATCTACCAATAAATTCAGTCAATTTTTCCTTAGCACTTTGTTTACAATGCATCAAATTAGTCAAAGACACTTGCAGACCAATGTTATTTTGAAATTGTTGAATAAAAGCATTAGAAAGTTTTGGAAATGAGTCAATAGAATAAGGAGGCAAGGAATAATACCATTGTAAGGCCTTGTCATGAAAATTTCTAGCAAAAAACTTGGCTAAAATCCTATGGTCATGAGCATAATCACTACAAAGGATTTGAAATGTTTTAACATGATGAACAAGGTCTCCCTTACCATTATAATTATCAAGATGAGGCATATCAACTTGCTGAGGAACAAGAGTACAAATGATGTCTAATGACAAAGGACTTCCCATGTCACATGTAGGAATGCTAAACTTGTTTTGAATCAAGGATGCAAGTTGTTGTTGTAAAGATGACACAGTTTGAGCCAAACTCATGATTGTTGAATCATTAGAGGAAATAGGAGGAATAACAACATTATAAACACTAGGTAAAGTGTACAAAGCTATAGGAATGGAAGACACAACTGGAGGAACACTTGGAACCACAGTTGGAAGAGGATTGGAATAAGTAAAAGGAACATTATGGTAAGAAGGTTGTGATGTTGGAAGGGATACATGAGGAACACTCATAGGAACAAAGGGAACCATCACAGTCACCAAAGAAGGAGTATATGTAGGAATACTAGATAAAGGAACAGGAGAAGGTTCGACACTAGTAACTGAAGGAATCAATCCTAAATCTTGAGCTTCTTGAGCTAAAGGTTTAACATTTGAATGCACAAGATGAGTAATACCACGCAAGAGATTGACACCTTGATCACTATCATGAAGAACTTTCTTAAGAGCCTCGATAGCTTGGATAGAATCTTGATTATGGTTTTCTTGAATAAGCCAATTACCCATTTTATCAAGTTCAGTTGAAAGTTTTTAGACTTGTTTAGGAGGAACTCTTAAAGCATCATCCTCATCATGAGATGAGTGAGAAGAGTTTTGCTCCATAATAAGATTGGAATCATGAATAATCAAATTGTCATCTGGGATCCTAAGGAAAGGAGAGGAAGATTCAGGATCAAAGGCACCCATGAGTCTATGACTTCATCTTACCGAAATATTATAAGTAGGACTAGAGGTAGTAAATCTCATATACCAATGCCATGCAAATGAACTAAACTAGGAAAACACAAAGCATGATTAAATGAATGTTTTTGTATTTTAAAGAGATTTTGCAATTTTTATTTATTTTTGAAATATAAATGTAAGAAATCTAATGCAAGATTTAACATAAAAGGAAAATCTAACACAAAAAAGATATAAAGGGAAATCTAACACCACAAACACAATAGGGCATCTAATTCCATAAAGTAAAAGTGGGTAAGCGTGTTAGGTTCACCAAAATGTAATGGATAAGAAAGAAGGGGGGGTCTATCTTTATCCTTTAAAAAATATATTGCTATTGTTATATCTATGTGAGGAAAGGGGGAAATACAAGATCTATCCCTAATCCAAATTCCCAAAAGGAGAGATCCAAATTGATTAATCACAAAGAAGTGATCAATACACAAATGAATCAAACTATGGAGAATATGAAGAAAAGGATAAATTCTTATACTTTTCTATAGAAACTATGTGCTTGAAATATCAAATGAATAGAAGATAAATACTAACCTCAAAATAGGGAAAATTTGGAAAAGACTGATTTCTGATGTCTGTGCACAGTTTTGGGGAATTCTGCAACCTTCTCTAGATTGGAAATGCCAAGACAGAGAAAGCCCAAATTTTTTTTTGTCTTTATGAGGGAGGTCGACCTTGACCCAGATAGAGGGGCACAATCTTACCCCTCATGGAATGTTGATCTTGACCTGAAACAACTATGATGGAAATTTTGTTCGCAGATCCTGGAAGTTCACTGAAAAGGGTATCCAGATTTGAACTGCAATTCACTGTCCTGTACCTGTACCTACAAGAAAAATGGTTTTGTTGTTTGGATGGGGGGGTTTGCCTTGGTCAAACCCCAGTTTTGAATCAACCTTGAAATGTAATTGAATTTGCAATATATAAACAAAGTAAATGGAACTATTCACCTTGCTTATGTTGAAATCCTTATGGAGGATTCAAATCCTTGAATCCACAAGTAGGGATGCTCCAAATGAATGTAGAATTGTATGTAGGATGTCTAAAATCAATGGCATTAGATCTTCAACACCAATCTTGAATGGATCTTGGATTAGGAAGAGGCTTGGATATATGTGGATGGAGAAATCTTCAACAAGAGGGCTCCATAGAGCTTGAATCCTTCAATGACTACTAATGGATCTCCTTGATGAATTGGATCTTGAATGCTTGAAGGTGGATGAATGCTTTCTTTCTTTCTTTCTCCTTCTTACTTGCTTGATAATTGCTTGATGATTGCTTGATGTCTTGATCATGAAAAATAGATGTGAAAATGAGAGAGTAAGGCTTCCTTTTATAGTGATCTAGGGCACAAACTTCTAGAGAGGTTGACATTGGAGAATTAAATCCCAATTAACCTTAACCCCTATAAATGGAACTAGATTAAATTAAATTTAAGACTATACCATTATGAAATTCGAAACAGACGACCCGAAAGCGGGAAAATAAAACTTTCCAAAGCCCGATATCTCGAAACCCCCGGAACTTGAAAATTGGACCCAGGGTCAAGATCAAGGTCGACTCTGACCTAGGTCAGGGTCAAGGTCGACTCTTCCCTAGGTTAGGCTTGAGGTTAACCTTGACCTAGGAGGTCGACCTTGACCCTGAGGTCTCAGATCTCAAATTCTAGAAAAAGGCTGGAAATAGGTGGAGAGAGAAGCAAAATAGGGGGAAAAAGCCAGATCCATGCAAATACCTATTCAAGGCACTTGACATGACCCCATACCACTTACTTAGAGGGCTAAACATTCTTATCATGAAAGTGCTTCTATTTTAAGATGATACAATAGATAAAGGAAATATAATCAAAATATGGAGTAAAATGTAGAATCTAGTCAACAATTGATGTCAACATTTTGGAAGACTCAAGCAACTTAACCATATGTAAAAGAAAACCAAAAAGATAGAATCCATTATACAAATAACCTTCCTCCAATCTATCTGGTAAGTTTTCTTGAGTGCCGCAAAAATAGCATGAGCTTCCATTTGATTGTTTGTGCAACAAGAGATAGTGAAGAAGTGAGTTGAACCATCACTATCTCAACCAAGCCCACCAATCCTAGTAGGACTTGCATAGTCTTCTAAATTTTGAAGAAAGAAAGTGGAGGAGAATATCACATACCAATCTTGTAAAATTTTCACCTTGTATCAAATTTATTTTAAGAAGCTATTGAAGTGGAAACCTCTAGGAGACTTCAAGGATGAAGATTAGAAGGGGATATACATTCTTCGAATTAAAACTTGGCCTCAATGATTTCATTAACCAAATCCTTGATCTTTTGGCATCCTTGCATAATATGGTGATGCTCATGGAATGCTTTAAATAACTCAACCAAAGGGAAAACATAGGGCCAAGATCTTAGGCAATAACTAGAAAAAAGGTTGATGTAGGAGAATAATCCATGTGAGGCCAAAATTTAGATTAAGAGGTGGAATGAGTGATTGGTTGATTCTACCTCTTCCATCATCATCCTAAGAGGCTTATGGTGAAGGGGTAGTGAAAGAAGAGGTGAGTAATGCTTTATCACTACTACCACATATAACACATTTAGAAGGACCTTGAAATTCTCTTTTTTTTTTTCTAATATTATTTTAGGTAAGGCATTTGCTCTATTATACTAACTATATAAAGAGATATAGCACTTGGGCTAGTTGAGTTTGTTCCACACTATTTTTCACGAAGGAACATTTTATACTTGAACCTTTCTCATGCTCTAAAAATCAATAATCAAGATCAACATAATAGGCTCCTTTAGGTTCATGATCCCTACACAAGAATAAATGTCCCCTCCAAGGAGCAATAGGGTCGATCAACAAAAATGGAAGTGAAAGTAGTTCAGGCTTTAGACATTCCCCCTCAAGGTGAAATGTTGGGATCTTTCCATTGATATTTCTTGGAATTCCTTAGATGGATAGAGCTCTTAAAATCTACTATATTTAACTACCCTACATCCTAAAAAAAATCACTCATAGTGTGGGATGGAGGAATGAAGAGACTATTGAGAGGTGAAGATCCTAGGAATCATTAAAAATAAGAGCTCTATCACCTTAATTTGTAATAGTGTTCCAATCTACAAAACTTGTCCTCCTCAAGAACACCTTCCAAATATTTGAAATCGACAATGCTTACCCAAGGTTGCTTTGGGTGCTTGTATTATCTCTAATATAATTTGGTAGCTAAGCTTGCCAATTGAATTTAGATTTCTAAAACCCAAGTTCACCATACTTTATAGGACTAAGGGGAAGATAGAAAGAAGACACTAAATATTCATGAGGCTTATCCTAATGGCATCGTTATTTTCCCATAAAACAGTGGTAAAACTTACAGAAGAAGGATCATAGAGAATGAACAATTCTTGTATAAATAATTGATGAATTCTCTCAAATATAATGGTGGTTAATCTGGATAAATTATATTAGTTTCTTGAGCATCCAATTTATATTTTTTAACATCATTCTCCTTGCTTTGCAATATATACAATTGAATTGGTTCATATTTGATATTTTTGCATTGAAATATTTGTCTAAAGTATCATAAATTTTCAACCAAACACATTGAATGGAATGTGTTGTACACACATCAAGTTATTAAAATGAATTTACACCAAGTTATCTAATAGTAAAATGTATCAATGTTATTGCAAGATTGATGTAAATAAATATTTTTACTTTATTCACACAACTTATACAAAATCATATTCATTTAAGCGCACTTGAGTTGGTGTAGTAGTGAGATGGGTGACCTCTTGGGAAGGCCTAATGCTTCACCCTTGTGACCATCACCTAAGTGAAATGAGTGCTAAGTGGACCATTCATTCTCATGATAAATGGGCTCTCGTGAACCACTACTCATGAACATGGGTCAATGAGTTTGACTTGCATCCTCGTAGTAATATCATAATTTGATTTGTTGTGGAATATGTCTCCTACTTATTATATAATATCCTTTCAAAGATTGATTCACATAGAAAAATTGTTTACAACAAAAATAAACTATAACATAAGTTGAAAATTTTATTTGCTAAAAAACAATTTAAAAAAATAATCAAACCAAAATAAATTATTAAATATAGAATATAAAATTCTTTTATATTCATAATTAAAATAATTATATTAATTTGTATCATTAACTTATAATTATTAATTATAAATTTATTTAATATATATGTTTATCATTAGTTTATAGGTTAACTAACAAAGTTAATTTGTATAATAATATTTATTTAGATTATAATTTTAATTAAAATTTATTATGTAATATATAGTAATAATATCAATTTATTATTTTGTTTAATATACACATCATTAATCGGGATTGACAAAGTAGCAATTGAAGGGGATTCAACAATTATAATAAATGCCCTCAAAAAAGGATTAATGCCCAATTGGAAACTACACCATTCTCTCAAAAGCACTTCACTTAATTCAATCCTTCAAATTGGTAACCATCGATCAAATCTACAAAGAAGGAAACTTCCATGGAGATGAATTGGCTAATAAAGGGGCAGATGGGCTTACCATTAGATAATGAGCTATTGATTGACCTAGGAAAGATAAGATATACACGAGAGCTTTAGGTACTTAGTTACTTGAAAAGGCCCTAGACTCACTCCTATGGTCAATATCTTTCACTACTATTGGAAACCCAGGAATGAAGATTAGCAAGAAGTTTCATCTAAAGATTTAGGCGGAGATGGAGAGCTTGGATGATACAAGAGGTATTTCTAAGATCAGGGGGATAGGATAACGAATATCCAGGAGGATGGCCAATCTTGATCTTACTCATTAGTAGACTTTTTATTTCGTAATTATGTCTTCACTTTTGTATATTAACTCATATATATATATCCTCTGACATTTGTGTGTACGGGAAATCATCTGAAATTTGAATTTCCTCTTATGGCTCTTCCACATTAAGAGGCCTGATTGTCTCCTTTGGTTCACTCAATATCTTGTTGAGGAAGGAATAAAAAGCTACGACGAGGTTTTGGACATTGCAAATGCATCTTTCTTGAATGAAGATGAAGACACATATGAGACTGAGGAAGGGTCTAGCAGCAAAGCTAAGAAGGGCGGGCCATGAGGCAGGAAAAGGGCGATGAAGGTTGTATTCAATGAAGGGTCATACGATACTCCTAATGATAGGAAGGACAAAAGTATTAAATTAGGCTAGGGTGTGTAGAAGGTTCGTAGGCAATAATGTATAGGTTCTATGTTTAAGTTTTTATGGTTTTAAGGCTTCACTCTCTACTTGTTTTGATTTATGGGTCTTAAGGATTTTGGGATTCAAACTTGGTACTTTCGTTGGGTGGGTTCATAGCTTAATCTTTGCTTTATCAAAGACTCCTATATGCTACTATATTAATATATAGATTACTCTTAGTTTATGAAGCTTTTCTTTCGACAAGAACTAATGCTATGAAGTATGCTTATCAATACACTAATATCAATTCAGTTTGTTGATATCTTAGTTCTATGGAATTTATTAATATAGTAACATTTCTTTTGTTAAGGTTAAGGCATTCACTCTCACTAATAGTCTTATAGATGTAACAATGAAAGATTGTTTTGATACATACATATATAAATATGTGTGTATGTATGTATATATATGTAAGTATATATATTATATGTATATATACACATACATACATATATATCTGTGTGTGTGCACACATATATATACATATACATACATACTTGATATACATACATACATACATACATATGTATGTATGTATGTATGCATGTATGTATATATACATTCTTATAAGTTACTTATCTTGTTAAGTGAGAATATATATGGGGATATATACTCATATATATTATGTTATGCTTTTATCATGTTTTTCTGAAATTGATTTTCCATAAATTGTTTAGATCACTCCACTTTTCAGATTTATGAGATACTTTATTTAAAGGTATAACAATGGAATGCTCTGTGTTGTTTATGTCTCTGTTACGACGGTGCTCCAGTAAGTATTCCTATAAGATGTAGGGATTATTCTCAATTTTAGTAATCTAAGATTTCTCATAGAAGCTCTTGAAAGGGTTGTTTCTACTGTAATAATCAATTGCGATATTTATATCTTTTATCAATGAAGTATGGTTGTATAGTGTTGATTCTGTATTCAATTATGAATATACTATATGAAGTACATATTTGATGGTTCTATAGACATATATTCTTATGTATGTGCTTACAGTAATATGCCAAACAGATAGACACATACATCTTGACATGTATCTTTATATACATCATCAGTAAAATATAGCCAAACCTCATTAATAAACCTAGAAGCTAGCAAAGGTTGGATTAAATAGATGTAGGAGGGTTATGCTAGCCTTCCAACTGAAATTTTAATGATTAAGTATATTACAGAAAAAGAGGATTGGAACTAATATCTTAATACTCTTATAAGAGCAGGATTGTAATATGCATTTCTCTCTAAAAGTAGCTATCAATAAAGTTATAACATTATAAATTCACTGTAAAAGTGAGTTTTGTTTGAAATTATCTAGCACTAATCTAGTTTGCAAAGTTGGAAGTTTGTTTTTAATTTTACAGGTTTAGAAAGGCACCATGCAATTCATATCAAAAGAAGCATAGCCTAGCACCAGAATAATTGAAAAGAGGCACTCCTACTAACAATCAAGCAACTAGAGCTAATGCCTTTGGTCAAAGATAACTATGAAAATGATTGTTTTATATGGACACTGATTGTATCATATGTGATAAGCTATTTTGTCATTCTATGTAACTCTTTTTTTTATTTGTATATTCTGGATTGATTAAGTCCTAGGCAACTGAAGGTTTTCTTAACTTCGTTCTTTCCTACTAGTGCTCTCACTGAACGGTGTTGTATTTATATTTGTCTTTTGAAATGTAATAAAAATCTCATCTACAACCTATTACTTATCAAAAAAAAAAATACATTTCATTAAAATAAATAAATATATACATTCACACATATACACATACATATTATGCACGCGCACACACACACACACACATGCATACATATCTTATGTATGCAAATATATACAAATATAGACACACACACACACACATACATATGATCTATTCAACATACATCCATACCATAATATATTAAATTATATATTTATTTTAAAATAAATTATTATAATTTAACAAATCCATACAATAAGTAATATTAAAATAATATAATATAATTTATAATATATTATATAATATAAATTTAACTATTTTAATCAATCTATATAATTATAAAATAATAATATAAATTAATAATAATTATACAAATAGTGCGAGGAGCAGAGGCGTGAGGTGCAAAGGTGCGACTGACAGAATGATAGGGACCTGTGGGGCAGAGTCCTAGTAGATAACGGGCGATACTGAACTAACGAAGACAAGCAAGAAATTCAGAAAGACAAGTAGGGTATTGAAAGATGGGCAATGAGGTTGATCGAGAAGTTCCAATGAATGAATTTAAGGAAACAATTAACAAGGGTTGGCACGCCTATGACAATAATGAGGAAGCAAAGAGCAATTTGGCATCAACACATTGACCGTAATGGGTATTTGAAAAAGGAAAATGGGTGGATAAAAGTTGTTTCAATGGCCCGATAGCAATGATGATCCTAAGTATTGGCTCAAATATATGTC
Source organism: Chamaecyparis obtusa (assembly GCA_027943335.1). Lineage (NCBI taxonomy): Eukaryota > Viridiplantae > Streptophyta > Pinopsida > Cupressales > Cupressaceae > Chamaecyparis > Chamaecyparis obtusa. The sequence continues at coordinate 847,365 of BSBK01000645.1, forward strand.
ACTTTATCATGTTTTATATATCCTATTCCTAGGTGGTCTTGGTAGTTTGTTCATAAACTATGGTTCTTAGTTGCTTTAGGATAGTCTAATGGACTTAAACTCATGAACGTCGAGCTTATACTTTTATACCTCTATTATGAACAAAAGACACTCTTTTATGGTGTGTGTGTGTGTTAGTTTAATTATGGATTAATGAATGGATATATATGTGCTATATGTGTTGTACCTATTCACATTTATGATGCAAAGAGATTAAAGGAAGCAACGATTAACAAATGATGCCTAAGAAAGTTATATGCCTTTGATGACCAAGTCCATGCAACTCAGTAGGGATCAACATTTGAGGAAGTCTATTGATGAACTAGTCACAACTCACGTGGAGCAAGTCAGATGGTTACTATTAATGTGGAATCAATCTAGGAGATAGTGGAAGCTATATCCACTCTTTATGTTGTTGAACAAGTTTGTTGTTCCTCATTTTGTTGATACTTTCCTCCTAATTTCTAGTGTTGTAATAACTCTAATTTGCGTATTCTTTTGGTGTTGATCTGTTAGTGGGTAATTAGTTAGTAAGTTTATGTTATAAATAAGAAGTTGAACCTCTTCAGAAGCTAGCTCAAATATATAGATTGACATTTCATGTATTGACATCTTAGTTTTCAATACAATTTAGTTATTTTTAGCAATGATTTGCAATCAATACTTTTGCAAGTATGAATAAAACAATTATATTTTGAGTTTGTAAGTGTGTAATCAGGCTATGAGTACTCACTCAAGGGGGGCCACTTGGTGAGTAACTCCTTTTAGTTTTAGAAGTAGTTTTCTTTATCTTTTCTTGCAAGTTCTAGAGTTTTTCTATTCTTACAACCAATGGAAGTGATTTCCTATGATTGTTCCTACAACCAAACGTAGATAGAGTAGTTCATGTCTACACATCTTTAACTTTGTTGTAGTAGTTTGTAGAAGTTAAGATTTTCCATTGAGAATTTAAATTAAGTTCAATTCCATTATTACCTTTCAATATTGCTTTCCTTAAAGGTTGTAGGTTAGTATGGCTTTGATAGGAACCTAGTGCACATACAGTGCATACCCATTTCAAGTTCATGCACCTTCAATTGACATTTTAAATGAGCCTTCACAATGAGAAAGATAGCTACTTAGTTTGGATGTCCAATCCATGAGTTGAGTTTTGAAACCTAGTTATTAATCCATTTGGGAATTCAAGCAAGCAAGACACAACAATTTTCCTTGGCTACCACAGAGATGGGGAGCACAATGCAAAAGATTCTCATATCAGAATCATATTTTTTTTAAGGGAAGGAGATTTACTCAACACAATATGGGAGTCAGGCACCCCAAGTTCAACAATCGCGAGTATGGGCATTTTTGGAAAAATGTAGATACATCTGACAATTGAAGGGTCAAAAACCCTAGAAACACTGAAGTGCTTTTGGAAGAAGAAATCTTCTACTCCACCATCAAAGAAGGTGAAATAAGAGGTCAAGATAATGTCAGGTAAGTCTCCAACTAACAATAGTTTCCCTATCATAATTCATAAGGAACGAATAAAAATAATAATAGAAAAGTATCACGAGAATAGTTTGAAAATTAAATGGGGAGGAGGCTACTTAGAAACAAAGAAAATACATGAGTGGTGTAAATTGAAATGGGGTAAGATCAATTTCCAACTGCAAAAATTACCAAATGACTTCTTTATGGTAATCCTATCCTTCACACAAGATAAAATAGACATTCTAGGTCAGGGATTAGAAAATATTGATTGCCACCTATTATTCATGGAAAAATGGATTCCTAATTTAAATTACATTCAATTCCATTATTACCATCCAATGTTACTTTCCTTGAAGGTTGAATTAACGTATAGATTTGGTACGAACCTAGTGCACATATAGTGCAAACCCATTTCAAGTTCACACACCCTAGGTTGACATTTTAAATGAGCCTTCACAATGAGAAAGATATCTGCTTAGTTTGGATGTCCAACCCCTGAGTTGATTTTTGCAACCTATTTATTAATCCATTTGGGAAGTCAAGCATTTTTGGAGCCTTTGTCGAGGATGGTGTCAAACTAAGGACCTATTACAGTCATGAGTTAATTTCTAGTTCATTTCATGTTATTTTTAGTTTTCTTTAGTCTAGTCAGTTTTAAAGTTTCATTTAAGCCTAAGTTAATTCAAAATCATCAATCTGCATGTATAGAAGAAGAAGATATGCCTTAGGAAGATTCCTTCCTAACTACCCTAGCAATCAATTAGGTGATATTCTTGTTCATCAAGAAGAAGAAGAAGATGAAGAAGAAGAAGAAGAGAATCCTTATATTAATGTTGAGACAAACTTAGCCCCCTCTTCATATTCCCCAGAAGAAGACCCATTGGTCTAAATATATTTGAAGAGCCACTTGACCCAAATCATTTTTCTGATATCTTAGCCAATCTGCATATTACTCCACCCGTGAGCCCATTTCATAATTTGTTGGCCTTGGTAGTTTATCAACCAAGTATTCAACTAGGGACTCAACCAAGAATGACCATAAATCATCCTCCTACCTTTCTATTTCCTATTACTGATCAACATGACAATAATAACCTTAAGATCATTCATTCTTCAACTCTCCCCAAGTTTTATGGCCTGGTCACAGAGGATCTTGATACATTCCTCTTTGAATTTGACTTCCTTTGTTGAAGTTGTGACTACACCACTGATGCTCATAGGCTCTAGGTATTTCCTACCACTTTGAAAGAATCATCTCTAAGATGGTTTATGGTCCTGGGAGGTGATGTTATGCATAATTTGGATGAGATGAAGACAAAATTCTTGGAAAAGTACAAGGAATACTGTAGAGGAAATGACATGAGGGGGGATGATATTTTTATAATTCATCAAAAAGAGGATGCAAGTTTGGAGGATTAAATATAAAGGTTCATGTTCATCTTGCAGAAGTCCATACGTCATGAATTAAATGAAGAATAATTTTTTTTTCTCTCTCTAAGAGGAACCAATGATGGTTATAATGAGGCCTTGGACTTAATGGAAGGAGGAGACATCACCCAAGAAACTTGGGATGATATCAAGAAGATATGTCTCAACTACTCAAGAGAAGTTGTTAAAAAAGGAAGAGACTATCACTCTACTATAGTAAAAACAATTGGTAATGGAGTCTGAAGGACATAAATCACTCACCTAATATCATACTTTAAGCAAGACAATATCAATAATATGGACACACAATTGGATATCATGCAAGCCAAAAAGAAGCATGAGGAGGCGTAAGCAATGCTGGCAAAACACTTCCCTCACTATAGACAAAATAAGAAGGATTGCAGATGCAAGATGGTGGCTAATATGGAGACTAAGAAAAAACCTACTGAGTTCAAGCTAGTATAAGGAGATGATGATCAAGTTTTATACATTTCTCAAAGAAGGCCATGGGCTCCAAGACAAGGTATGCCACAAGACCCCTGAACTTCTAGTGGTCCTTACTCAAATTATTATAATAATCAATGGAAATTTTTGTACAATCCTGATCCTAATGGTTATCAATCTCAACCTTGGAATAATCCTCAGTCTCAATGGCCAAATTGTAAAAATCCTGCACCCCAATGGGAACCTCCTCAAGGAAGCTGGAAGCAACCGAGCAAGGAGCTTGGAAACTGCCTTTGGGTAACTAGCAACAAAATCCACAGTAGAGAGGAATCTAGCAATGGCCAAATCGACCTGCTAGATACCTTCAACCACCTCAGAAACCAAAATAGCAAGACTTAATGCCACCTCCTGTAGTCAATACTAATAATTCTCCTAGACCTACTAATTTTTCTACTCAACCTGTTCCTAATCCAAATAATAAACCTCAACAAAAGCAACAACAACCTGTCTATTCTAGAGATCCAAACCAATACTTTGCATATGATTTACACATAAGTGATATCCATTTGAGGTCTAGAAAAACCTTTCCTACACCACCTCCACCTATCATAACTGAAATGCCTATTGAAGATTCAAAGAAAGGAAGTATCCCTAACCCTATTCAATCAGAGTTGGTTCAGGAAACTAAAGCTCCAAAGCACCTTAATTCCACTCCTCCATTCCCACAAAGGCTAGAACTTAAGGTAGTTATTATGCATCAAATTTGCACCCTATTAAACTTGAAAGTTTAATAACTTGGCATAAAATGATAATCACTTCTTCATGTGGGATATGAAAAACTTGAAATGAAACCTTTAGATCCTAGGCTAGTTCCTATTGGATAATCACATATTTTATCTTCAAAACTAACTCAAACTTTGGAAGGGAAAGGGAGAAAAGATGCATAAAAGAAACAAAACTGAAATGCAAAGGAACTAAAATAACAAGTGATACACCAAAGATGTGAAAATAGAAAGGTGACTAATTCCAATTTTGCAAAATCTTATTAGATGGATAAACACTTCTATTTTGTATAGGTTTGCATAAGTATTTCACAGTAAGTTCCTGGATAGCACTATTAAGGAAAATATATTTTTCACTTAACAATTCTAAGATATTGTAGACACAAACTGTAACCTACAAATAACATACACTCCTATAAATGGGCACTAGCTGAGACAAGACAATATGGAATGATATAATTCACTAATTATCCTTGTCAATCATGCATTATACACTAGAAAATAGAAAAAAAGAAGGTTAGAACTCAACAGAACTTGCTCCAAAAGAGTCAATCACCATATATTATGTTTCCAAAATGAGTTACAGATACATGCACAAAATACCCCAAGGAAAAATCTATCATAAAGAAAGCTTCCCCTGCATAATCTGAAATCATTCAAAATAAAGCTATTACAAGTATTTATGTTTCAAAAATAAATATTTCCATGACAATAGAACCCGAATCCTTTGGGTCGGATTCCACAAAAATGGTATATTCAAGGTCCTCAAAAGTCTCTAAAACCACATGGGGTAATGAAAAGGTCAATCCAACTAACCCTTTTACCATTAAGGTCCCTCAAAATGCTCCAACTCCCCTAGATATGGGTTAAATAGCTCCTAGATGCTCTCTCCTTATTGGAAGACTAAATCCAACTTCCCTAAATGCTCTCAACTCCATTATTATTGCAGTTTTCTATTAAGGAGTCTTAATAAATATTAATTGTTTCATAAAAGGCTATCAATTAATAGTTATTAAATTACAAGTTTTACAAGAAATGCAATAATAATGAATACAATAATATTTATGCTTTTCCAGTGGACATGATGTTTTTATTACGAAAAAAGTAGTGGGGTCCACGACACCTGTCATCAACTAACGACAGTTGTTGGATGAACTTTAGATCAAGGCCGCACAAAGCTTTTTAGGCCGATTTGAGAAAGGAACTCCTTTTGGAAAGGATTTGCAGAAAGAGGATGCATGTCCTTGATGGGCCCCATGACATTCGTCACCAATTGTTAACGACCACCACAAGATAAAACATGAGATCTACAACCCACAATGCATTTCAGGCCGATTTGAGAAAATACCTCCTCCTTTGAGAATGAATCTCCAGAAGAGGACACATGGCATGAGTTATTTAATTTGGATTTAAACCATTAGCACCCAATTTATGTTGTGCACCCTTACCCTTGTGCTTTTAGAGGGAGAGTTTCCATTTGATTGAGCCAGGTAGGTGAAATTAGGTAATAGTAACAAAGAAAATAGAGGAAACAACCTTTGATATGCTAGATTAGTTGAAACACATATGTGTTAAAATACCTCTTTTTCAAGCTATAAAGGATATTCCTATTTATGGAAAAGTTATTAAAGATGTTTTTCTAAAGAAGCCAGGAAGAAAGAAGAAAGACCCACAAACATATAGCAAATATTATGCTTGGAAAAGTCATAGTGCCTAAATATTCTGACCTTGGTAGCCCTGTAGTTGGAGTCATTATTAATGGTATACATGTCAAAAATACTTTGATAGACTTAGGGGTGGCCATAAATGTCATGAAAAAGGATACCACACGACATATTCAAATTACTAATTTGAGATCTACACCTACTGTCTTGCAGTTGGCTAATAGTTCCACTGTCAAACCTGATGGGATGGTAGAGGACTTCATTGTCACCTTAGATTCTTGGGAGTATCCAATGAATTTCATAATAATTTATCCTAAAGTCACATTGGGGGGCTATCCTATAATTATAGGAAAGCCTTGGTTCTCTATAGTTGATGTATATATATGATGTGGGTCACAAGATATGACTATCTCAGATGGTCTAAATACAAAGAAACTTTCCCTTTATCCTCCTTCTCAGCCCAACCTAAAAAAGTGAAACCAGTATGGCTAGACCTAGGGGAAGAAATAAATGAAGTCAAATCACTTGTGCATTTATGATGCTGGAAAGAGATCCTTTTCTCTAGCTACAAGAAGAGGATGATGTACTTACCAAAATTATGCACAACAATTATGGACTAAGAGAGAAACCCTTTGATTGTTCATCCAGTCAGAAATTATCATTACAATCCCTCCTCCCTGAGCTTGATTGATTAAGATTTCCTCAAGATGAAGTAATGCTTCACAAATTTTTGCCAAATGAAATCCATATGCCATGCCTCACTGAAGCATCTATGATTGAGTTACCAAAGAAAATAGAAGTTTCACCAGGATGATTTTTTAATATCAATAATAAACTCAGTCAAGAGGGACAAATGTAACTAGCCAAACTTCTCCAAAAAAAAAATCAAACATTTTCTTGGGATTATAGTGACATGAAAGGGTTGGATCCTAAGTCATACACTCATAGAATCTACATTAAATAGGATATCATGCCAATAAGAAACTCTCAACAAAGAGTGAATCCTTCCCTAAGAGAGATAGTAAAGGCCGAGTTGCAAAAATTACTAAATGTTGGTTTTATCTATCTTATCTCAAATAGAAAATGGGTGTCACCTCTTGTTATATTATTCTAAACAAAAGGAGGGAAGTGGAGAGATTGTGTAGATTACAAAGAGTTGAATACTACAACCAAGAAGGATCATTTCACACTACTATTTATTGATCAAGTCCCATAATCATTAGTAGGGAAGAAGTATTTCTCATTTTTGGATGGGTTTAGTGGTTATAATAAAATTAGGATTTCCTTTGAAGATCAAGAGAAAACTACACTTATATTCCCATGGGGAAATTATGCTTATTTTTTTCTTCCATTTGGCCTAATGCTCCAATAACCTTCCAAAGAGCGATAATTAGTATATTTTTTGATATTTCACATGACTGTATGAAAATCTAATGGATGATTTGACCACATATAGAATAATATTTGAAGAGGCTTTAACCAATTTGACCAACGTAATACAAATATGTGAAGAGCATAACATGTCCTTAAATAGTAAAAAGTGTTTTATGATGATGCAAGAGGGTGTAGTGTTAGGACACTATATTTCTCAAGCTGGTATTTAAGTTGATCCTATAAAAATTAAAGTTATTCTTAACCTTCCCATTCCTACAAAGAAAAAGGATGTTAAAAGCTTCTTGGGTCATGCAGGATGTTATAGAAGGTTTATTAAGGACTTTAGTAAGATGGCATGACCACTATATAATTTAGTAACTAAAGATGCAAAATTTAAACTGAAAGTACTCTTGTGAACTTCATCGATCAAAATAATCTCTGTGTAGACAGATAAATACTGTTATACTTAGATAATTTTCTTAAGTTATCATCTAGAACTTCCTCCTCAGATCATGTTGTCTTAACACTGAATATATGTTTCCATAATGATGACACCATGATATCCTACTCAACCAAATTGCCAACAAAAAGCGGATCCTTGAAGAGGATGAGAGAGATTGATAGAATACCCTTGCCCCCAAAGTGTGGAGACAAGGATAAAGGGGACCTATTATGCTACATGTAAAGTATGTTACATCATGCATGACAATAAGCCCCTTAGGAATTAGCTAGCAATGTTACATAGTGTGGAGCAACATAATAGGGACTTAGATGTTATTTAGAGAAATCAAGATTGAAAAATAACTGATTGTGACATGATATGTGAATAACATCATTATCAATGAGTTTTTTAATTTTATAACTTAGCTTAGAATTCATTAGTAGAGTGATCATGGTATCGGTGATACATGTAGAAAGGAAGATTTATAAGTTTTTTACTATGTTTCTTGTTTCATTTAGGCCTAGTAATCATCTTAGCATGAAGAATTTTAGGCAAAATCATTTCTTGATTAAACGTAGATGTAGAGGAAATGTTAGATGATGAAGGAGAGGATGTGGACAAAGAAGGAGATTCAAAACCAAATAATTCAATAGGTTTCTCACTATTCTCAACACTTTGTTGTACACATTTTGAACCATGTTTTAAATTATGAGTTGAATTAGTTTGAGAATCAGGTTGAATTAATGACACATTAAGTTCCTCAAAAGATATCATGTTTTCATTAGGAAGTTTGTATTCACCCACAAAAGATGGTGTGAAGTCTAATGACCCCCAATCAGCATCTAAAAGGGTACTTGTAGTAGAATAAGTGTATATAAGAGGAGATGTGTTGTGTTTAAATGTTGTAGAAAAATAATCAGATTCATTTCATGAGCAATTATTAGGCATGTCATCAACAAGGAGTGTGTACATTATGTTTTCATAGATGAACTTTACTTTGTGATGAACATTTGAAGGAACAACATGCATGACATGTAACCATGTCCGTCCTAAGAGAAGATTATAGCTGAGAGGACTAGGCATGATATTAATAGGTGTAGGTAAAATGACATGGCCTAACTAAATAGGCAAAATGATAACACCCAAAGATTATTTACCAACATCATCAAAGCCATGAATAGGAATAATATCAGGTTTGATAGTTGAAAGATTAGCCTTGATTTTATGCAACATGTCAATGATATAAATATTAATCCCTAAACTATTACCAATTAAAGTTTTACAAATGCGATTACCATTAATAAGGACAATTACCATAAGGGCATCATGTTGATCTTGGAATTCTTTAGAAGGTAAATTATCTTGAGTAAACACAATTTGAGCTTGGACTGGAGTAGCATGCATGCATGGAAAAAAGGAATTGATGTTGTGTTGATTAGGTGGTGGAGTTGGAAGCAAAGGTGGGAGAGAAGTTGGAAAAACCAGATTAGTAGGTTTATGATTGTTTCTTCTGTGATGATATTCCTTAATAAACTCCAAAGGACTCCTAAGTTTTCCTTTCACAAGTATAATTGTATTTTTTGGATTTTGAAAATAACTTTGTTGATCATATCCTTTAACCATAATCAAAGGTGTGGTGAAATTTTGAGGAGGTTGAGGATAAACCATAATAGTAACCACAAGTTTGTTAGGTATTAAGGATGAATTCAATCCTTTGACAGTTATTACAGGTGTATTGGCTATCGTAGGTTGTGATAGAAATAAGGCACCACACACAACTAAAAGGAGGAGTATGAATCAGTTGCATCCAAAATAGTTGTGTCAAAACAAAACTTATCAATATTTATCTTCCTTACATAGATAAACATGAAGCAACTGGACCATCAACACAAGAACACATAATTCCAGATATTTCTTGCATGCAAACTCAGTTAAGGGAAAAACCAAGGTGGGGATCAAACCCACTAGATGATGTACTAGTACATATAAACTTTGTTAAAGGTACAATGGGGAATGCACATGCATTTAGGATCACTTCCTAGAGCTCACAACTAAAATAAAAATTAGGGAAACAACCCTTGGGATACAACCCAAAATAAAACTAGGGCTACAACCCCAAATATGGACTACAATCCACTAATTTGATGAACTAACTGATAGCATCTCAGAGATGCCAATACAAATCTAATGAAGTAAAACTCTATTTTGAATTTATTTAGATTCCACTCATACCTCTTTGCACATCATCTCAAACATCAATCACACTCTCATCCTCATCCTCTTCACCATCACCACACTACCAATCTAAAAAATTACATCTTTAAATATCAACTTGGTTGGCCATGGACCTAATTACGAAAAAATTACAAAGAGTAATATGCAATGCACAATGTGATCCAAGACATGTCAGCTAATACATAGCTAGGACCCAAATCTCCATCCACAAACACACCACAATCCAAAGATCACGCCTCAAATCTTTACAACATGCTAACTCACCAAGTTGGCCAAGATCACCAACATGCCACAAGAAAATCACTGAATCCAATCACATATCCCAATGCGATCCATCAACATGAATAGAAAATGATCCACAAACATCAGAAAGAAGCATGAATTACCAAAACAACAAAAAAAATCTCTACCTCGGAATCTATAACTTTTTTTGTTCTATTCATCATGAACATTGAACATCAACATTTTTCATAAAAGAAGAATAGCTTTCCAACATCCAAATCATAAACCATTTGAGATGAGAATAAAAATACATGTTTTGAATTCACCACCAAGTTAGCAAAAAAATATATTGCATAACTGAACCTCACTAATCCAAAAACTTCAACTCTATCTCCGTGGAAATAAACAAAAAATTGTCCTTTGATGCATCCATCATAACTTGCTCAAAACACACAAAAAACCTTTGAGACTTGAAAAAATCAAGTACAAAAATTCCTCAACACATCTCCAACTTCGTAGCATCTAACATCAAGTACACTATTCATACCGGTCCAAAAACTTAAACTAACATTTTGAAATTATTAAAAGAAATTTGAAAGTTATCTTCTTCCCTTTAGAGCAACCTGCATTTACATCACACAAAACATCATATTTAATTTTTTTTTTTGATTGTCCCATTCTAGGACCTTGCTACCTAATTTCTCTTGCTTCTTGTGCCATGTCATTCCTTCCATTCCACTAAATATGTTGATCCTTTAACACCTTATTAACACCACTTCTATTACCCCTTTGGATAGGGCAATCAATACCCCCAACTTTGATGCTTTCAAATTTCAAATCACTCTTATTTTTAGGATTGTTCTGCAGCCCATTCATAACCAGACTTTTGTTTTTTAGTTCTCGATAAACCTGTCCATTATCATACTCCTTACCTTAAAAAATATTATCTCCAAAACACATGATGATATTCTCATTCCTCCTGCAAGTTAAAGGTTGTAATTTATATCTTTCTTTACCCTTATGCACAATACAAGTGTTAGAATACCCATCATGAAAAGTTCTCCTAGCACACTGCCAAGGTATACCCAATATCATATACCCACAAGTCATAGGTATTACATCACACATTACTTGATCAATATAAGGACCAATTGAAAAATCAACAAGAGCTCTCTGACTAACCTCTACATTCATCACTTGATTAAGCCAAGTGGCCTTGTAAGGGTTAGGACGATCTACTATTGTTAATCCCAATTTAGTCACCATATCAACTCAAACCATGTTGTTGTGTGCCCCTGAATCAATAATAAAAGCACATACCTTGCCTTTAACTAGACATCTTGATCTAAAAATTCTTGTTTATGGTAATGATTCTCCTTTCCTCATAATTAGACATTCTCCTACTTCTGGTAGTAGTATCTTAGGTTCAAGTTTCTCTTCTTCTTCTTGAACTAGATGCATTCTTCTATCTCTTTGATCTGGATCATTCCATTTAGGTTATCTAAAAGACTGATGACCCACCTCATTTCAATGAAAACACTTTCCTGTAAAGACTCCACTTTCTCTTCCTCCTCCAAATATTCAACCTCTATGGTTATATCCTCCACTTGTCTCTGAAGTAGATCCCTTTTCCTTGTCTTTATCATTGTTGCTTTGATAGTGAGAATTTGTCCTTCCACCTCTTCCTCTCATAGAAGATCCTCCTCTATTTATATTTTTCCTCTCATGCTTCCTTTTTATCATCTCTTTTGCCCTTACTGCAAGCTAAAAAAATTCTCCCATTGTTTGTGGAATACTCAACCCAATCTCATCCTGAACATTAAGTCTTAACCCATTGATGTACCTTGATATATTTTCATCATCCTCTTCATGTCCTCCTCTGATACTCAACTTGTGGAACTTCTCTATATATGCCATCACATACATTTCTCTTTGCTTCAAACTTTGTCTCATCCTCTTTGTTTGTATCACAAAATCATTAGGCAAGAATTGATTCTTGACCATTCCCTTCATTCTCTCCCAACTAGTGATTCTACCTAATCCTCTAGCCATTCTCTCTAATTGAACATTTGTCCACCATGTCAATATTGTACCTCTCATCCTTGACTTAGCAAAACTAACCTTCTTGTTCTTATCCATATCCTGTAACTCAAAAAAAAATTCTAGGGCCTCTAACCAGCCCAAAAATTCTTCACTTTCCATACCTCCTTGATGAAAAGATAAATTTGTAGTACCCTTGTGACTAGTACCTTGTACTTCCTTAATCAACCTTATGAATCTTCTCTCCTTAGGATCATTTTCTTCCCCATGACCCCTATTAGCTTGTCCCTCATTGTTTTCTCCTTTTTCCTCATGATTTTCTTCATGAATTATTCTCTCCTAGGTTCTCTTTTCTCTTTCTCCAATGCTTCTATCCTCTCAATTAGTTGTAATCTCTCTCTCCTTGTTTGTCTTTCCTCTCTTTCCCTCACAACCTCTAGTTTTCTCTTTTCCCTTCTCTCTTTTTCCAACTCTTCTCTCAATATATCTATCTCCCTTGCCAATTGACTCTTTGGTGTCATGACTTATCCTCAAAATATTTCCCTAATGCTCTGATACCACTTGATGCAGAGGGTTAGGTGGATGTTTGATAATAACTCCCTAAAGGTTCAAATTGTGAATTGTCTAAGTCCACACCCAAATACCCTCCAAGACTCAAATGACTTGAAACTTCTCAAACACCTTCCTAGTGAAAAATCAAATTGTATTTGGTCTAATTAAGTTGAATTCAATTGGTTTTAATAGGTTATAGGTTCACAAACAATACCTAACACTCCAAATTCCCAAATTGTCAATCAGGCCTAATTGCCCTCCTAGTAGGTCTCCAATGGTATATATGCATTATTTTCTCACAAAATTTCAAAAGAAATAAACAAACTATTTAGATTTCTAGACACCCTTGTCAGCATTCATTAACATATCAAAAACTCAACATATGTTGTGTTGGACCAATTAGCAGATTCTCTAACTGTGCCTCGATTTCAAGGATGAAATGTGGTCAAATAAAAAAGTAACTGTATGTTTTCTTCACTTCCAAACACTAAGACTCCCAAAAGTCTTTATAAATGGTTAAAATGAAAAGAATATCAACTTAGTTTCATCCTTAGAGTAATGCAAATAAAAAACCCCCAAATGGGTCTTAAACAAGCCCTCAAACCAAGGGTTTTCTAGATCTCTTACTTCCACTCAATTCCAAACTTAACTAGGAGTTGATTCACCTTTATTTCAACATCCTAAGGCACTTAAAAATCTTAAAAACACCCTTTATATTAGATAACTGAGAGGGGGGGGGGGGTGTGAATCAATTAAGTCTACTTGTCCTATAGTCCTAAACACTCTCAGATGTATAAAACAATTCATTCAATTCAATTAATCAACTTAGTAAATATTTTTCTGTGCCTTTCAGTTCATTAACCGAATACCAATAAATTAACTAGTGTATATACCGATCAAACCATTAATTATAATGTGTAAATTAAAATAACAAATCATCACATTCATACACATATAACACTTGATTTTTAACATGGAAACCCTATTAGAGGAAAAACCACTTGAGACCGGTACCTGAAATAATTTCACTCTTCTGAAGTGAGCTCGGTTAAGAGCCAACCCTATTAAAGGTTACAATAACACATTGTAAGGTGTGACCTTGTTAGAAGATTTATCACTAACAGTTCTTTGTGACCAAACATTCACTATGTGGTCAAAATGAAAACAATCAACATTCATTGAATGTCATAATGAAATAATAAAGACTATTAAATCCCACTTAGTTAAGAGATTTATATGTAGCAATGGTTAGAATGCATCAATAAATGATCTGATTCAAATACAACTTTCTTTTGGAGATTTTCAGATCTATGCTAAGCTCAAAATACCTATGGCCATCATAATATTTTCAACTTCCTTGTATCCTCCAACTCTATTCTACTCAATTAATTCCTTTCTTTGACGCTCAATTTTGTCTGCATAATTGCTTGGTTTTGTCTTCAACTCGTCTAACCAGCTTCGCATGAATGCAATCTTCTCACATGCATTTCATAATTAATTATGAATCTTGTCTCCTCTTATAGACATAAACCATTTTCTTCTCATCCATAGATTTTGCCTCTTAATCTTCACCGTTGATTTTTTTTCTTCAACCTTCCTCAGAACTTGTGTCTCTAACATGTTTCATTCTAAATCATCTGATCATCCTTGAATTTTGTCATTCATTTGATCATCATAAAAAACTTTATCTTTAACCTCATAATCATCCATAATCATCCATCTCATCATCTTTAGTTGACAGTCATATGTTTCATTTATTTCTTTCACTTGGTCAATACCGTGATGTGTCGGTGACTTCTAACCTGGTTAATAATGTACTTAGTATACACTACACTTGCTTAGTGTATACTATTTCAACTTGGTGTATACTAAGTTCTTCATTTATTGACCACATAAACTTGTTCATTCTTGATCTTCAATTCATAACATAATTATTTAATACAATCAAATCACTAACATAATGTCATAGACTCATCAATAGCTTACCCAATTAATACCATATCCATATCTTTCTCATACATCTCATCTTCATGTTAATATCTCATTCCTTCACCATTATTTCCTTCTTCAGATTTTTGTAACTATCATGATAAGTACATTCAAAACCAGTTGACATCAATGACAATATAATAACTGATTTAATGTGTCACATATACATTTGTAGCTCGGTGATCATTAGTCTCTCCCTTTCAAGTATCCAATCAGTTGTCAATCTCTTCCTTAATATATTCAATTAGTTGTAGTATAACAAGCTCTCCCTTTGGCATTGATGGAAACACAATATGAAATATGTCATAGAATACCAAACATCTATCTACAACTCTATATGTAAATGTTGTAAC
Organism: Chamaecyparis obtusa; assembly: GCA_027943335.1. NCBI lineage: Eukaryota > Viridiplantae > Streptophyta > Pinopsida > Cupressales > Cupressaceae > Chamaecyparis > Chamaecyparis obtusa. Next base: position 862,402 of record BSBK01000645.1, read on the forward strand.
TCGGTAAGCTCTACCTAGCTTATGCATTTAATATGTTTAAACACTACACGACATCAATGTCTCTCCCTTTTGGTTAGCTTTAGTTCTAACTGATATTTGTCTTTCATTCTCTCTCTCTCTTATTCCATGCAATCAACTCTCCCTTTAGATCTTTCTTGAATATTTCATGCAATCTCTCTCCCTTTGACATCAATGCCAAAAAGAAAATAATCAATGCTTCAGTGGCCAAATAAATATCTTTTTTGTTTGGTTCAGATTCTAGTACCTTGCATGTACAGATATGTAATCTCAGCTTGTCTTCCATATTTCAAAACCTTAGGAAACCCAAAGTTTGAACATCATGCATCAAAATCATTAGATCTTCTGATAAAGTAAAGGTTGATGCAACCTCATATCACCTTAGTGACTGTTAGACATGGGATGGACCCCTAGTCTAATCCTCAAGTATTCAAATGTGTCATTTGGTAAGGGTTTAGTGAATATATCAGCAAGTTTTTCTTGTGATTTCACATATTCCAATTTGACTTTCTTTTCTTGAACTTGTTCCCTTAAGTAGTGATACTTAATAGATATATACTTTGTCTTTGCATGCATCACTGGATTCTTAGAAATATTATTTGCACTTGTGTTATCACAATAGATTATCATTGGATCAATGATCTCCTCATTCATACCTTCCAATAGTTATTTTATCCATGTAATATTTGAACAATTAGTAGCAACAACAACACATTCTACTTCTGCAGTGGACTGAGAAATGCATCCTTGTTTCTTACTTATCCAAGTAACCAATCTTTCTCCTAAAAAGAATGGTCCACTAGTAGTGTTTTTTCTATCATCAATGTTTCCAGCCCAATTAGCATTAGTGTAAACTTTTAGTTCAAAATTGTCTTCTTTCTTATACCATAAACTATAATTTTCAGTGTTCTTCAAGTATATCAAAATTCTTTTCACAACAGTCATGTGTGATTCTTTAGGATTAGCAGTGAATCTAGCTACAATCCCAACCACATGTGTAGTATTTGGTCTACTATGCACAACATACATCAAATTTCCAATCATAGATCTGTACTAGATTTGATTTACCTCGGTTGAATTGTAAGCAACATATGCACACAATATTCTTACTCCTTCAAGTCTAGCAATGGGTGCAAAAGTTTCTACATAGTCAATTCCTTCTTCTTGTGCATAACCTTTGCAAACAAATCTTTTTTTGGTTCCTTGTTACATCTCCATTCTCATTCAATTTATTTTTGAATATCCATTTGGTTCCAATCACATTTTTGTCTTTCAGTCTTGGTACCAATGTCCATGTCTTATTTTTATATATTTTCTCAATCTCTTCATTCATTGCCTTAATCCACTCATCATTTTTGAATGCATCTCTAACAGTTTTAGGCTCAAATTTACAAACTAAACATGTGTTGTTTCTCAACTTAATTTGAGTCATCATTCTTTCTCTTTTGTCTCTAATTATCTAATCTTGTGGATGGTGTCTTCTCACATATTTTACAAGTACAAGTTCATATATTTGTTCTTCAATGTTTTCTCCACTCGGTGCATGATCATCATTCTCATTAGCAACTCTTTGTTCATGATCTATATGTAAAGACTATTACTCGATAGCATTATTCTATTGCTTGGTAACGCCAGACTATTGCTTGAGTAGAGTTTTAGGTTCTTCAATATAAAGAAATCTACCATAGTATTCTAGTTCCTTTTTGCTTTCTTCATCATTCTTTTCTGCAAAATCATCAACTCTCACATTCTCACGTTCAATCATCTTGTTAGTAGCCTTGTTTAAACATTTTTAAGCCTTTCTTTTAGTAGAATATCCTAGAAACATTCCTTCATCACCTTTTGAATCAAACTTTCCATTCCTATCATCTTTCAGAATGTAACATCTACTTCCAAATATTATGAAATAACTTACATTAGGTGTGTATCCATACCATTATTCATAAGGTGTCTTGTTTGATTCTTTCTTCAGTTGAACTTGATTAAGTGTGTTAACAATGGTACTAACAACTTCTCTCCAGTACATTTGTGCAACATCCTTTTCAATCATCAGTGTTCTAGTACAATCAACAATTAATCTATTCCTCCTTCCATCAATCTCATTTTGTTGGGGTGTCCTCGCTGCAGATACTTGTCTCTTAATTTTATGATCATTAAAAAATTAGTGAATTCATTAGAAATAAATTCACCACCTCTATCTGACCTTAATCATTTCAATTCCTTACCACTTTCTCTTTCCACTTTTTCTTTATATTATTTAAACATTTTGAAAGCTTATGATTTTTCTTTTAAGCACATGACAATCATCATCCTAGAGAAATCATCAACAAACAAGATAAAATATTTGTCTCCATAATAACTATGAGTTCTCATTGGATGACATAAGTTAGTATTAACTAACTCCAAAATAACATTAGATGAGTAATGTTTTTCTTGAAATTAGACTTTGACATCTTATCCATTTGATATTGTTTGCACATTACATGGCCAGGTTTAGATATGCTTGGTAAATCTCCAACTCTCCTTTTCGTACTAATCTTAACCATATTGTCAAAGTTCACACATGAAATAACCTTTTGTTCCATAACCACACATCTTCATTTTAGCCAATAAACTAGAAGTTATAACATTGTCTAGATAGAATAAGTTACCTTTTGATTGTTCACCAGTACTGACCAAGTTTTCAGTCTCATCATAGATTCTCACCTTTCTATTCTTAAATGCAACTCGGTGACCTATATTATTCATCTTTTCAACACTCAAAATATTATAGTTAAGTCCTTTCACCCAATATGCATTTTTACATCCAATCCTATTATTCAATGATATAGACCCCTTTCCTTTCAGTAGACAAGGTGTTTCATTTCCCATTTTTACAGATCCACTGTTACCATATTTTCATGCTCATTCCAATTTGGTAACCTAATTACTAGATGAGTGACTACAGTAACCTAGTTTGCATTATTAGATTATCTTCTTTAGATTTGTGTTCATTTCATGAAAAAGATACATGTAAAGGAAAAGAGATTTCTGCATCTAAATACTACATGTATATATGCTAAATATCTTGTATGTGTTGTACAAAGCAAAGAGCTAAAAGATAAAATCATCTGGGCTCACACATGCTGTGAGCATAGCCAAATTTCAGAATAATATGCAAGAATATAGGCATACATAAGAGGATGAACATAAATAATAAGAGTACCAAACATTGCTTGAGGTGATGAAGCATTGACCCAGGGTTGAATCCAGTGTGCTCCTATATGATCCAAAACCTATGGAGAAAAGAGAGATGGGGTTTGATCCAAAGGATCTAAGAAATGCATGGCATCCTATTACTGATCCTCATCTACAATTATGCATGTGCATAGTCAATCCATACACTTTTGAAAGAAGAAACTATGCTACAAGACATGTGTACTCAAAGGAAAATGCTGCAGAAAGGAAAGAAAATACCATATTTTTTCTAACTTGTTTGTTCCATGTGTAGATAAAAAAGAAGCTATGATACTATGTTTTCCCTCATCTAGATAATCACATGTCCTGAGAGAATGACCTCTTTAAAGGGCCTTCTCAAAGGACAAGTGATTGTCTGAACAATAAAAATCATGAGGTACTGAAATGTGATGAATGATGTTGCCTTGTAATGTGGGCACTCTCAGGAAGCTCAAAGCTCCTTGACAGAGACCACATTATAGGCCAAGAGTAGCCATGATTAGTGTTATGCCCTTCTAGTATCCTACATTAAACCCGTCAGGGTTATAAGAAGCTCTATTTCTACAGAGTTTCTGGTAACCCTGACAGTCTCAAGGAGGAGCATTGGTCTAAAAAGGTGTAAGCTCAGTGAAGAAGCGGTATCCATGGAGCATCCAAGGGACATGAAGACATAATAGTAAAGACAGAAAGCATGGAAGTGCAAATAAACTTTGAAAGAGGAAGTAAGTGGCTACATGAACACCTGGTGAGACACTATTGTGACTAAATCATCCAAACAATGCAACAACAACACTAGATGTTGTTATTTCATTTGGTGTTGTTGTGACATCATTTCCTAATGATGCACCCACAAAAGTTACCCACCATGCTCATTAGTAATGGCAGCCATGATCAAGCATGAGTAAGCAATAGAAGGGGCATACATCATCAAGTCAAAAAAGAGGATAAAAGCATCAAATATGCATATTTGAGTAGTACATCATGGATTTCAAGTGTAAATCATCACATCATAGCATGGTTCACGAATGAAAAGGGGATGCAAAGGGGCCTATTTCATGCAGTAAGTAAATCATGGATAAAAAGGTACAAATCTGCATTCAATACTAACATGTATCCATGGCATGGAGTGGAAGAGATTTAATTATGCATTCTAAGCTAAGGAAGGAAGAAACAAATAACAAAATGACTGCATGATGCTAAGGTACAGATGTGATGAAGTAATGAAGCTTCCAAATTTTATGTGCTTTGAGCCAATGAAATTATGATCATCATAGTCAAGTGATAATGCATTAAGAGGAGATTTACCTAAAAAGTGTACAACACATGATCAAATAATGAAGTAGCATCAAGCTAATATGTAGAAAATAAAGAGGGACAACAGTAATAATGTTTCATCAATGGAGCCTCAGGGAATGTAGTCATTGCAATGAAATAGTCATGATGTCAAATGGAGTTCAAAATGATGCCATGATATCATGTAGATATGTCAAATGCAATGTTAGATCCAAGTGGAATTACAGAAGCATGGTTTCAAATCTAATGAAAAAAAGCTTACATCACATGACCAAATAAAGGGGTTACATCAAACAATTATGCAGTCAACAAATGAGCATAGTGAGCATCTTAATAGAAATGTCAGGCATGTAATGACAAAAAATGACATTACATGCCAATATCTCATGGGCCTAGAGTGAATCAAGTAAGAGACCAACAATGATCAAGATCACGCTTTATCCAGCATAAACACTAGCAATTAATTGCAATGTAGACCAAGGATAGATCATAGGCTCCATAAAAGGTGAGCATCAAAAAATGAATGAGAAAAATGGCTCACGATTTATTAAGAAAAAACAATGAATCAATGATGCTAAGATCAAAACTCTCAGTCCCATAAACAACAAGTAAAAAACTAGTAAAAGGTAGCAACAATACAATGATCCATGAATGAATGAGCTATGGTGCCATCAACAAAAATTCAAAAGAGCACACTCAAAGCAAGAAAGATAGTTCCTTAGTTAATAAGCTTACTAATTAGATGCAATGATGCAATGAATATACGGTGCATTTATGCCCTAGTTTACGGGCTCTACAACTAGTAAATAGAAAGATGCAGAGACCAAAATAACGCCAATCAAGGTTGTAGATCAAGCTCTCAGCCCAAGTATAAACAATGTGTGTATCATGATAATACAACACGGCAATGAGGCATGGTGCCATTCATTTCAAAAAACAATAAGCTCAATCAAGCAAACAAATATGCCCTAGCTTTATAGCTCATGGGTCACCAATATACAATAAATTGTGCATCATGATGCTGGTTCACAGGCCCCCAAACAACAATAGACAATGGCATCATGAATAAATAGTAAAATACAACTCACTCATGGGCTGGCATGTAACCAACAACGAATTCATATGGAAAAAACATGCAATGCCTTTAAAGTAAACATAGAAAAATGATGCCCTAATATGTAAAGATCTACACAATGTAAATGCCATCACAGTGACCTTGAAATGCAGAGAGGACAAACAAAAATGACAACATCAAAAGGCCAAGTGTTTCCAATCTAGCTCGATGATGCAAAGCCAGTGCAATGGAAAATTTCCCCAATGAGCAACAATGAAGGATAGGTGCTTTTAGCATCCTCCATATTTTTGAGGATCTTTTAAGATGTTAATGTTTAATAAATGGGTTTTCCCCTCTTTTGGGTTGAGAACTTCATTTAATTAAATGTTAAATATTATCTCTAAGATCTATTTAAATAATTATGTGAAGGTGGATTTAATAATAAAATGTAAATGGTTTGATAAATATGTTTTCCCCTTTGGGATTGAGAACTTATTTATTTTAAACTAAAATCCAAATAGGGGTAGTAAAATAAAAGTGTAAATCATGCAATTATTATTGTAAATTTTGACAAAATGATATTTTATAAATCATTTTTCAGAATTTTTTGTAAGGCATGATTAGAAGGGGATAGGGTATATTTAATGAATTATATATTTTTGAGGGTTTCACCATCCCACCTACCCCTACAAATCTGAGAATTTGACATCTGGATTTGAGAGGCATATTTCATGGCCCAAGGATGCAAATTTTTTCCATTTTTAGTGGGGTTAGGGCCATGAATGTAGATTCTAAGGTTTTTTTTATATACCTCTCACTTAGGTGATTGAGGGGATTTCTTCACTCTTTCTCACTTGGAGGTGAATGTTATAGCTTTGAGAAAAGTAGATTGTGCTTGGCTCCTTTCACTGAATATAAAGCAGTATTCATTCTTGTCCTTGTTCATTTTCTAATTTTTCCTATTAATATTCATGTCAAAGTTATTGTGATTCTATTTATCCTTTAATTTGTAAGTTTTCTCAAATTGAATGTCTAGGAAAGTGCTTTGCTATTGCTGTCCTAATCTATGTATATTTGGGTTTTAAGTTGTGGAAGCTCTTTCCCTTCTTTTAGTCCAAGTACCTCTTTATTTCAAGGAGTATCAAGACAATAGGGTCAATTTGTGGGTTACAAAGTTATTTCAAGTGTCATTGTGAGTATTGCTTCAATTTGTGGATCTTTCCAAGTTTGGTGAATCACCTATGTTTATTTTCAGCTATTTTAATTTCATGCACTCTCTCCCCTTTTCCTCCTAAGTTAGTCAAGTTTCAAGGTGATTCAAGGGGAAGCTGACCCCTAATCCAGAGGTCTACTTTCTGATAGGTTACCCACAGTTTGAAAGTAGTCTCATGTTTCACAGGATTGCTAGGTTCTACACTTAGCTCATTCGGGTGCAATCCTTAGTGACAACATCCACCATTATAATGTTCAAGATATTCAAATTTCTCTTCATCACCAGTCATATGATGTGTAAAACCACTATCAATAATCCAAGTATCATTATTGCTAACTTTAGAAATAAGTGTTGTTTCAACATACCTTTCTTCTTCTTTTGAATCTTCTTTCAATGCCACAAATACCACTTCTATGTCTTCATCAGTTTCAGTCTCAATGTCATCATCTTCATCTTCAACTAGGTAAAAATCCTTCTTGCCTTTATCTCTGTAGTCTCGGTTGTCTCTATTTCCATACTGTCGGTTACTTATGTGATCTCGGTAATCTCTTCTGTCATTCTTTCTTTCATTTGATCTTTTATTTGTTTTCTCATATTCTTTCCCGTCAGGACATCTTGCAGTAATATAACCACTCTCTTTTCATTTAAAACATACCAAGGGCAGTTTACCTCTATATCTTCCTTTTCTTTTTTGTAGTCTTCTAGCCATTAATGCTTCAAGTTCATCAAGTTCATATTCTTCACTTTCACTTTCACTTTCATTTCTTATCTTATGTCTGCTACTTGATCTTCCAATTTTTAGTGATGACATAAATACAAATTATACCTTAGGTAACATACTATTGTCATAATTACTAAGCTCAAATATAGTCAATATTCCAATCAAACTATCAAGAGAAATATTATTTCCAGGAGCTTCTCTCATTTCATGAATTGCAGAGACTCTAATAACATAGGCTGGTAACAATGTTCTAAGAATTTTACTTACCACAATGTCTTCATCAATAGTTCCACCTACTCCTCTGATAGTATTCACAACTTCCTTGATTTGGTTGTTGTACTGAGTGATGTTTTCACCTTCTTTCATCTTCATGTAATCAAAATCTCCTCTTAGACTTTCAACTTTTTCCCTCAGCACATTTACAAATCCTCCATGAGTGAGTGTAAACTTTTCTCACATCTACTTTGCAGTTGTATATGTCTTAATGTCTTCAATTTCAGCATCTGATAAAGAAGAAGAAATCTCTATCATCATAGCATTGTGTTCTTGTCTTTCTTTCATCTGGTTGATAGTCAAAAGACCAGTGGGAGTTATAAACTCATTTTCCAAATAGTATGTTGTAGAATCACCAATCCCTGATAGATATAACTTCATCCTACTTTTCCATGTTGAGAATTTGTCTTTGTTTATCTTTGACACCTCTCTCTTATACATCTTGTGATCTTTTACTTAAGTCCTTCAAAAAAATTTCTTTAGGTACTCTAGCTTTGATACCAGTTGTTAGATAATTGAGAAGGGGGGTGAATCGGTTAAGTCCAGTTATCCTATAGTCCCAAAAAATCTCAGATGTATAAATTTTTTTTATTCAATTTAATTAATCAACTCGGTAAAACTTTGTTTGTGCCTTTCTGTTCAGTAAATCAAATACTAGTAAATTAACTATTGTATATATTGATCAAAACAATAATTGTAATGTGTAAAGTAAAATAACAAATCATCACATCCATACACATATAACACTTTATTTTTAACATGGAAACCCTGTTAGGGGAAAAACCACCCAGGACTAGTACCCAAAATAATTTCACTCTTCTAAAGTGAGCTTGGTTAAGAGCCAAACTTGTTAAAGGTTACAATAACACACTGTAAGGTGTGACCTTGTTAGAGGATTTATCACTAACATTTCTCGGTGACCAAACATTCACTACGGGGTCAACATGAAAACAATCAACATTTATTGAATGTCATAATGAAATAATAAAGAATGTTTTTGATTATGGTAAAAATAGGTTTTAAAGGGGCCCCAAAACCCTTTAACATCAAAGAAGTGAGATAAGCATGAAAGGCCAGAAGAACAGCTAGCTGCCCCTAAGAAGGGAGCAGACTACAAAGGGACAAATCCCGACTATTCAATAAGCACCTACACAACAAAAAAAGAAAAAGATGCTAGAAGAAAAAAAGAAAAAAAAGACCACCAGCACCAAGATCAAGATAGAGTCTTCAAGAATCCCTCAAAGTCGTCCAGCTGGGCTTGCATAATCTTGACATTATCTTTTAGCCTCTAAATATCCTAATCATCCACCTTGAGTTTCTTTTTGGTATTAGACCTAGTTCTGGTACCAGGTCCCATCTACTGACTAGAACCAATCAGATCAATTTTGTCACTCAGGGGGGCCTCTTTGTTTCCTTCCAGCATTTTTTTGAGCACGTTCAAGTTCTCCAGAGTAGACTTCATACCTGTATTTTCTAGACCAAGCATATTTTTTAACATAGCCTCATTCCTACTCGTCTTCTTATGAGTAGGGATCATGGCTATCTCAATAGCTTTTTTAATTTTATCATCCAGATCAGAACCGTAATAAAAAAACACTGACATTAGCATTGAGAGCATTCTCCTTCCTGATATTATCAATAGTTTCCTCAAGCATAGTATTCTTATTTTCCAATTTGATACATCTATTCTTCAGCTCAACCAAATAATTCTGCACCCATTTATCCAGATTATAACTATAGATGGACTTGTTCTTAGCAATTTGAAGGGTGGTCATAATGATAGATCTTTTGACCTGTGAATCCATCTTTCTAAGGTCATCCTGAAGAGGATGGGACCTATTACAGTCTAGGGTTCTCTCACTGTCATCCTTCTTGTTCTCCTTCCCAAAGCTGGGGGAATCGTGGGAGTCCAGATTTTCCTCTTCCATAACCCTGAAGCTATTGTTCCCCGAGTCGTTAGCATTACTATTAGCCACATTGGTTTCAACATCTTTGTCTTTGTTGTCATCAACCTCAACCTCATTCACATAAATGTCTTTACCTTCAGTATTGTTAGTCTTTGGAATAGGGTTGGGCTTATCCCCACTATTTTGAATATCCTGGTCTTCCTCAAGATTACCCTTAGTAGTAGTGGTGTCAGGGTTCTCCAAATCATTCTCCTCAGGGGTCTAGGAAGTGGAATCGGGAAAATCAATATGACGCACCTGGGTATTCTCATAAACCTCAGCATCAATATCAGGCATCACCATGGGAGTAGGCTTCACACCATCAAGCTCCGACAGAATAGGACTAGCAGGGGGCTCCAAATTAGTATTATCTGTGATAGAGGCGTTGACATCACAAGAGTCCTTGACAACCTTCAGACCATCCTTGGGCTTAGAAGAGGCAAGCTCAGAGAGGGGGAGAGCTTTCTTAGATTTCTTTTTCCTAGACGGAGAACCCATGTTCTTCCTTTTTTTGACCTAGGCAGGGATAGGTTCAGGAATGTGGTCTCTTGCATAATCAGCAATAAGGAGGATAAGCCCAACATGAAGAATAGGGAAGTTCTTCACTCTATATTTAGAAATGCTCTAGTTAAGTCCCACTCGGTTAAGATATTTATTTTTAGTAATGGTTAGAATGCAACAGTAAATGATCTGATTCAAATACAAATTTCTTTTGCAGATGCTTAGATCTATACTAAGCTCAAAATACCTCTGGTCAACATAATATTTTCAACTTCCTTGTATCCTCCAACTCTGTTCTTCTCGGTTAATTCCTTTCTTTGACACTCAGTGTTGTCTACAAAATTTCTCGATTATGTCTTCAACCTATTTGACCAAGTTCACATGAATGCAATATTCTCACGTGCATTCTAGAATTAATTATGAATCTTTTCTCCTTTTATAGACATAATAAACCATTTTCTTCTCATCCATATATTTTGCCTCTTAATCTTCACCGTTGATTTTTCCACTTCAACCTTCCTCAGAACTTGTGTCTCCAACATGTTTCATTCTATATCATCCGATCATCCTTGAATTTTGTCAGTCATTTGATCATCAAAACAAACTTTATGTTTAACCTCAAAATCATCCATAATCATCTAGCTCATCATCTTTAGTCAAAAGTCATATGTTTCATTTATTTCTTTCACTTGGTCAATACTGTGATGTGTTGGTGACTTCTAACTCGGTTAATACTGTACTCAGTATACACTACACTTGCTTAGTGTACATTGTTTCAACTCAGTGTATACTAAGTTCTTCATTTACCAACCACATAAACTTGTTCATTATTGATCTTCAATTTGTTATGTAATACAATCATATTACTAACATAATGTCATAGACTCATTAATAAGTTACCCAATGAATACCATATCCATGTCTATCTCATACATATCATCTTCATGTTAATATCTCATTCCTTCACCATTATTTTCTTCTTCAGATGTTTGTAACTATCATGATAAGTACAACCAAAACTAGTTGACATCAATGACAATATAATAACTTATTTAATGTGTCACATATACTTTTGTATCTCAGTGATCATCAGTCTCTCCCTTTCAACTATCCAATTAGTTATCAATATCTTCCTTAATATATTCAATTAGTTGTAGTATAACACTTTCTTTAGACAAATCTTTTGTTGCTACTCACATCCAACTAATTTCATGAACCTTAACACATCTCTTTTGGTGATCACCCACGTTTCCTTCACTCAATTGAATAAAATCATTTTATCTAATTAATTTACATGTTATAAATTGTTCATTCCATGATAATCTGTGGCTATCATTCAAGGACTAAACCATTTCATGTAAAAGAAACCAAAACTGTCAATGTAAAACAGTGAACTTCTAAAAACTAGTCAGCACAATTGTGTAGAACTTGAAAAAAATGCTTTATAAAGGAATTAAAACCTTTCATAATAATTAAATATATATTATCAATGCATCACTAACATAAAATGATAAAAAATAAATCAAACTATGCCAAGAAGCACATAAAGGATTACAAAATTTTGAGTTTTATTAGGCAAATCCTTGTTCCACCGTACACTAGTGAAATCCATGATTCCTTCCTTTCGTAAAATGACTCAAAAAAATCTTAAAAACATCTAATCCAACCATCCTAACTGATTTTTATTGGTTACCATGCTTAGTTAATCGTAAAACACTCTAAAACCATTTCCCCTCCTATTTGCAAGTAACCGTTGGAATTCAAATTTTTGAATTTCCAACATTACAATTTGCTGCATATTGCCTCTAATTGGTTTATGAAACCTTATTATTACACTCAAACAAACTTATTAATCCCTCCTAAACACTTAAAAGAACTAATCCCATCCATTTTCACACTATGCTCTAATAACATCATTGATGATCCTAAGGTCCTTACCAGGCCCTTTAGGATTCATTACAAATTTATTACATTTATTATTTTCAAATGCCATGATTGGCTCTATGATGCAAAGGTAGGGAGAAAGAGGGGCCAAAAAATGGCACACCCTAATGATCCAAGCCTACTCAACACATGCAAAAGAAAATAAAGACAACAGTGAGAGAGAGAATGCATAAACTTTCATATATTTTTCATCAAATAGAATGATACATGTCAGGCTGTAAGGCCTTCTTGGTTAGGGCCATAAATTACAATGAAATAAAAAGGTCCTCAAACATGTGAGGATCTTCCAAAAATCTCTATTCTTACTATCTTCTATCTCCTACCAAAACTGCCTCAGAACTGCCCCTAAACTACAACCAAACAACTACATTTATAAAAGAGTCTACCAAACTGAGTCAACCTTCAGATCCATAATCAACAGAAGGAATGACCAAATATTGGACCACATGCTTCCCAATGATGGATTCCAACATTAAATCCATGACCCAACATAAATGTATAAGTCGGCCACAACAGAAACTAAAACTAAACCCGTCGGTGAGCAAGGCTAACCGAGCAGCAGACAAGCAACGCCGAGCGCCAGTGAAACAACTGACCACCCAGGAGATAACCGACCACACTCAGTAACCAAACGAAACCAACCAACTACCAACCAACTCAGTCAAAGCAGGAACTGAGCGACACAGACAAACTCCAAATTGTTTTTGGTGACACAAGATTGCCAAGGACTCGAGATGCTCTTGCATCACTCTAACACATGCCAATTTATTAGTTTGGATCCTTTTATGCTCCTCCATGGTTCTTTTTCTTCAATAGGTACCTTTCCATGCCATGATTCTCCAACATCACATAGCCTATAGGGGTAGCCCATGAAGTTCTAGGTTCAAATGCTTCAAAGCACGTGGTGTCAGTTTCTACCATGAAAAGGATGTCATCCTTATATTTTTCAACTAATCTTTAAGGGATTATTTCCCTTTCATGCATTTGTTTCTAGAAAAGTTTCACCATCCTTGCAACTTCAACATACCTACTTAGTTCATCACTGCTTCTATAACAATCACTAATCATCTGCATAGTGTATACACCTAAAAATGGTCATCTAGACTATTAGCCCCTTTTGCTAAAATCATCAATTGCTTATCCTTGATTAAATCCTAGTTCTATCATTTATTCAATTATTTTCTATGGGCTAACAATCTTATCCTAAGTCTTTAAAAAGGAATTTCCTCCTCTTTTATTAAATAAAAATCCCCCCACTTTTCCTCTTATCCTAAGTTGCACAAATAAAGCATTATTCTTATTTTATAAAAAGAAGAAAAGCACTTTTTGTCTCATATGGACACAAAAGTCAACTCTTATTTTCTCATTGGAGGATATTTGAGCACATGGATTGCTCCTCTTTGATGCTCTACCATTGATTAAATCTTTTTCCTCTTAGTCTCCATGGTCCATTCTTTCTCATTTCCTTTAAAAGGAGAGCTCTCTTCTTCATTCTAGATCCCCAACTTTTTATTCTAATGTTATGCTGCAGGTTTTCTAGGTCACTTTGGAGATTTTTGAAGATTTGGAGCATTCTTGGCTTTTACATCTACATGTTATCATAGTTTCATTTCTTGCATTATCATGGCATTCATAGCTTCATACTTAGCTTAGTTTCCTTTATGCTTTAGATTAATTCATCTAGCTTAACTAGGAGGCTTTGTAATACTTGTTCTTTCATTTCCATAGTTTAGCTTGCATATTCATCTTAATCTAGCTTGCATTGCATTTCATTTGATTCTTGAGGATATTGGCATTCTTACACTTGTCTTCATTTGAATCTCCCATTGCATGGTTTACTAGCAAGGTTATTGGCTTAATAGCTCTAGCTGAGAGCATTCTTAAACACCCTTGCACTCCATGCCTAGGGAGCTCTAAATCAATTTCTCAAGGTTTCCAATCCATGGATTCTCTTGGAAGCAATGATTTAGAGAAGTGCACTATTTAGTGCGTACACATAGAACATCTATTAGATCTCCACATGTATATGTTAGGAAATCTTCTCATTACATGAAAGAATATGTACATAACTAATGGTCCAAATCTGAAATGTGTTTTCCTATTCTTCTTTATTCTTGTAAGATTTTCCATTAGTTGATGTCTTAGGACCTCGCATAGGTCATATTCTTCATCTTCAACCACCATCTTGTATGCCATGTAAATGAAGCTAGCTGACACACTATTCAATCTGCTGCTATACTAAATTTTGTATCCCAATATCATTGCTACTAACTTGAAATCTTCTTGTGCAATGTCATTTACTATCATAGCTCTTTTGTTCCACTTGTGTTTTTTCAATTTCTCTACCTCAAACCTTTTGTTTTTCTAAGTTGTAGGTACTTTACCTATCATAGGTAATCTAGTAATCTCATGTAGTAATTCCCTGGTGATCTTAGTGGGGGTTCCACCAATCTATATGAACTCATCATGTAACCTTCTTAATATAATTTTAATCTAATATAGTTCATAAAACTCATATATTTCCATGAATTTGACCACTAAAAACCTGTGCACTTTCCTACATTTTCTCTTAGGGTTTTTTCTGCATTATATAACCCTAGCATTTCATCATAAATCTTAGAGATGCCTAGGAACTCAATCTTATTGTGAACATATGCCCTGATGTATCCAACATGAAGAACACCAACTAGAGTGTGTGAAAACACACCCTCTCGATCCTCTTTAGTAGATTTAAAGGGATGTCTCTAAAATTTTTACCTATTCCTCTCAAGCACATTGAAAACCTTAGGTGTATCCATCTTGACTAATCTGTTATTGCAATTTCACAAAGATTTCTTGAGATAATTATAAATACCTAGCTCACATAGTCGTGTGAGAGTTTTTAGAACACAAATGAAAACACTTCAAGCTCCAACTACTACTCCAAACTCTTCAATGCTCTTTGATCTCTATGCAAATGATAGATAGTTTGACCACAACATTAACCTTATAGGCAATTTTGTCACAATTCCCAAAACTGTTCATAAAGCTGCAAGAAACTAGTGCTGGCTCAAATTGGTATACATTCTCACAAAAATATTTGAAATAGATGCGATCTTATCCAAGATAAAATTACATATACCTAAGCTGCTTCCAAGTTTTCACAACTTAACTCATCCATATAGGGGCTCTGTATCTGATTGGTGGTAATCTGTCATACTCCCCCTAAGGCATATATTTCCCATCATAAAGATGGTGAAGAAATTCACCCTAGACATTATTTAATAAGACTCTTAGGAATCTTTTGAATGTTGGTATTCTTCTCTTCATCTTTCTTTACCTTAGATTCCATAGAGTCACTTTATTTAACCATTTCTCCTTAAATTTTGCTTTCAGCTAAGCTAGCTCTAGATCTTCTTTATTCAACTCTTTTTCCTTTGTGAGTGGCCTAAAGGACTTCTTGACTGGTCCAATATATCTAAAATACTTTACTACATGTACATCATTGTTACACTTGAAATATGTTACCTTCTTCTTAGGTTTCAATTGGCTATAATCAATCCGCAACTTACAATACTTATAAATATGGCGAAAGTTATTACATTTGTAACATACAATCTTTCTAGGTCTGGGAATAGGTTTCTTAACTTCTTCAACTATCTTGGTAGCTTTATCCTTACTGGTGTTAGAAACATTATCATTTTCTTTACTTGTTTCCCCATCCTCAAGTTGTCTAGGTTCAACATCTTTACTACATTCACCTTTTTCCATCTTTGTTCATTCAAGCTTTTCTCTTTTTGCTTCTTAAGGAAATCATCCAAGTGATCATATGTAGGTCTTCTATATCTCATATCTAGTTTTCTACATTATCTTATCTTGTGTCCATACAAGTAGAAATTAAAACAAAACCCAATAAACTTATGCTTAGGTGTACCTTTTTCAGTTTTCTTCTTTGATTGGTCTTCATGGCTGTAATTCCTGTCATTGTCCTTACCAGGAGCTATCTCAACTTTAGATTCTAACTTCTTAGGTGAGTCAAGATTAACAAAAACTCTATCTTTCCTTTGATTAAGATTGTCATTAAATCCTACTCCTGTCTTATGTCCAACAAGCTTCTTCATATCAATTTTCTCATCTAATTTATGTCTTCTTTCATGAAGTTTCTCTATGTAACCTTTAGTATGATCAAGTTCACCAATAATGGTGATGCAGTATCTTTCTACCTTTTCATACTTTGTTTTTAATGAACTCATCTCTCTCTCCAAAGTTTTCATCCTATTCCTTGTACTTGATAGTTCATTTTGTAATTTTTCATTTACTTCTTTTTCAACATCAAGTTCTTTCATCAGGTTCAATTTTGTGATCTCCAATTCATCCTTCAAGGAGTCCTTTTCATACTTTAGCTACTCAATCTAATTTTGATCTGATAATATCATCTCTCAATTTTCTCTCATGTTCAAGTTGGTACTTCAATTTCTTGATAAAGTCATTTGCCTTCCTTAGCTTGTACTTTAGATCCACTCTATCTGCATTAGCAATGTCCACATCTTCCAAAGCCATTTCATAATTCTTCTTCAAGATTTCCAAATCCATCTTGATCTCCCCAAATATTTTAAGCTTTTCCTTCAAGGGCCTGATGCTCTGATACCAATTGTTAGGATTTGGTAACACTAAGAGGGGGGGTGAATCAGTGTTACAATACTTTAATGAGTTCTTAAACTTCTTCACTTTCATTAAACAACACATAAAGATGTAATAGAAAATGAAAAACCATGCAACAAAGATAAACATAGAATAATTCATAACACCATATTTGTTTTCGAGGAAAACCCCATCCTAGGGAAAACCCCAGTGGGGATGATACCCACAATATTTTGCACTATGAATCTTGAAATTCTGTTAGGATTTATAGCCCTATTAGGAGTTGATTAGTATAATATAGGAAGATCCCTGTTAGCATATGTATACAATAAGATCCTTGTTAAGGAATCAACCCTATTAAAGGTCCTAGCCCTATTAAAGGAAAACAAACCCTGTTAGGTATGTACAATAGGTGCAACAACACTTACAACAAATCTGTTGTCATGAATACAAAGAGTTAACAAATTATTCCAAGAAGAACTCCCCTTGTTCTCCTTTTTCTTGATCTCTTCTCTGCCCTTTATATTTCTCCACAATTCACATCTAACATCCATACATCATCATCTTGCAATGATCAGACACTTTTATAGAATTTTCTATATATTTATATCCTATTAGAAGTATATTTACAATGCTAGTCTTCATCAAAAAATTATATTAATTCAAGTGCAATTGAACACTTCATTAACATCCCTAGTTAGCCTCAAATCCAAGATAGCATCCAAGAATAACTTTCCAAATGCTCACAAAGTCAGCCTCAATGATTGCTAGCATGTTATGCTCTATTTACTATCTTCATAACCAATCAACTGAACATATCTCTTTGATCTATCAATACTAACATGTGTGACCTCACACATGTGTTCATTGGTGTCTTTCAAGTATGCCATTAATATTGTATGCCTTAATAAAACTTCTGTGAAGCTCGCTAATCTTTTCTATTAGACTAGGTTACTGAAACAGTATGTGGACTTAAGCAATTTTCCATTCAACAACTATATTCAAACATAATCATCATATCCAATATGTGTGACTATAAAATTGATAAGGGTTGCCATAAATGACAACATTTCATGCTTGTGTAGACATGTGCATATGTGTGCATGTGCTGACCACTTGACAAAAGTTATCAAGACAACGAGGTCACAAATTGATGTATTTTGGTATGCAAGCTTATTTTTGTATGCATGGATGAGTATTGATATCATATCTATGTTCGTTGGATCTTATATTTTGTTTTGGATGAGTTATGATTCATTTGGTGAAGACTAGTAGCAGACCAGTGTGCATGAATTATTAACAGTGTTAGTCTGTGACATATTTTCTATTAACAGTGATAGTCTATGACATATTTTCTATATCTTATTGGTGAAGTGGAATCAACATCCATGAACTTCGATCATGGTAGAAGACTTGTTATTGCAACTATGTTTGTGATAGCAAGGTATTTGGATTATTCTAGAATAGTCATTGTTGTGTTACATACAACATATTTCACTGGCAGTCGACTATGTTGAGGAATCGTGTTGTTTTTCATTGTAAAATATATATTGTAACGTGTGGGAACTATACTTTAATATTTTTAATAATGCTTGAGAAGGCATGTATGCCTTAGCATGGCCCTATGTAATTAATTGATCATTGGGGGAGCTTTTAAAAATTGACCTAATTAGTATTTTTGTATTGAGTATAAAGGAAAGTTATTTTCCTTGTTCAGTATGTGAAAAAATAATAATGTAATGGATTTATATGAGAGTTAGTGCATAGAAGAGATAGGTATTCCTGAATTAAGTTATGGAATTCAAAGGAACTGTTATGGAAAATTAAGTTGTAGGTTCAGTTAGTTCACTCTTTTGGATATGTTATCCTAAAAGCCCAATCTATCATATTTGCTAGAATATTTGAACAGTGGGTCTACTTATTTCCTTTCAACCTTTAATTGGGTTAGAACCTTCTAACGAGGGTTCAAGGTCTCTTAAAAGGGATTTTTCCTCTAATAGGGACTATTGTACTAAATAAACTTCATTTGAATCCTAACAGGGTGACATCCTTTTACAAGGAATTTATATATTAGTACACTATCTCGTGGGTTCCATCCCCACCAGGGTTTTTCCTCTGATCAAGGGTTTCCTTGAGAACAAATCTTTGTGTTATGGTGCATGCTTACTTGTTTGGTTAATTCTTGTTACTGTTGTTAATAATCAACATTACAAATTATGGATTTAATTTGATTTGGTCACAATTGATTCACCTCCCCTCTTAGTTGTGTATGGACTCTACTTCTTAACAACTACAACGTATTTTGGAACATTTGGTGGCTTGGAGCTAGTACTATTTATGAGTCCTTGTGTTCATATGTCATTTATGGGCATGATTTCCTGGCCTCTGTATAATAGCACTCATTTTTTATTTTTTTCATTAGTAGATTCAATATTAGGTTTATTTTTTATGCTGCTTGTAATATTTATTGCAATTGCATGATTTACTAGTTTTAACATTCTTATATTATGAAGCCTTACAAAATTATTTGTAGAAAATAGGTGCATTGATTTTTCAAATTCTTCTTTTGCAACTATTGTAATTTGTTTGTCAGTATGAGTTATTAAATTCTCCCAATCTTCTTGTGTTAGTTTTGTGTTACATATGTTTTGTATACGTGATGAAAGTGTGATTGAGTTGGATTTTCACCTTTTTAATGATTTTTTTTTAATAATTTAACAACTGTAGTAAATTGGTCCCATAATATTTCTGCATTTGAGTGCAATGTGTAGATTGGTTTTTCCACAACTAGTGGTAGTTGTGTGAGGTCGTGTGTTAAAAAATTATATATATTTTACCAAAATACACAAGTTGCTTGTGGGGAAATACTTCATGTAGCCTAGTATCTTTTTTCGGTTGTAGCTTTAGCCTTGTGAAGCTCATATCATCAATGAAGATGTATCTTATGTGTTTCATGACTTTTTGGAATGTTGTAGCTTTGTCTTTGTGAATCTCCTCTCATTAATGAGGATGTATCATATGCATTTATGAATTCTTTAATGTTGTCATTGTTTGTACTTGTAATGGTTAAATTTATTTGATTGGAATCCTAAGTGTTGAATGTATAGTTGATATGTGTATGTTAAAGTAGTAATTCTTGTAGGAGCTAGTGCAAGTATTCAGATTTTTTATTGTGGTGACTTACTTTGGAGTATTTCTTATACAAGTGATAAGGTAGGATATGTTTTATTATTATTATTTCTTGAATGACCAAGTGCAATAGTTTATTTGAGCAATCATCTTTGTTGTGGTGTATAATTATTGCAAGTGCTCATTTTTATTTTGGTGATTATGTATCTAGTTTGGTACATAGAAACTTATTGGCATGTGTTCATCTTGATTCACATTTTATTCATATTCATGAATCGTATTGTAGTGTTTGGATTACAGTATGTTGATCCTATTTGTTGTTGTTATCAACCTCACTCCTACCAAGTATTTTGAGTTCATTTAGATTGACATTGTTTGCAAGTTCCATTAGTGAAAATAACTCCCATTCATTAATTTCCATTGTATATGTTATGTTCTAAAGCTATCACTATCTTCTCACTCTTTTAATTTCACTACCATTTCAATAGTCCAATTGATATTCCATACATCATATTTGTTTTCATTCATTTGGTTCGAATTTTAAATTATTGTACTTTTAGTTAGCCCTATCTCAATTTGTATGTCATGAAAATGTTTGTATAAGAGTTGCAAGAAATGTTTCTCACCAACACAAGTGAAGATAGAGAATTTTTTGTTGAACCAAAATTCACTTTTAACTCCTTGAAACATTAAAGACCCAATCTATGTGATTGGATTCCTTAAGAAGTTCAAAGTATTCAAAGGATAATATATAACTGATACTTATAATGCTTCTAGACCATGGTAAGTCATGATCCAAACTCCTTGGGATATGTGACTATCATATTATTGTCAAACATATTGGCGTGGACATACAAATCATTTATTATCCAAGCTAACTCATCTAGATAGCTTATGTATCATCATCATACTATATTGATCTTCTAGAGTGTGTCGTAAACTTGCTGACTCATTTGGACAACTGTAATGAACCCTATTAGGACGCTACTTGATTTTCTCTAGAAATTCCCAATTAGGGTTTTGATTATATTTGTTTCATGCTAAGTGAATTCTAACTCTTTATCATCATCATATTTAGAAATAATCATTAACTCATAGTACACACTTAAGCTCTCATTCCTTAATCTTCTCCTTACTGTGACTGGATTAATCTCCTCTTCACACACTCCTTATCTACTCAGTAATATACTAAGTGATTAAATAATTAGCTAAGTATATATTATTATCTTATATATTACGAATACATTAATAAGCATGAATAACATAACCAATGTATAATTCTATTTCACTCTTATTAACATTTATTATTAATATTCTTTTGACCTCTTATAATTTATATTCTTGAATTTCCTTCTATATATTTATATTATATACTTATTTCTTAGAAATGCCTATATACTTCCTTCTTTTTCTCCTATATTTTTTCCTAGTTTTTCTCCTATATTATTTCCTTGATTTTCTCCTATATTTTCCATGTTCTTTGTTATTTTAAATATTATATTTACATACTAAAATATAATAATAAAAAGGTGGGAGATATTGATAAGAGTCATGAATCATTTTCTTCCCAATTATTATTATTAAGATAAGGATAAGATCTATGTCCCTCTTTCCATATTTTAAAATGTTGTCTTTTAATTTCATCCTCTAGATTTTCTCTTTCCACATGCTATGAGAATTTGTTGCTGCTCTCTCTCTCATTTAATTTTTTTTTTCTTAATGTTCCCCAATGCTTATTTTATTTATTACTATTCAACTTCTTCCCTCCAAGAATGATTTTCTTTCTACAATGTATATCTTTCCTTCCCTTACGTAAGAGAGACGCAACTTTTAAAAAGTGCTTGTTCATAATAATTAGAAAAGATCATATTAGAGTTTTATATTTACTAACTTTATACTATTACTATCTTGTAACATATGGCTCTTTCATGAGTTATAATAATCTTGTAACGATCGGTTCTTTCATATTTTACCAAAACCTTCATTTTAATATTTTGTATGATTACAAATGAATCATATTTAATTATAAAGATGTTTATTAATTATTATTAGATATTTATTAATAACATATAATTACTAAGATAATTATTAATATAAATAAATAATATTAATTATAGATTAATATTAATACTATACCATAGATTAATATCAATGATTAATATTATATTTATTAATAATATTGATTAATATTAGTATGATATAATAAAAATATAGAATTAATTAATTAATTATTGATCAAACATTAAATAAAGGATTTATGTAGTTATTATCACAACAATATTTAAATAGAATATATATGTATTTAAGAATACATTTTTATTATGCATACATCAATTAGGGCTTATGACAAACTACCCCTCCCAAAATTGCTTGCCCTCAAGCAATTATTATCACAATATTTGTTAGTTAGAAAGGGAATTGTGATCTTATATAAACTCTAACAAAATAATCATTTCTATAATAACAAGCATCATTTCTCTAAATCATTATTAAGGCTATACATCTTAAAATATGAAGTACATGCATGAAGACACAAAGCATACACATTAATGCATGAAGACATAGAGCATACACGAAGTATACACATTGATGCATGAAGACATGAGGAAAACACAATGTAGACACATAATACACACAATCTTGAATAAACCCTACAATTTATAATTTGCAATGACCTAGGGTTAAGGAAATGGTTAGAAAATTTACTTCTTCATTATGTTTTTTATTATGAATTTCTTCAACCACAAAGTGAACATAACTACATACATATGTTCATATAAGCTTGATGCAAAAGGCAAGGTCACGGGGGGCCAAATAATGGAACACCCTAATGATCCATCTTGCTCAACAACACACAGAAGCAATTAACAACAACAATGAGAGAGAGAATACAGATCTTTCATTAATTTTCATCATTTAGAATCATACATGTCAAGCTGTAAGGCCTTCCCAGTTATGGCCTGATATTACAATGAATTGCAAAAGTCCTCAAAACATGCAAGGATCTATCACAAATTTTAATTCTAATATCTTCTATCTCCTCTCAAAACTGACTCCTCAACTACAACCAAACAACTACATTTATACAAGGGTCTACCGAACTGAGCCGGCCTTCAGATCCACAATCAATAGAAGTAATGGTCAGATCTGAGACCACATGCTTCCCAATGATTGATTCCAGCATTAAATCCATGACCCAACATAAATGCACAAGTTGGCCTCAACATAAACAAAAATAAACTACTTGGTAAGCAAGGATGATCGAGCAATAGACAAGCATTGCCAAGTGCCAGAGAAACAACTGATCACCCAGGAGATAACCGACCATCCTTGGTAACCAAAGGAAACCGACCAACTACCGACCAACTCGGTTAAAGTAGGAAACCAAGCAACATAAATAAACTTCAAAATGTTTTGTGACACAGGATTTCCAAGAACCCAAGGTCCTCCTACATCAAACACCTCGGGTTATTTTGAAATGATTCTCTAAATCATTTGGTAGGTATGATCCGAGCTACATCCAACTCAGACTATGAAATCCATGAACTATCTTCCATCGGTCTTTTCTTCCATTTTACCAGATATTCCATATCTTATTTTCCTCTTGTACTTTTGCCAACTCTTTGCTTCAGGATCAGCTCAACTTCTTAATTATGCTTCTTAGGATACTTTGTCGGTATTGTCACTTCTTCATCAGGTTCATGATACTCATGCAAATAAAAAATGTTGAAAATCGGTGATATGTCCATGTCATCAGGTAACACAATCTCATATGCATTTCCACTGTCAAATTTCCTCAAAATCTTGCAAGGTCCAAACTTCTTCATTTTCAGCTTCCCATATGTTCCAACAGGAAATTGACCTTTCTTCAAATAAACCATCACTTCATCACCAACATCAAAAGTTTTGTGTCTCCTTGATCTATCAGCTTTATCTTTGTACTTCTGATTACTCTCTTCCAGCTTGATTTTCACATCTTCATGCAATGTCATCATGTACTCAACAAATTTTACTCCTTCAACACTTCTCTTACTTTCATCAGCAATGTCTCTCAAATTAGATATACCTCTTGGCTATGTACCATTCACAATCTCAAATGGTGTCTTTCCAGTACTCCTATTCACTAAATTATTGTATGCAAACTCTTCTTGTGCCAATACAGAATCCCAATTACTCGGTGTGTCTCCAACTAAGCATGTTAAAATATTTCCCAAACTTCTATTCACAACTTTAGTCTGTCCATCAGTTTGTTGGTGAAATGTAGAACTATATTTCAACTCAGTGCCAAATTTCTTCCAAAGGGTTTTCCAAAAGTATCCAACAAATTTACTGTCTTGGTCAGAGATAATACTCCTCGGTAATCCATGCAATCTGAAAATTTTCTTAAAGAAAAGATCTGCTACATGTATTGCATCTGATGTCTTTCTACAAGGTATAAAATGTGCCATCTTACAAAATCTATCTACCACAACAAATATAGAATCATTACCTTTTACTGTCTTCGGTAAGCCAAGAACAAAATCCATACCGATGTCAATCCAAGGTTTCTCAGGTACAACAATCGGTACATACAATCCAGTATTCTGACTTACTCCTTTTGCAAGTTGAAAAATTCCACAACTTTTCACAAATTTCTGAACATCTTTATACAACTGCAGCCAAAAGTACTTCTCCTTAAGAAAATTCCATGTTTTATCAATACCAAAATGTCCAGCCAAACCACTATTATGTTTCTCCTTTATCAAATTCGTTCTCATTACTCCTCTTGGTATACATAACTGAATACCTTTAAACAACATACCTTCCTGAACAAAATATTCATCGCATTTAGTATCTTTTTGATCTTGAATAGGTGCTTTGCACTTTCTCCATGGCTCAGAAAAATCAGGATTAGTTTCATACAAATCTCTCATCTCATCAAAACCAAGAACTTCAATTTTCATCTCGGTCATCAAAGATCTTCTTCTACTCAATGCATCAACAACTCGGTTAGTGACTCCACTCTTATGCTTTATCAAAAATGTGTAACTCTACAAGTACTCAACCCATTTCATATGTCTTTGATTCAACTTATTTCGACTACCCAGATATTGTCAAGCATTATGATTGGTATACAACACAAATTCACTTGGTATCAAATAATGTCTCCATTTCTTCAGTGCTTGAACAATAGCATAGAATTCTTGATCATACACATAATATTTCCTTCTAGCATCATTCAAATTTTCACTAAAGAAAGCAACAGGTTTACCTTCTTGACTCAACACAGTTCCAATCGCACTTCCACTTGCATCACATTCCACTTGAAATGCCTTACTGAAATTAGGTAATGCCAAAATAGGTAATTCAACAACCTTCTGCTTTAGAGTCTTAGGTAATGCCAAAACTTGAATTCCCTTTTATCTCCTAGCATAGTCTTAGTCATAGCATTACAAATAGAACTGAAATTCCCTATGAGCTTTTGGTAAAAACTTGCCAAACCATGAAATGATCTTACCTCACTAGCATTCACAGGTGTAGGCCAATTTAAAATAACTTCAACCTTTTCAGGATCCATCTTAAAACCATCAATTGAGATCACAAATCCCAAATACACAATCTCCTCTTTCATGAATGAACACTTTTTCAAATTTATCAGCAACTTTTCCTCTTTCAATCTCTGCAAAACTTGTCTAACATGCAACAAATGTTCTTCTTTGGTCTTACTGAATATCAGAATATCATCAAAATATACAATCACGAACTTACCCAAGAATTTCTTCAAAACTTCATTCATTAGCCTCATAAAAATACTTAGTGCATTAGTTAAACCAAAAGGCATAACCAACCACTCATACAAACCTTCTTTAGTCTTGAAAGCAGTCTTCCATTCATCACCTTCTCTGATTTTGATATGATGATACCCACTTTTCAAATTGATTTTGGTGAAATACTTTGCTCCAGTCAAACTGTCCATTATGTCATCCTGATGCAGGAGCATCCCAGGGTAGTTGGCTATCCTGCATGTTTGGGAGATTTGATGGAGTTGTGTGGACTTATTTTCATATGTGAGGGGTTTGGTAGAGTTGGATAAACCCACTTGGGTCTTGGGTAATTGGTTTTGATGTATTTAATGGAACTTGGCATGATCTTGGTTGCTCAGCATGGCCTAGGGGAGCTTGGCCTTGCTTAGGAATTTGGTGCCTATTTCAGGCTGTATAAGTAATTTTCCATAAAGAGTTAGAGGCTGAAAATTTCAGGGATTGAAGAAGGCCTATATTTCTACCTACGTTTCGAAGCACGAGTTCTAATTCATCCGGAGCTAGGAGATATTGTGATTTTACTAAGACATCTATTTTGGAAATTTAATTGTTGTTGTTGGCCGACTTGTGGCATTTAATTTCGGTATTTGTATTTAATTTATTTTCTGGGCCGACCTGTGGCTTAGATTGGTATAAGTAGAGGTTTTGGGGGAAGTCTTTTGGGAAAAATCATTCATCCACTTGGGAGAAGAGGAGGTGGATGTGGAGCGAGTTTTGAGGAGAGCTAGTAGCTGCGGCTTGGGAAACAAGGAGATTGCTTGGTGGCTTGTGAGCACAAGTTTAGATCTTCTTTGGGGGTTCCTACCAGTGTGTGGATCTGGGCTAGCTAGGGTTTTGGTTTGGATCTTGCGAGATCTTGTGGATTTTCTATTGTAATTGCATTGTATTTGGCCGTAACCCGGAAGGCCTTACAGCCGGGCATGTTGGATGAAAATATGATGATTCTATTATGAGTATTGGCATTGCGTGGATCTATATCTCTATATTGTTATTATATTCTATTGTGTGGTTATTTGCTGGGGGCTAGGACATCTCCATTGGGGATCCTCCTACCTTGCACTGCATCACATCCATTCTCGGTATAGGAAACCTATACTTCACTGTTATCTTATTGATTTCTATGGAATTAGTACACATTCTCCATTCTCCATTCTTTTTCAGTGCCAATACAATAGGTACTACACAAGGATTCAAACTTTCTCTTATCAAACCTTTCTCTAGCAAATCTTGAATCACTAGTATATTTTACCCTATATTTCGACTAAAAATTTTGACCATCAAATAAAAATGTTTAGTTGGTCGCATTAGAGAAGGAAATTTTTTTTTTAATTTTAAAACATGCCCATGTTGGTCTCAATTTCGACCAACACGGTATTGGTCGAAATTGAGACCAACGCGGGATAACATAAAGTTAAAAAAAAGGCAAACACTTCATTTTGTTATTTCATTTCACCGAAAGGAGCTTTTGCAAGGACCAAACCGCGGGCTTTCACAATGACCAAACCGCGAGCTTTTGGTAAAGTCGTTGCTTAGAGGGTTTTGACTATCTTTTGGGTGCTTGACATAGTCATAGGTAGTTCTCTATTCCACAACCAGATTCATTACTTCTTCACACTTGAGCCATTCGGCATTCTCTACATCTAGTTGCTCATTATGATGAAGTTCAATATTTGCTTTGCTATTAGATTTCATCATCCAACTCACGATTCAATGCTCACATATACCCACTTAAGGCATCAATTTTGAAGCAGCCCAATTCATCCCACAATCTGAACATTTGTTTTATTAAAGTCCATGACCTTGACTTGGTTTTCTCCCAATGATATTTAAATTTCAATGGGGAAGACACAAGTCAAGGTCCATTTTACTTTGACAAAGGTGGCTATGAAATCTCCGAGCCGTTTTGCCCATGAACTGATAATATCAAACAATGAACAAAAAAACAAGTTTTTAAACTAGATCTTAATGGCTTCCAACCGAACCTGTGTATATACAAAATGAATTGAAACACTATAGTTAACTATTACACAACTGGGTTTTACATATGTTTTTCCCACAATGGCTGGGTCGACAATAAACAGGGATAAACTATCAACTGTTCATTAATAGTGTTCAAAAGACATTACCAATCAATAATTTGAATGGCTGTCAACCCACATAAATACCTTCGAAATAGAATTGAAACAAACAAAAGACAAAACCCGTGCCCATAATATCTTTTGGTTTTTTCCCTTTTATTAATTGCTGCTTCCAAAATCTTGTCCCCAATCCGCGATTGGGTCATGGTTTTAAACATGCACAACTTCGGTTCCCAAAATAGTTGAGACCGATGTGCAACAGTTTTTGCTGTTAAAGGCATAAAAAAAGTTTAGGAAAAACTTAATCCCCTCAAAACAACTGAAGGAAACTTAAACCCGAAAATGAAAAAAAAAAACATAGCAGTCCCGTGGACCGCACCGGCCAATTGGCAGTTGAAATGTATTTGACGTGGCGCAAAGCCTCGGCTGTGCAAACTGCAAATATGCTTTCCAATGCACCTGATTTATTCAAATCACACTCGGACCATGAGAACAATGACATAGTATTAACTTATTAAGGTTATGGGGGACAGAGTTATCATTTCATGATTCTTTTTGGTCTGCACATGTTGATTTAGGGGAACAAGAAGATAGTTGTACAGCTTGGTTTCACATAGTCCTGTGCTGCAATGAGAAAATCCCATTTTGACCCAAGCAGTAATTCAGTGACAAGGAGCTGCCACTGGAGGAGGGAATGGAGTATGAGGTAACCACCATTAAGAAAATAAATTGATGTGTGGAAGCTCTTGGTAGTTTAAACTTTAAACTTTTAAGATGAATAATGTTAAATTGTCCCATCTATGAGCATAATTATGTATAGATGAAAACTCAGTAGTTGCACAATACACATACTCAACAAATCATTATTATTATAGTAAGTATTCATGGTCTGTTAAGGGTGCCTTTAAACAACAATAGAGTAGCATTGAGGCTGTCTTATGTAGTGGTCACATTGAGAGGGCTTGCTACAAATTTTTCAGCAGTCACAAGATAATAACATAAAGGAGTAATTCGTAGCAAAATCCTCCAGTTGTTCATTCAATTTTTTGTTCAAGTATAGCATTATTAAGAATCTGTTGTCAAGTTGACAACAAAGTTGTCAACTCGACCACTCAACAAAGTTCGGGTACTGTTGCAAGAAGGTTTGGTTCTGAGTCACACGGTTAAATATTTTTCCATGCGAAGTATTAAAGAACCACTTCTAATACAAAGGAAAAACTGCACTAATATTGCAATAAACCTGTTGCTTGTGTGTCTGAAGTACATATCATCATCATTGAATCCATCATGTGCTAATTAGAATGGGATCAGTCCAGCACAAAACCGTCTCTTAAACCTAGTTTTCCAAACAAAATTTATAGAAAAATCTGTTCAACTTCTATACTACCTAGATATTTTGCACCTGTCCCAATACTTACATAAGTTTCTTTACAATTCTTTACCAGTCTAATAAAAGTTAGCAGTGATAAACTTACGTGAGGATAATTCTACACTAGTCATAAAAGCCTCTTAGAGTTTCTAAAATAACACAGATACAATAATGACTAAGTAAATGACATCCCAACCAGATCTAATTTGGATTATTTATTCCAATTGATTTTTCTTTATGTGAACTGCATATATTATATCCTTGTTTGATTTGGAAGAAATATCATAAACTGTAGTCTATTGAAGTTGAAGAATTTATTTTAATCTATGTTTATTATAAGCAATTGATTTTGCAAGTGTTTAAAGTCATATCTAAATGTGATAGGTTCCAAATATTAAGTATGATTTTTTTTTCCCAATTTAGGATCTTTTCACCAAACAATCTTAATGGAACATAACCACCAGACCTTGGTGACCAAGTTGGAACAACTGTAAGTTTGGTGTATTACACCTTGAAACTACTATTTTGAAATATAACAATGAACAAACATAGGCTTCATAAGATTTGTGCACACAATTATTCTCATATTGATATTTTATTCTTTATATTTCAGTGCTTCCTTTCATCTGTGAATATTAAAATTACATGTCTAGCACACTTTGAATAAAATTGTATCCTTCGTTTGAGAAGGAATTCTATCATCTAAGCGAAGTGTTGAATGTTTGAACTTTTGAATGTCTTAGTTACATACCATCTGATTAGTAGGTCCAAATAAAATGCCCCATGAAGCCCATAAATAATATTAATTGCAAACGATATTCATCTTGTAAGAACACAAAATGTTAGTTTCATGGACATTCCAGTCTTGGATATGATCTGTTCAATATTAGGAAGGAATGGGTTAATATGACATGACTCCAAACAAGAAATGACAAAAGTGCAAGATTCATAACATTAAAAGGAGGTATTTGTCCTCGAGCACATTCATTTGCATGCCCAATGAATTGCAGCATTGCACTATTAATAGCCATGTCTAGTGATAGTAAGATTTCCAGATTATATTCTAATATCAAGAGGAATGGTGATGCCAAAGTCACAACCAACAGAACTAATGAAAATTTCATTCTTCCTCTACTTCCTCTTCCTCCTGTAAGAGACTTTCACGATTGTCATGAGCCCAGAAACCATGGACATCTATCAGCATGCTAGCTATAGTACCACCTTGTTTGCATGAAAATAAATCTGTAAGAGTGGTCTTCAGAGGATCACATGGCTTGACCATATCCCAGATCTCATCCCTGACATCTTCTATACAGAGATCATAATTTCCACCTTCAATCCATTTCTGATGCACATCCCTGGAATGGAAGTAACCAAATGAGAGATGAGAGTATAATACAAAAGTCAAATGCGCAAGTTAAAAATATGATAACACAAGTACCATAAAGAAAACTGGTGCATTAGAGACTTTGACAAACCAAAATCCTAGCCATTGATAGCCTTGACGATTGTCTTCTAGTTGTCCTCCTTCACCTTGACTTGATGATGAATTCAAATCAAACATCATGAAATAGTTGGCATGTTGTAACTGCTCATGTAAGTTAACAATCAGATATAAACTTTAAAGGGTATCCATTTTGTATGAAAATCTTGTTGAGGGCTCTATAATAATCACATATTCTCCATCTCCTGTGTTTGTTAGGAACTAAGACAATGGCTTAACTACATGTACATGTACTAGGCCTTGTTACTCCTTGCTCAGTGAGCTCTTGAAGTTGGCTTTTTAAATTCATTACTCTCCAAAACTGATTGTTTATTTAGACCAATATCACATAAAGTACAACCATGGAGCAATATAATTTCACATTTAGCTTCTTTTTCTGGAGGCCTGCCTGAAGAGGATTGGAATATTTATTGAAATTCTTTGATGCAATTCACCATTTTCTACCCTTGCTTGTTGGAGAAGCATACTTTGAAGGTGTCCACCTCTAGTACACCTCCATCCTCATGATTCTTCAGGGAAAGCAATGTAAATTTGTTGCATGTTTGACTTTGCCTCTTTGCTTATGTGACTAAGACATGGCAAATGTTTGGCCTAAAGTTATTAGGATAAATATCACTAGGCTTACCACCCTTGATCAACTGGCATTGATTTGTCCTTCTTGCATTGTTTTCTCTCCTGTCACATAGCTTCCCAAATTCACTTAATATGTATCAAAAGGGATTATATCACATTCCACTTCATCAAGCAAAACTAAAATATGCATTGTTTTTCAGCCTCTAGATTGGTATCTTTTCTTACCCAATCAATTTGGTATCGATTTGGATGGGATTTTGTCCGTAATGGATCAGCATTTCTAGTAGAATCATAGATCCAATTTCTTTTGGAGACTGTTAAAAGAATGTTTACCTGAGTATTCACACTTCCATCTTTATTGGCAACAACTCCTCTCTTCTCTTTTTTCTCAAAGCTTGCCGTATTCACTGATTTGACATCATTTTCAATTTTGGAAGACTGTTCTGAAGTACTTTCAGTAGGGATTTTAACTGGTTTTGTGGTACATACAGTCGTGGTTCAATTTTTTCTTCTGTTGAATCACTTTAATGACCTCTGCTGAGACTTCTACAATCTTAGTCTTCTTTACTGCACCTTTTTTTCTTGTTCTTAGGATGCAAATGGGAACAAAGCTTCCAATAATTCTCTTTAGTATGTCTTCATGGTATATTCAATGATTCTTAAGATTTTTGCAAACATGTGCATTAATTCTTCATGTCTTATCTTTGAATTTGGCAAATTTCTTGAATCCCTTAGAAGATGAAATTTGCCCTTCCTTGATTCCCATTCTTTGGCATAAAGTTTAAATATTAATCATGCTCCCTTGTTTATATAATTGAGGATTTTGAATAGAAAAACACATATTAAATACATCTATGCAGCCGCCAATTTTTTTCTCTGTGACTTCGTTTTTGTGCGTATTCCTAACATGGCGGCCAATTTTTGGAATTCAGTAGTTTGCTATGGTATACTAAACCTCTTTTTCTGTATCAAATAAGTCCTCTTTTTTTATCTTATCTTTTTCATTGTTTGGTAGATAAAATTGTGTCTTCAAAAGAGCCTTCAACTTATTTCATGTTGATGCTGGAAGCTGTCCACCACTTTCAAGAGATTCTACATTTTTATCCCATCATACAAGTGCATGCCTTGGCATCTTGATCCTGGAATACATGATTCTTTGTTAATCATCAAGTATGGCCATATTAAAGAACGCATCCAGAGAATTGAGCCAATAATTTGAATTTTTTGTATCTATTTCATCTCCTTAGTATATCTTTGCTGTAAGCATGAATCGAGTGGAAGTACAGTTCTACTTGGAGGATGAATTCTTGTTAGCTTTTCCCTTTCCCTTAACTAGATTAATTTGGCCTTTATCTCTTTCTTCACTGCCTTTGAGACGTATAATTCACTACATCCATGCTAGGGGAACCTACCTTGGAGGTAACCATGTTTTGCATAAAATCAATGGTAACCAGGTTTTGCATAAAATCAATGAACTTAGTTTGAGTTTCAAAAGGTTGAATTTAAGAGTCCATTATCTTTTTGACGCTGTCTTCCAAACTTAACATGCTTTGTGCCGTATCATTGATCCTCCAATTTGGCTTTTCTTCCATTTTTGAGGGTCTCCAACCCCTAGAACTAGTTTCACTCTGAAATTTTTTCAAATCATCTTTGCCTTGTGCGTCAGATTGTCTTGAGACTGTCACACACATTGTTTTCCATGGAAGGAAGGAACCTTCCTGATATCAATTGCAGTCCATAAACTAGTCTATATTGAGTTAATACAAGTATGATTCATTTTACCGTTGTTTAGCATTCAATCATATGGTACACTGCAATAGAACTATAGCACTTGGAGTGCAAAAAATGGAGGAAATCATTCACCACAAAATGTGACACTATATATACCCTGGAAGTCCCAGTGTCACGAAAACCAGCATGATAATGTGCACTTTGTGGTTCCTTGAGCTCAAGTGTGCAAGTACAATGGAGATTTGGCTCATGATGGGGCAAGACCAAGATGAAATTGCTTTGGTGACCATTTTTATTCCACTTTTCTAACTCTGCTATCCTTCATCTCTTTGTCTCAGGAACACACAAAAGATTCTGAAAAAGTGAGACAAGAAGCCTTATTTGAAGACAAATGTAGTGTAGTAGCTGAAAGCCAACCATGTTACCTTTTATCTTTAATTGTTAACATTGTAGAAATTGGATGTATATTGTGTTTTTTCCTCATCACCTCTCAACCTTGGAAACCAATCATGTTGTAACATATACTTTGCTAGTATTTTTTCGAGTTGACTTGTAGGCACTACTCTCTAGCACAGGGTTGTGACAACTGATTTTGTATTATGGCTGAAAGTCTATGGTTAGTCCATGTCATTTAATTTTGGAGAATAGTATTTCAGGGCAGCTGGTAATTAGTTATATTAGATAACCTTTGAGCAGCAGGCATAATGAGATATGTGACAATGCATGCCATCACCTCCTTATAAGGAGTATAAAGTTAAGTTCTGATATTGCATTATTTGGAAATATTTTAGTTCATTATAGTTGAATGCTTGAGATCTATTGGTTTGAGGAGTTTTCTATATTAATTCTAGTGAATGTTAATCTTCCCTTTTGACATAAGTGGAGAATTCAGCCAAGATTGTGATTTTTTGATAGCATAAGCTTGTTTATTAATGAACACGATAAAACCTCACTAAAGTGACTTCGATTTTTGTGTTACTTTTTTGTGTATGTAGGATGGTAGGTTGGTCCATGAATTCTTTGGTCGCAGTTTGTTTAGTGGTTGTTTACTTGTGTAATCAGGTGTTTATTGAAAAACCCATGGATACAGAAATGTGCCTGTTCAGACACCACAGACGAGCCATGGAGCACATACTTTTCTTACTGTAACTCAACTTCTATAAAAAGTCCACATAGTCCTTTTTGTTATCAGAATTAAGAATGTTGCCACCATTTTCAATGTCTACTTCTAGCAGTATATTTGTTTTTGCACTTATTACTAGCGTTTATTGATATAAATACAATATTTTGAAATTTATTCGTAATCAGACAGATACAACATCTAAAATGAGGCACCACACGATCAATTACAAAGCTATATGATTTATTTGTGATCATTTTGTGAATTGAACTCTATTTATCTTCGTAGTGTCATTTTGGTCTGTTGTATTTGGTAGAGTAACTCTACTGACACTGTAAATTTTTATATATTTTTGCATGAATGGCAGCAACTAATCTAATTAAAATTTTATATTTTTGATTTAAAATAGAACAACATGGTTTTCTATATTTTTGTTACTTGTACTAAATTACATTGTAATATTTTTCAGATCAGGTTTGTGCATTGGAAAATGCTGATTGCTTGGAAGAAGACGAAGAATTGTATTTGAAGGGTCATTATTCAAGATATAATGGGCATAAATCTGCCAACCTGACTCAACAAGGACATCAAGAGAAAATAGACGATTCATTGGAAGATGTTACTGATGGCAATATGCAAGATGTCTGCAGTTCCCCTTGGGATGAGGTTGATTGGCAGGGTTTGAAGCATTCTTGCGTGTGGGCCCAACCAATGAAAGACAATGAGACTGCAGATATTGTTGGGGACCACATTGAGCCACTTTTATCACCTAATTTCTATTCCCTTGATCAACAAGAGTGGGAAGCTGGTATTCTATGGGACAGCCCTTCTGCTCTTAAAAGCTCTAAGTTGGTTGAAGCAGATGATGCTCTTATGGAACAGCATGATGAAGAGGACTTGGACATTAATATAGAGAAAGGTAAAAATGAATCTGAATGTTCAGAAAGACAGTTGCAAACTGCTATTGAGAGAAGCCATTCAAGTTACTTGCTTGGTTGCCCGATTTATGTGGAGTCATTTGATCAGAAATCACCTGTAAAAGATAAAAAATCACCAACCTCAAGAAGGTTTTGGCATCCCCAAATGCTTAGATTGGAGTTGCTTTCAAAGATCAATAAAGAACGGGATCACAGGGCCGAGGAACCAAAAGCTGGGGAAGCAACATTTGGCGATATAATTAAGAAATTGAAAAATCTTTCCTTGCAAAATAGTAATTTGTTGATGGTTCTTGGGTGGATAAGATTGTTTGGGAAGGTGGTGAAGATGTTCCAATAGCTAAATTGATTTTTAATCTTCAAGATGACCAAATGTTGTTTGAGATAGTGGATGCTAAAGAAAGTAGACATCTTCGGACTCATGCAGCTGCTATGTTTATTTCTCCCTCATCTAAAATAGGAGAAACAGGAGAGCTTGCCAATCAAGCTGATTCCATTGCTAGATTCAATATTTCCAATGACAAGTATTATTCCATTCGAAAAATCTCTCAGCAACAACAGAAATCTCATACAAAGAAGCGGGCATTTCATGGAATCAAAATTGTGCACTCTCTTCCAGCCATGAGATTGCAGACAATGAAGCCAAAACTGAGCAAGTAAGAGCAGTTCGTAGTTTATTTATCTTTCTTGTAGAAATTGTGATTTAGGATTGCTCTGGGCATTAATCTACAAGGGTTAGTGCCTATTTAGTAAGGTGTTATTTTGCCATGTTTTTGCTAACCATATGGCACCTGATTTTAACAAAAATAAATGTTTTGATGATCTTTAAAAGAGTTGCTTTAGCTATACCAAATAAATGGTTTGAGTTTAAACCATACAAAACCAGAGTTCAAGATTGTTTTCATTCCATAATAGCATACACTAAATGCTGCATTGAGGCAACATAAAACCATGGTTTCCAAGTGTTAAACTGAAGAATGATAATTTTTATATTTATATTTATATTTATATTAATGTCATGATTGCTGTATTGGAAATGGCTATCTTTCTTTAGCAGTTATCAACCCAACATCAGAGGTAACAATATGTGCCCATCATGAACAGCATGCTGTTATTGTAGCAACTGTCCAGCCTAAAATGTGATTACAATTAAACATAAGTGTCCTGAAAATAGAGTAGAATTTATTGTAATATTTTATCTGTTTTTTCACTGTCCAATTTATCCCTTCCATTTTCGTTGTCATCCTCGTCAAACTTGTTAGAGACTTTTAGTTGCATCAGTTTGTGATTGAGAAAATGCAAATATTTGCCTTGCCCTATAGCTTGGAAATGCATTCTTTGAGAGCCTTCAATATAGCACTCTCCATCAAACTCTTAAATAGGGCCCATCCAGTTAGCTCCACCACAGTGTCTGCCAGGACTGAACTTTCTTTTTTTTAAATGCTTAATCTCAAATCATTCACTGAGTTCATTAATGTGTATTCTTGACTCAATCTTTTGGCTTCGCTTTGTTGACTATCCAAAGATTGGCTTCATCATTATTGGGGTAGGAGGAAATAAAACTTTTGGAGGTGTTTTAATTACTAGAGATTGTTACTACAGTCTATGCTGAAAGGTTCCTGGAAATCACGTTAATCAACATATGCATGGTAGAAACTTGAAATGAATGCACAAGTAACATAGAAATGAATGCATAAGTATCAATTGGCTTAATCCTATGCAATGAGACAACCATTCATACAAATTTATTAAATCCATAAAGAAAATATTAAATGGCTAGTTAACAAAAAGTCAATAATGAGAAATGAAACCATTATAACCATATTTTAGAAGTGACACGAGATATAAGGATAAGTAACTTAACACCAAAGTATACTTAATATGTGAATAGGTTCTCTGACGTATAGCATCCTGCTTCCTCCAAACGGCGTACCAACATATTGCATTTTCGTCCTACAGGGACATTACAAAGTAACATAGAAATGAATGCATAAGTATCAATTTCTAGAGCTGGGAAAAAATATATCAGAGAGCAATTTTAATACTCAGCAAGAAGAACTGTACTGTCCTAGAAATAATAAATGAATCATCATTTACAAAGTCTCTTAATATTTTCATTTGACCAACTTCAAGCAGCCAATCAATACACTGGACAGTGGCATCACTTGGAGCACAACCTTTTTTCTTCATTTAATATATTGCCAAAAAGCTTTTCCACTATCATGTCTTTTGTGGAATTTGTAAAGTAATATATTATACATGACAATGCCTAGAATGAAACCTTTGCTCTCATCTCATTTAGCATTGAGAAAACCATGTCAACTTTATTTTCCTTGCAAATATAATCAATCAATATATAATAGGTTATTTTTCTCCAGCTAGGATGACAATGAATTCTACCTACTTATTGGATTTATGAATATTCTTGGATTGTTTTGCATCTTAATAACTGGTTGAACAAAGCATGCTTCTTGTACAAGTCCACCTTATATAAATTCAGTTGTTCAAAGTTTTAGAATGAAGTAAAACTATTTTTGGATTTCATTTATTAAACTCTTCCTCATGACTTACCTTTGCCCACCCTTTTGGGTCCGAAAGGTATTCTAATAGCTTAAAATAATACTGCTAGCATGACAAATCTGTAACAATAACTAGGGAAAGAATAAGCAAAAAGAGACTGGAATGAAGATGAAATTACAATTTACACATGTGAACATGTTAATTGATAAGACATCATATATTTAGGACACTGTTTATAAACAGAATGTGGTGGCAGGTTTAATCTGAATTTCATTTCTTAATTGCCCATGTAATTTTGAAAGTCCACAATATGCTTTCTCACTAAAAATATTATATTTGAAGAGAGGCTCCTAGCATTGACTGAGAAAACTTGTGAGGACATTGGGAAATTTTACATTCAAAACTATCTAGTTATATTTCTTGGTACTAATTTTTAAGTTCTTAGTGTGAGTGGCATCTTTCTATGCTAATTTTTAACAATAGATCTTCTTGCAGCTCTTTTGAAGTTGGAAGATTGATAGGACACAGTAATGCTGCCCAGATAGTCAAGGACACCACAATTAATGCATGTGAGTTACCATCTGGGGTGGATGAAAAGTGGATCATAAAAAAATAGAGGCCAGAGAAACACAGAAAAGGAAAATGAACAAAGAAATCTTTTGTTTTGTACCTTAGCTAGCATGCATAAATGTTTTATGTAATGCAGGTTCTGAGATGAGTAATGCTAATCCTTTTCATTGCAGCAACTATTTGTGAAAACAATCAAAAGCATAACTGCAATGTTTACGAGGACTCGAAGAAATCTGTCGCATCATTTGAAATACAAGCTGCAGTTGGAAACCCGAATACAAGTCGAGACTGTCAAGAGGTAGAGAAACATGAAACCAATGTCAAAAGGCATGCACAGAAGAAAACATTGAAGCGGCCCCCAGCCAGGTTGATATAATTGAAGCAGACATGTTATTCATTCATTTTTGTTTGTTATTGGCAAACTCTAAGTGTTGAACTGTCTAGATTTTTCCTGTACAAGGATAATAAATAAATTCTGTGAGATGGGAAATAATTTCTTATTTCTTTTTGGGTGCATTTGACTGTAGGAGCCAGAGACCTAAGTCCAAAATTCCAGGTGCAAGCCAAATCCACAGAGAAAATCAGTATGCTAATAAAAGGAAGAAGCTTGAGGGAGGACAGGCAAGACAGGTCAAGAAAACTACACTCTGTATTGGGTTGTGATAGACTAATTCATTGTTATAACTGTATTCGTGTAGGATGCTCTTACAGAATATGGCTTTATTAATAAAACTGAATTCTCATCCACATTAGTAAATCAAAAGTTAGAGCCCAAACTGTTTGCAATGAACCTGCACTGCCCCAGTTGTTTGGGGCCATTATTGTTTGTTATAAAAGCTTGTGAGCACATTTAGCACTTGTTTGCAGCTCTGCAAAAAAATCAATCAAAATCTGATTTATTACTTCGATATATTCCACTCTCACAATTTTATTTATTGCATTGATAACTATTAATTTCAGTCTAACTAATCTGAAAATAATTGTGAATGCCATCTGTGCTTTTGGATTAGATTAAAGTGGAGAGGT
Source organism: Chamaecyparis obtusa (assembly GCA_027943335.1). Classification (NCBI taxonomy): domain Eukaryota; kingdom Viridiplantae; phylum Streptophyta; class Pinopsida; order Cupressales; family Cupressaceae; genus Chamaecyparis; species Chamaecyparis obtusa. The sequence continues at coordinate 901,557 of BSBK01000645.1, forward strand.
GTCTTTTGTTGCTTGGATAACAAGCAAGATTTCATATATGTTTTTGTATGCACTTGTCATCACAGTGTGGAGAATTAATGTTTTGTGACGAAATGTTTAGACAATGATACAGATAGGTGTCTGTGATACATTCATGTTATTTATACAAGTGTCTCGCTGAAACTGTTGCTGTATAACTTCTTTAATGTTGCTTGGTCTTACATTCAATATTACATATTTGAATTGTCAATGATGTTACAATTCTGGGACACATTAAAAAACAAGAATCAAGTTTCTTTGATTTTTCTTTTTAATTTAGTTGTTTGATTAGCATTTTGAAATTTTGGTTATGTTATGCTTTGTATGGCAGGTATGCAATTTGAGGGAGTATATTCCTACTGCCAAGGCAATCCCCACTTTGAGAATTCCACAGAAATTTCATTTTTGTACAGAAGAACGCTTTCAGACTCATCAAGGAACACATTGTCAAGCATTTGCCCAGGTTTTGTGAAGTTCATATTGCATCTATGTTCTATGCATATGTGTATTATTTCCTACTTCCTAGTATGTTTCAGATTGAAAATTTATTTATTTTTGTCTGTGATAAGAAGTGTGCTAACTTTTCAGCCTTTGAAATCCAACATACACATACCCAGTTGATAAGTGGGTATGCATGGACAGTGAATTTGTCTGTCAAGAACAGTTTATGACTCATATTCACAGTTCTATGTTCTTCTTCCTGTCTCCTGACTTGTTTCATTTTGAAAGATTTTTTTCTGTCATTATAAGAAACATGCAACTTATCAAATCCTGAAATCCCATAATAGCTGTATGTGCTGATACATATAACCCACAATAGATGTCAGGGGGCAATCTTGGATGGCAACACTGCATTCCAATTGTGTGAATAGATTTTTGTGTTTGACCATAGAGTCTTTCCCTGCAGCCTAATTTTATAGGCTACAGTATTCCTATCATCAAAGTCATTCTTTTGATTATTTCTCACTTTACTTTGACACATTATTTCACGGAGGCTTCCCTTGCATGGCTGTCTTAACTAGTTTTCATATATGATTTAAGATTAACGAACCATGATTGTTTATATTCATGCAGTCACCCATGAGTAAGTTTTTATAAAGAGCACATTGAATGCTAACCCACAATGGATGTCAGGGGGCAATCTTGGATGGCAACACTGCATTCCAATTGTGTGAATAGATTTTTGTGTTTGACCATAGAGTCTTTCCCTGCAGCCTAATTTTATAGGCTACAGTATTCCTATCATCAAAGTCATTCTTTTGATTATTTCTCACTTTACTTTGACACATTATTTCACGGAGGCTTCCCTTGCATGGCTGTCTTAACTAGTTTTCATATATGATTTAAGATTAATGAACCATGATTGTTTATATTCATGCAGTCACCCATGAGTAAGTTTTTATAAAGAGCACATTGAATGCTTTAAAAAGACTCCATGAATAGGGGTTGGTATTTTCTACAATTTCATAATAAAATTTTATGACTTTGAAAGATCCTTTTGAAAAATTATGTTAACCCCCAAATCCACACAGTTAATAATGATATACCAGCGTCTATTTGCATTGACTTTCTCATATCAACAATTGTATGGCCATTTGATATTGTAAAGTTGTCAGATTTCAAAGTGCCACCAATGCATGTAGAAAGCCTTCATTTTTTATCATAGACATAAACAGTTAAACTACAATGCTTAACTAGTGCTTGTGGTATATCTAACAGCACCTACAATATAAGCTAGGGATTTTTTGTCAAAGTAATATCAGATATTGTGATTTTTCCTGAAAAATGTTACAAAATAGGAACAGGTCAAGGGAGCCTTGATATATACACACTATCCAAGAGTTTGGCGAGGGTTTAATGAGGATTTAGAATGATTTGGTATTTTATATTCATGACTACAAGAATAATTTTTTATTTTCAGATCTTCATCTGACTTCCTTGTGATGTTAATATATTTTTTGATCGGTCAATGAGGATTGAGGTCCTCATCCACTAATATGATTGTATATCAAAAAAGTGATCACATGAAAATTCTCATCCTGGGTGAAATAGGGGACTGAGAAAGCACATAGATGTGCTCTTGTGATGATAATATTAGAGTCAATAAATTCTTAGTATTACTTAGCTTATATTCCATTTTATCATTTATATATTTTCTATATCAGGTTCAATAATCTATTGGGAAAACTAATTTGTGCTTTGAACTTATTAGAGTGGAAATCCAGCTTCCCCATATGTCCCACTAGCTGAAAAGGTGTTCAAGTTTCAATTCAATGATGTAGATCGACCGCTTGCTCGGACTGATAATCAAGTAAGCAAATATTTACATATATGTAAAACTTGATTTTCTTCAACTAGTATATAGCATGTGGATAGTATATCAGCAATAAATAGTCTGGTCAAATCCTTTTATTGGATGCACAAATTAACTGAGTATAACATCTGGATAGTATATCAGCAATAAATAGTCTGGTCAAATCCTTTTATTAAATGCACTTTTTAATAGACATTTAAAAAAAAAAAAAAATTAGTATTGGTCTCAATTTCGACCTTTGCATAGATATTTTAAAAAAATAAAATTTAGCATTGGTCTCAATTTCGACCAATGCCATGGTCAAAATTGAGACCATTGGACCAAAAAATTGATGACAGTTGGTGGATAGTATGGTCTCAATTTCGACCATTGGACCCAAAAAAATTGATGATAGTATGGTCTCAATTTCGACCATTGGACCAAAAAAATTGACCACAATGTCATACATTTGACCATTGGACAAAAAAATGACAGTGATTTTTCCAGTTTCAAGCAATTGTTACATTCGAAATTTCAACCAATATTATGGTCGAAATTTTGACCAATAGGAAATACGTAGAAAATTCGATGAAAAAAAAATGACGAAAGTTTTAGTCGTAGATTCGACCAATTATTGTCGAAAATTCGACCAATTCTCGTCGAAATTTGAGGTAAAATTTACTAGTGAATATGTTAGTTCAATTCCTGATTCTTGGTAGGTGTTAACCGACGAGGTGCCTTATTTGGTAAACTAGCTCCAGGGATTAGATTCATACAATGATCAATACTTCTCTTCAGTGGAAAACCATCAGGTACATTATCAAAAATTATATCACTGTACTTGGTGAGTAACTTATCAATCTCCTTAGGGATATTATCCTTGGTTTTCTTACTCGGTTTGTTAGGAATTACAACAAAACATACATCATTCTTCTTTAAAGAGTTAACAAACTTTCTTCCCTCCATCAAGAAAACTTTCACAGATGTGCAAACATTACTAAAAGGTTCTTCCATCAAAGGTAACAAGATTGTTTTTTCTTCCATCAGCCACATTAGTATACTTATGCAATCTCCCATCATATATAGCATGTCTATCATATTGCCAAGGTCTACCCAACAAAATATGACAACAATCCATAGGCGTGATATCACATAACACCTTATCATAGTACTTTCCAATCTTCAAATTCACATAACATTGTTCACTTACCAAGAGTGTATGCTCATCTTTGATCCATGAAATCTGATAGGGATTTGGATGTTCCAGCCTTTGCAACTACAACTTTGTGACCATTTCCTCAGATGCCAGATTCTTCAAGCTACCACTGTCAATGATTACCTTCCAAAGTTTATCAGAAACTCTACATCTGGTTTTGAAAAAAACTTTTCCTTACTGGATCTTCCCTTTTGCTTTCATTCCATAGTGCTCTCCTTACCATCAAGTTATTTTCTTTTTAAGGTTCATTCGGTGATTCTTCTTGCACCAAGGCATTTCTACAGCTAAAAGCCTTCTTACTAGCATGTGTACATTTAAAAGAGCTATGTCCTTCTTCTCCACAATTGTAACAAGTTCTTCAGAAACTTCCTTTGCTATAACCACCTCAGTAGTTACTACCTCTGCCTCTAGATGAGCTTTCACCTTTCCACTCAGTCTTGCCTTTGTCCAGATTTGTCTTTTTTTGGTTCAAATCTACCATTTTCACCATTAGATCTACCTCTTCCTCTAGGGAATCTACCACCTTGACCTCTTTGTCTCTGCTCATGTCTCTTGTTCAATTTCTCCTCGGCTTTAAATGCAAATTGATAAGACTCTTCAATGCTCTCCAACTTGACCAAACTAATTTGCTCTTGGATGGAAACTCTCAAACCATTCAGGTATCTACCAATTCTTTCCACATCATCTTCCTCATGTCCAGATCCGATATCTAATCTATAGAATTCCTTAGTATACTCTTTTACCGAGCTATCTTTTTGCCTTAGACTTTGCATTCACCGAACTAGGTTAATCTGATAATCACAAGGTAAGAACTTTCCTTTCAACTTATTCACCATTTTATTCCATACCTTGATTTTGTCTTTGCGTTTCCTCTTCCTATCCAACTACAAATGTTCCCACTATAAGGATGCATGACTTTTAAACTTTGTTCTTGCAATCTTTACTTTCTTGTCTTCAGGAATGTTTTCATACTCAAAATACTTTTCCATCTCGGTGATCCAGTCCACCAATTCATCATAATCCATCTTTGCACAATACTCAGGAGGATTGAAATGTGGTGTAGACTTCAGAATTATCAAAGCTTTCAAAAATCTTTCTTCACCTTGATCCATAACAGGTGCAGGTTCTACATTCACCTATTCTTTCTCAATTTCATCATCACTAACATCTTTAAGATGTCTGACTCTTCTTTGGGCTATTTTAATATCTTCTAATCTAGAAGCAATCTACCTTTGCATATCTACCAATCCTGGATCTGCATCTCGTCTCCCACGAACCATCTTGACAACCCTATGAAATTGTAGGTTAGATCGTAATCTGCTACCTCACAACAATCAACTATGGCTTCAAGAGGAACTTGCAAACCTAGCTCCACAGACCTAGATCAAGATCTCACCTCGCTCTAATACCACCTGATTCAAAAGGTAGGGTCATGAGGGGCCAAACAATGGCAAACCCTAAAGATCTAGCCTGATCAACAACGCGCGAAAGAAATTGACAACAATAGTGAGAGAGAGAATGAAGATCTTTCATTAATTTTCATCATTTAGAAACATACATGCCAGGCTGTAAGGCCTTCTTGGTTATGGCCTGATATTACAATGAATTGCAAAAGTCCTCAAAACATGCAAGGGTCTATCACAAATCTTAATTCTAATATCTTCTATCTCCTCACAAAACTGACTCCTCAACTACAACCAAACAACTACATTTATACAAGGGTCTACCAAACTGAGTCAGCCTTCAGATCAACAATCAATGGAAGTAATAGTCAGATTTGGGAACACACACTTCCCAATGATTGATTCTAGCATTAAATTCACAACCCAACATAAATGCACAAGTTGGCCTCAACATAAACAAAAAGAAACTACTCGGTAAGCAAGGATGACTGAGCAACAGACAAGCATCGTCAAGCGCTAGAGAAACAACAGACCACCCAGGGGATAACCGACCATCCTCGGTAACCAAAGGAAATTGACCAACTGTTGACCAACTCGGTTAAAGCAGAAAACTAAGCAACACAGGCAAACTTCAAAATATTTTTGGTGACATAGGATTGCCAAGGACCCAAGATGCTCCTACATCAGACACCTGGGGTTATTTTGAAATGATTCTTTGAATCATTTGGTAGGTATGATCTGAGCTACATCCAACTCAGACTGTGAAATCTATGAACTATCTTCCATCCGTCTATTCTTCCATTTTATCAGATATTCCATATATTATTTTCCTCTTGTACTTTTGCCAACTCTTTGCTTCAGGATCTACTCAACTTCTTCATTCTGCTTCTTAGGATACTCTATCGGTACTATCACTTCTTTATCAAGTTCATGATACTCGTACAAATCAAAATTTTTTAAAATCAGTTATATATCCATGTCATCAGGTAACTCAATCTCATATGCATTTCCACTATCAAATTTCCTCAAAATCTTGCAAGGTCCAAACTTCTTCATTTTTAGCTTCCCATATGTTCAAACAAGAAATTGGCCTTTCTTCAAATGAAGCATCACTTCATCACCAACATCAAAAGTTTTGTGTCTCCTTGATCTATTAGCTCTGTCTTTGTACTTCTGATTACATCTCTTCCAGCTTGATTTTCACATCTTCATGCAATGTCTTCATGTACTCAACAAATTTTACTCCTTCAACACTTCTCTTACTTTCATCAGCAATGTCTCTCAAATCAGATATACCTCTTGGTTGTGTGCCATTCACAATCTCAAATGGTGTCTTTCCAGTACTCCCATTCACTGAATTATTGTATGCAAACTCTATTTGTGCCAATACAGTAATACTCGGTGTGTCTCCAACTAAGCATCTTAAAAGATTTCCCAAACTTTTGTTCACAACTTCAGTCTGTCCATCGGTTTGTGGGTGAAATGTAGAACTATATTTCAACTTAGTGCCAAATTTCTTCCAAAGGGTTTTCCAAAAGTATCCAACAAATTTACTCTCTCGGTCAAAGATAATACTCCTTGGTAATCCATGCAATCTGACAATTTTCTTAAAGAAAAGATTTGCTACATGTATTGCATCTGATGTCTTTCTACAAGGTATAAAATGTGTCAACTTAGAAAATCTATTTACCATAACAAATATAGAATCATTACCTCTTACTATCTTTGGTAAGCCAAGAAAAAAAACCATACTAATGTCAATCCAAGGTTTCTCAGGTACAAAAATTGGTACATACAATCCAATATTCTGACTTACTCCTTTTGCAATTTGACAAATTCCACAACTTTTCACAAATTTTTGAACATCTTTATACAACTAAAGCCAAAAGTACTTCTCCTTAAGAAAATTCCATATTTTATTAATACCAAAATGTCCAGCCAAACCACTACTATGTTTCTCCTTTATCAAATTAGTTCTCATTACTCCTCTCAGTATACATAACTGAATACCTTTAAACAACATACCTTCCTGAACAAAATATTCATCCCATTTAGTATCTTGTTGATCTTGAATAGGTGCTCTGCACTTTCTCCACGGCTCAAAAAAATCAGGATCAGTTTCATACAAATCTCTCATCTCATCAAAACCAAGAACTTCAATTTTCATCTTGGTCATCAAAGATCTTCTTCTACTCAATGCATCAACAACTCGGTTAGTGACTCCATGCTTATGCTTTATCACAAATGTGTAACTCTACAAGTACTCAACCAATTTCACATGTCTTTGATTCAACTTATTCTGACTATCCAAATATTGTAAAGCCTTATGATCGGTATACAACAAAAATTCACTCGGTATCAAATAATGTCTCCATTTCTTCAGTGCTTTAACAATAGCATAGAATTCTTGATCATATATAGAATATTTCCTTCTAGCATCATTCAACTTTTCACTAAAGAAAGCAACAGGTTTACCTTCTTGACTCAACACAGCTCCAATTGCACTTCCACTTGCATCACATTCCACTTGAAATACCTTACTGAAATCAAGTAATTCCAAAATAGGTAATTCAGCAACCTTCTGCTTCAGAGTCTCAAAATTTTTTTTAGCTCCATGTGTCCACTTGAATTCCCTTTTATCTCCACTCATAGTCTCAGTCATAGCATTACAAATACAACTGAAATTCCTTATGAACTTTCATTAAACACTTGGAAAACCATGAAATGATCTTACCTCACTAGCAATCATAGGTGTAGGCCAATTCAAAATAACTTCAACCTTTTCAGGATCCATCTTCAAACCATTAGTTGAGATCACAAATCCCAAATACACAATCTCCTCTTTCATGAATGAACACTTTTTCAGATTTATCAACAACTTTTCCTCTTTCAATCTCTGCAAAACTTGTCTAACATGAAACAAATGTTCTTCTCTGGTCTTACTGGATATCAAAATATCATCGAGATATACAATCACAAACTTACACAAGAATTTCTTCAAAACTTCATTCATCAGCCTCATAAAAGTACTTGGTGCATTAGTTAAACCAAAAGGCATAACCAATGACTCATACAAACCTTCTTTTGTCTTGAAAGTAGTCGTCCATTCATCACCTTCTCTGATTCTGATATGATGATACCCACTTTTCAAATCAATTTTGGTGAAATACTTTTCTCTAGTCAAATTGTCCATTATGTCATCCATTCTCGGTATAGGAAACCTATACTTCACTGTTATCTTATTGATTGCTCTGGAATCAGTACACATTCTCTATTCTCCATTCTTTTTTGGTGCCAATACAACAGGTACTGCACAAGGACTCAAACTTTCTCTAATCAAACCTTTTTCTAGCAACTCTTGAATCTGTTAGGTCAATTCTTGATTCTTTGTAGGTGTTAACCGATGAGGTGCCTTATTTGGTAAACTAGCTCTAGGGATTAGATCCATACAATGATCAATACTTCTCTTCAGTAGAAAACCATTAGGTACATTATCAAAAATGATATCATTGTACTCGGTGAGTAACTTATCAATCTCCTCAGGGACATTATCCTCTGTTTTCTTACTCGGTTTGTTAGGAATCACAAAAAACATACATCATTCTTCTTCAAAGAGTTAACAAAATTTCTTCCCTCCATCAAGAAAACTTTCATAGACGTGTAAAGATTACTAACAGGTTCTTCCATCAAAGGTAACAAGATTTGTTTTCTTCCATTAGCCACAATAGTATACTTATGCAATCTCCCATCATATATAGCATGTCTATCATATTGCCAAGGTCGACCCAACAATATATGACAACAATCCATAGGCATGATATCACATAACACCTTATCATAGTACTTTCCAATCTTCAAATTCACATAACATTGTTCACTTACCAAGAGTGTATGCTCATCTTTGATCCATGAAATCTGATAGGGCTTTGGATGTTCCAGCCTTTGCAACTACAACTTTGTGACCATTTCTTCAGATGCCAGATTCTCTGAGCTACCATTGTCAATGATTACCTTCCAAAATTTATCTAAAACTTGACATCTGGTCTTGAACAAAATTTTCCTTACTAGATCTTCCTTTTTTATTTCATTCCATAATGCTCTCCTTACCATCAAGGTATTTTCTTTTTCAAGTTCATTCGGTGATTCTTCTTGCACCAAGGCATTTGTACTCCTACCAGCCTTCTTACTAGCACGTGTACATTCAAAAGATCTATGTCCTTCTTCTCCACAATTGTAACAAGTTCCTTAGAAACTTCCTCTTCTATAACTACCTCAGTATTTACTGTCTCTGCCTCTAGATGAACTTTCACCTTTCCACTCGGTCTTTCCTTTGTCTACATTTGTCTTTTTTGGTTCAGATCTACCATTTTCACCATTAGATCTACCTCTTCCTCTAGGGAATCTACCACCTCGACCTCTTTGTCTCTACTCATGTCTCTTGTTCAATTTCTCCTCAGCTTTCAATGAAAATTAATAAGCCTCTTCAATGCTCTCCAACTTGACCAAACTAATTTCCTCTTGGATGGAAACCCTCAAACAATTCAGGTATCTACCAATTCTTTCCACGTCATCTTCTTCATTTCGAGATTTGATATCTAATCTATAGAATTTCTTAGTATACTCTTTTATTGAGCTATCTTTGTGCCTTAGACTTTGCATTCGCTGAACTAGATTAATCTGATAATCATAAGGTAAGAACTTTCCTTTCAACTTATTTGCCATTTTATTCCATACCTTGATTTTGTCTTTGCCTTTCCTCTTCCTATCCAACTGTAGATGTTCCCACCATAAGGATGCATGACTTTTCAATTTTGTGCTTGCAATCTTTACTTTCTTATCTTCAGGAATGTTTTCATACTCAAAATACTTTTCCATCTTGATGATCCAGTCCACCAATTCATTAGAATCTAACTTTCCACCATACTCAAGAGGATTGAAATGTGGTGTAGACTTCAGACTTGTTGAAGCCTTCAAAAATATTTCTTCACCTTGATGCATAACAGGTGCAGGTTCTGCATTCGCCTATTCTTCCTCAATTTCATCATCACTAACATCTTCAAGAGGTCTGCCTCTTCTCTGGGTTGTTTCAATAGCTTCTAATCTAGTAGCAATCTACCTTAGCATATCTTCCAAACTTAGATCTACATCTCATCTCCCACGAACCATCTTGACAACCCTTTGCAATTGTAGGTTAGATCGCAATCTGCTACCCCACAATAATCAATGAGGGCTTCAAGAGGAACCTGCAAACCTAGATCCATAGACCTAGATCAAGAGCTCACCTCACTCTGATATCACCTGACGCAAAAGGTAGGGTCATGAGGGGCCAAACAATGGCACACCCTAATGATCCAACCTACTGAACAATACACGGAAGCAATTACCAACAATAGTGAGAGAGAAAATGTAGATCTTTCATTAATTTTCATCATTTAGAATCATACATGCCAGGCTATAAGGCCTTCCTAGTTATGGCTTGATATTACAATGAATTGTAGAAGTTCTCAAAACATGTGAGGATCTATCACAAATCTTAATTCTAATATCTTCTATCTCCTCTCAAAGCTGACTCCTCAACTACAACCAAACAACTACATTTATACAAGGGTCTACTAAACTGAGTCGGCCTTCAGATCCATAATCAATGGAAGTAACGGTCAGATCTAGGACCACACGCTTCCTAATGATTGATTCCAACATTAAATCTACAACCCAACAAAAATGCACAATTCGGCCTCAACATAAACAAAAAGAAACTACTTGGTAAGCAAGGATGACCGAGCAACAGACAAGCATCGCCGAGCACCAGAGAAACAACTGACTACCCAGGAGATAACTGACCATCTTCGGTAACCAAAGGAAACTGACTAACTACTGACCAACTCAGTTAAAGAAGGAAACCGAGCAACATAGACAAACTTCAAAATGTTTTTGGTGACAGGATTGCCAAGGACCCAAGATGCTCCTGCATCAAAGCTTCAAAGAAAAATTGAGTCATGATAAGTTAGTCCAAGCCAATCCCATATAGAATAAAAAATGTGAATTTCTTATGTTGTTAACTATTCAATGACTTAAGGTGGAGTGGTTGGGTTATGATAAGTTGAGTCAAGAAAATCCCCTACTAAGTCCAAGAGCATAAATTTGGCCCTCCTGGCCTTGGTCTCATGATTGACTCCTAACAAGGTGATCTACTTAGTGGGATGCTTGCTTTTCTTTATAATAACCCCATCCCCAATAATTAGTTTAGCCCATTTTGGTAAGAATAGTGAGGTGATTGTAATAGGGTCCTTGACTTATCCATTCTAAGCCCAAGAGCGGAAATTTGTCCCTCTTGGCCTTGGTGTCATGAGTGACCCCTACCAAGGTGATCTACTTAAATGATAGTCCTATGCCTCTTACTAATCCCTCCCCATCTTATCCATGATGAACTAAAGTTTATGCATAGTGAAACTAAGCAAGGTAATTAATCATAGTGGTGTTATCCACCTAGTGGATTATGGATTAGCTCATATCTTTTCTTTATTTCAATTGCATCCTCACAATTTGTTGAATATATAGTCTGAAAAATTGAAAATCCCAATTTTAAATTGGATTGGGCTACTCAACAAACTACATAAATTTACTAACAAATTTTTTGGTGTGTGTAATATCCCTTATCTAATGAAAGCATATATTCACAATTTGCAATATGTTAGAATCGGGTGAGGAAATCTTATAATTTATATCTTGCAACCATAATGAAATAACAAACATAATATGATATCATGAGAATCAACTAATATATAATGCACCTAACTTCTAATGATCTTTAAGGTGGATGGAGAATCTTATCAAACAATTTCCTTATAAGCCCAAAAGTAGAGCTTTGGCCATCTTAGCCTTGGTGGTAGTCTCTAGTGCACACACAAGGTGGTCTACTTAGTGGAATGTCTAACTATCTTACCAAGTATCATCTTGTTAAATGATTGGGATCAATAGGGTAGGAATAGAAAGGGTTATTAATTCGGGCCTTGACATGACCAAACTAAGTCCAAGAATGAGAATTTTCCCCTCTTGGCCTTGGTGTCATGAATTGAATCCTACCAAGGTGGTTTACTTAGGTGGAAGTCCTATGCCATATCACTTTCTCCTCTCCAACCAAACTTCATTGAGTATTAAAAGCCTTAAGTGGGTAATTTCAGGTAGATCAAATCTAGTTCATTATTAGTAATTTCTTGATTACTAATTAGAAAGTAAACTAATATGAAATCATTCACATTTTATTTAGTTATCTATTAGGAATGAATACTAGATGTTGGCAGTCATTCTGTAGCAGTTGTTGTTGCATTCATGACTATGATTGTCATTGATGTTAACACAGTGATCTTCTGGAGACTAGCAGAGAAGCAGACAGTGTTTTGATTAGCGCATGTGGGATATTGTAGTTGGAGCTATGTGATGTTGATGTTATACTCTTTGATATGTTATTTGTCTATGGTTAAGAGTGCAGAATGTAATTCATTGATTCATGAAAGTTATGAGTATTTTGGTAAAAGCAGTATTCAGGCAGTGTTCCTGAGTAGCGGTTTGTGGAAATCGGATGATATCTCCTAATCAGGATGAATCTAGTTTTGTGCAGTTAAAGGAAAGTTTGAGACACATTGATGGTGATGTGGTTCATAGCATAAACTTTGAGGTCACATGAGTGAATAGTTATTGTATCTAGAAGCCGACATTTTTGTGTAGTTTTGATGTAGCATATGGAAACTTTTATTTTGTAATTGTGTGCCGACTCATTTGTAATTATTTGAGTGTGGTATAAAGGAAGGAATGTTTTTCCTTATTGTATGTAGTTGTAATATGAAAGAAGTGTGAGCATGGTTTTGGTTGCATGCGAATGTAAGCATGAAGTGAAGAAAAGAGCCTAAGAGGTTGTGAAAGCAACATTGTGAAGGAAGACATGCGAAGTATAGAGATTTGGAATTGAGATTTGATGTAGCAGTGAGTGCGGTTTGGCACAGTAAGAAGGTAACATATTTCATATTATTCTGTTGAATAATATTAAGGTTATTTGGATAGTGAGTTCAGTGATCTTACCCTAAAGCTGTTTGGGCAGTGGGTCCTTCTGTCTTCCATAACTCTTAACAAGGTTAGAATCTTTTAACAGGGATTCAAAATCTCCTAACAGGAATTTATATGTATTGAATGTATTTCATAAGACTCCTAAAAGAGTCCATCCTCTCACAAGGAATATTCATATTAGTGCATCTTTTGTGGGCATCATTCCCACTGGGGTTTACTCTTTGATCAAGAGGTTCCCTAGTCAACATATCTTGTGTTATTGTGTCATTGTGTATGAATATCTTTGTATGGTTAGTAATTGCATTGCTCACATGGTTAAATGTTGTTGAAGATGTTAAAAGTTATAATTATCTGATAACTGATTCACCCCCCCTCTTAGTTATCTTGGTGGACTTTACTTTCTAACAATTGGTATCAGAGTGGCAGGTCCTTGAAAGGAAAGTTTAATAGCTTAAGGAGATCCATGGAAAATTTCAAGAAAGAAAGCCCTAAGTTTGATGGAGTGAATTTTGATAGCTGGAAGGAAAAGATGAAGACACATCTATTGTGTTTAGGACTAGGCTATTGGTTGATTACAAAGAATAATAGGACTATAATTGAAGAAGACAATCTTGAAACAAGTACTAAAGATGAGGTAGATCTATTCATGTGTAACATACTTGCAAGAGAAGCACTCTTGATAGCACTTCCGGAGAATGAATATAGTCAAGTAAAATGTTTTAAGAAATCTAATGAAATTTGGAAAGCTTTACACTCTACTTTTGAAGGTGTTGAAATGCAAAAGAGCTAGATTACATAATTGGATATGTGCATTTGAAGATATTAGAATGATGGAAGATGAATCTATTAGAAGCTATATTGGTAGAATGTCAGAAATTATTGCAGGGATAAAATCTTGTGGAGGATCAAAGATAGAGAATGAAGTGATATGGAAAATTTTGAGGACATTGACTCCTGTATTTAAGTAGACAACACAAATGATTGAACAAGTTATACCTTGTACTGCAAACTTTACAAGAGAGACTCTTATTGGAAGATTGGAAGTAGTAGAGATGAACCTGAGGTTATCAGGAGACTTACCTAGAATGGAGACAACATTCAGTGCTCTTAGTATTTTCCCTACTTTGTCAAGAAGTACCAGTGTGAGTGGAGATTATGCCAGCAGTAGCATATCTAGAAATGAAGAAGATAAGAAGATTGAAAAAGGTATTGCCTTGCTTGTGAAAAGAGAACCAAACAGTAAGAAAGTTTTTAAATGTTGGACTTGTCAAGAATATGGTCATTTTGAATCAAAATGTCCTAAGAGAGTTAAGAAGTACATAAATAATTTCAAGCCTAGAAGATCTAAGGAATGTTATTATGCTAATGATGAAGATCTTGAAGCTAGTATAGAAAGAACTCTGAGTGAAAGTGATACTGAGAATAATGATGAAATAATATTTGTAGCAATTAAAGAAGAAAATTATGAATTTGATGTTAAAGAAGAAAAAGCATTAGTTTCCCAAGTTGAAAAGAAAGCTAATTGGATTATAGATAGTGGTTGTTCACATCATATGACTGGAGATATGAAGAAGTTCATAAAGTTTAACAATTATGATGGAGGAGTTGTTAGAGTTGGTAACAATGCACCTTGTTTGATTAAAGGTATAGGATCTATTACTCTTGATGGAAAGACTAATACTGATGATGTTTACTTTGTTGATGGATTGAAACATAATCTTTTGAGTGTTGGATAGTTAGTGGATAAGGGATATCAAGTTTGGTTTACTGAGAAAACTTGTGTGATAAAGGATGAAGATGGAAATCTAATTGGAACTGGATCTAGAACTAGAGGCAATGTATTTCAGTTGAATCCTACTGAGATGACATGCTTGATTACTAAAATGTTAGAAATAGGAAATACTGAGAGGGGGGGGTGAATCAATATTTTACAAACTTTTACTTTTGCCCACTTATGGATATAACAGATTACTTTAAATCATAAGAGACTAAATAGCATGCATAACAGTAAATGTAAAGAAATCATAACACATGATATGTTCTCGAGGAAACCCTAGCCAAGGGGAAACCCTGGTGGGGATGGTACCCACAAAGATCCACTAATCAAAAGATATCTTGTTAAGGATGTTGACCCTGTTAGGAGCCTATTAAAAACATATAGTGTATCAGTCCTGGTTAAGGGACTATAGGCCTTGTTAGAAGCCTCAACCCTGTTAGGAGTTGTAGATACAAAACCTGATTACCAGATGAGCTCACTATCCAAACAAGTAATACAAATGTTTACTGATTACAATATGGTACTGCTTATAACTTTGCATCAACAACTTTCACCGTTGTCACAATATACAACTATCACAAGTTACATTTCAAGTATGTTCGGTACATTACAATATTACATCTTTATACAAGATACAAACATAATATCTTTCTTCAGTCAGCTTGCATATCTTTATCCAAGACTTAACATCTAGGATGTCATCTCTTTATAATATTAAGTCATTATTTTGACAAGAAAAATAATCCCTTAATTCATTTACTAGTTCTACCTTCAAAACTACTCTGTCAGCTTAACTCTGTCATTGGTAAAACAATCATAACTTTGTCCGTACTCTTTTGTGCAGTGAGATGGGGTATCCTTAGACACCATAGAATCTATGTTCAACTATGCAAACTTTGATCATGCTCTAGTGAATATCGCCAAAACAAACTGTATCGGGTGCTCTGTCAAAAACACTGTTTCATACTTAGACAATTTTAGTCTGTGATCTTCCATACTTACTTTCCAGCTTAAGCGATCTTCATAGGGAAAATATGTTTCCATAATGACAACATCCATGTACATACCTTAGACAAATTGCCAACAATCTCCCCCTTTGTCATTGGTGGCAACATATGAGAAAATTGGCTAAGTGTACAAGTCAAAATCTCAAAATTTGTACCAAAATTGTGGCCATAGTATAAAATAAGTATACTATCCTTATATCTCCTCAAAATATACACATAATCTATAACACTTCATAATACCCATAGAAATCCCCCTATGAGTATCCTTATCATATATAGACAATTTTCTAAGTATCTCTCCCCCTTTGACAACAATGACAAAATAAAGGGTGGAAAGGGATATACAAAATTGTGTCAAAAATTTTACCTTACTGTCTTATTGCAAAGCCGGTAGGCTTGCAACACAATTTGCAAAATCTGACTTTCAAGCCTCAAAATCTTTCTCCCATTCCTTCTTAATTGATTCTGCTACATTGAGTAAAGTACTCAATCTGTATGCTACAATCTGACAAGCTTGAAGGGACTCAAAATTGAACTTCTAAAATGATGTCTTAGCAGTAAGACATTCTTCTAGCTTCTCTTCTATTATAGTCAACTTGATTGAGACATGCTTTCTCAAGATGTTTATCTTGATAATTTTCCTGTTCTTCTCATCATTCAAAGTCCTTATCTCATCACATAATTTTCTGATCTTTTTCTCAACTACACTGATCTTTATGTTTGGGCTAGCCATAGAGTTTGTCTCTGCTGCAATTTCATCTTGCTTCTCTTTTAGCTTCTTCTCTTCCTCAATTATTATATTTTTAGATTTTGTACACTGAATGTACAAACACTTTCTAGTCTCAAGATGCTTCCTTAAGTTCTTAATGTGTCTATCAAGGCTGTCAATGTCATTTTTGATATTCCGACTTATATTCTACAACATCTCAACTTCATAAGCTACTTGAGCCTTAACCTTAGCAATATCGGACAAATTAGTGAGCTCAACATCAAAAGAATTTATTACCATCTTTTCTCTTTCAAGTGGGTCTGAATCAAAGACTTTTGTAGATATAACACTTTGTAGCTTCTCAGTCAAATCTTTCAGGCTACCTTCCAAGTTCTTAACTTTCTTGTTCTTTCCAATAATTTTGTTCAAAGAAGTGATCAACTCTAATTGATCATCGTCATCAACCTCCTTGCCTCAAATCTTCAATCAATGTTCCTATTCCTTTCTCCTTTCTAGTCTTAAGAGTAAGACTGATGTCTTCTTGTGGTTCAATAGGTGTATGGGCCTCTGTTTCCATTTGCTCTTCTGTTCATGTAGTCTCTATTTCAATACTCTTTTCTTGCTCTCCCAAAGCTAAATTTTCAACAATGTTATCCAAACTGTTGAGTACCGCATCATCTAAATCTAAAGTAACTTTTGTTCCTTCAATGTCCATAGATTCTGTGCCAATTTTTATAGAAGAAGAGGGAATATCTTCAACTTCAACTACCTCTATTGCTACCTCTACCTATTCTGAACTCTGTTTGTCTACTGGTTCTGCAACTGATTGATCTTTGCTATCTTTTCTTGCTACCAAGTTTGCTAGCACTTGCACAACTGCCTATTCAGTTTTAGTCTTCACTTGTTCATACTGACCTCCCATTATTTGTATAGTTCTTCTTTTGGTTCTTAATAGGCTTTCAAGTGGCTTGAGGATCTGTTTAAGGTGGTCATCATCTCTTATGTCACAAAACTATCTTATCACATTCTCTCTCATTTTAGTATCTTCTTCTTGTGCTCTCATCTTTCTTCTCACAAGTCTATTGTACAAATCTTCTGGTATCTTTCCATGAATAGTATCAAATTTCTTGTTTGCCAAAATCATATGTGTAACCATTGCATTCTCTACATTAATTTGTTAGAGGATCCATATAAATCATAGTATTTGTTCATCTTGGTAAAGTCTCCATGCTGCAATATATCTTCATTAACTCTTTCTATCCTTGGTTTCCATGATTTCTTCTTTATTGTTACTTCATCATCTTTTATCTTTGCAACTCTTCTAGGTACTGGTGGGATAATTATTTTTTGTCTTTTACCCTGTCCTGAAGCACTTGCCTTCATTCTTTTGCTTGGTGTTGAAGAAGAGGATTTATCTGTCTGACTAATTTCTTGCTCCTTCTTAGGTTCTTCAACCTTTAACTTAACTTGAATGGGTTCTGCACTTAATGCCAAAGGTGGGACTAATAGTATCTCACTTTGCCTTATTTCTTTTGTAGTCTTTCTTGCAATATCAAATTCCTGCTCACTCATACTTGATTCTTTTAGAATTTTCTTTATTGTAGTCTCCACTCTCTTCTTTGATTGTTTCTCTTCCTTGAGTGTCTTTGCTGAATCAAAGTTTTCATCATATGTTCCAAATCTGTTGCTATGAGCATCCACTTTACTTTTCAACAATCTACTAACATATCCTTCTGTTTCAACTTCAGAGATTTTATAGCCAAGAGGGTCTATGAATTCATGTCTAGGTTCTACTACCTCAATGTAAGTGAAATCAGTATCAACCATAAAACATATATCATCTTTTTATTTCTCAACTAGGGATGGAGAAATTCTTGATCTATTTACCACAATGTTCTAAAAAGTTTTCAACACTAACTTTACATTGTCATTAACCTTCTCAATAAGATGTTTCATGTAAACTTTATTGATTCTTTCCATAGTATTCTCACCATCATTACATTCAATAGTGTAAGGAAATCTTCTTAGCAAGTGGAAGAACATATAAGTAACCAATGAGGAAAATCTAAAGTGAGTGTATTTAGCTTTCTTTATCTTTTCCAAATTCTCAAACAACTATATTCTTAGAATTTCACACATATCCACAGGCTTCTTCTCCACACACATCAAATAAGCAATGTGTACCATACCTGCTGGCATATCATCTTCTCTAGAACTTCCACAGAATTTTGTTGTCAAAATCTTACACAAGTATTTTACATCATCTTGCTTAATCTTAGTAATGACTATTCCTCTGCCATTGTATATTGAACCAGTGTTTTCAATCACAATCTTTCTCATGTTTTTCTCATTCAGTGGAATTGCACCAACTTTTGATAATCCAGTCACATCATGAATTAGGTATGCAGTTATGTCTATAACTCTATCTTCTAACCAAAATTTACCATTATGTATCCTACTCAAAATGATCTTAGTACACTCCTCATCATCAAATTCATATTTCATAGAGTACTCAATGATTTCATTGTTTTCTAGATGTTCATAACCTTGTTTCACTGACATATCCTTGCTATACAATTTTTGATATTCACCATTAAAATTAATCTCCCTTAGGGTTTCATATTTGCATCCAAGATAACTTTTAACATTCTCTAAATGAAGAACTGCATCTGGTACGGATGATAAAGCTAAACTAGCATCTCTTTCTCAGGGTTCAACTAGATCTTTCTTAGTTCTAGGTCTTTTCTTATCCTTAATGTTGTGAATCAATGACACATCCATGATTATATCTGATTACTTAAGCTGATTCAAGATCTTAGTCAAATAAATACCTTAAATTCACAAAATTAGGGCTTTCGCTAGATTGGTGCTTCAAACTTCTACAAATCACTTCCAAACTTCTTTCTTCGCTCTCCAAATCACTTCTAATCACTTGATAATCACAATAAATTTTATTTCAATCTTTTAATACTTAGTATTTACTTGATCTGACATCACATTCAATTCTTTTTCCGCTAAAATGCCAAAAAAGTTGATTCTATAAACTTGCAACCATAAATCTTCTTGCGACCTCGCAAAACACAATATTTCTTTTTGCTCACTTAACCATAGCATTAGTATAACATAAAAAAGCTTAATCTAACTGTGCAAAACATAACTCATTCAAAATCTAATTCTACACTAATTCTAAGTTCCTAAACTACATAAATTTACATAATTTAAGTGCTTAAAGAAGGGTTAGGTAAAGACTCATTCTTACCATCAGATACATTACCTTCCTGATTACCTTCAGTGCTGAATATACCTTCTTGATCTATGCCTTTAACAAATTTTACTTCATCTTCATTGCTACAACAACCTTTCTCTTTGTTTCCTGCATTTTCATTCCTTCTTGCATAGTTTCTAGGGTTAGGGTTATGATGATAACCTCCATTGTTCATTCTACAAAATTTTGATGTGTGTCCAATCTTGTTACATATTTGACAAATGATTCCATTGGTTCCATATCTAGGTGTTTGTTGGTTGATTTGTGTCCTGCAATTTCTAGCAATATGTCCAATTTTGTTGCATCTATAACATACTATTCCATTTCCTCTTTTCATGTCTTCAGTTGATCTCTGATCTACATTGTTGGTATTTCTAGGTATTCTACTATTGTAATTATTCTCAATAAATTTAGATCTTCTACATTTAATAGCTCTATGTCCAAAACCTTGACAATTATAATAATATCCATTAAGAGGTTTGAATTGTTTACCTATACAATCTCTCTTCATATGACCAATAGTATTACAAGCAAAACATCTACCTTTGAATTCTCTCTGCATACCTTTGGATGGTTCATCTTGCTTCAGTGGTTCTTCTTGCTTCGGTGCATCTTCTTGTTTCGGTGATTCTTCTTGCTTAGGTGCATCTTTAGATTTGTTTTCATCTAACTTCTTTTCTTCATTGCTTTCACATACATTCAGATCTAGTTTCTTTCTTTCACTAACTATCTTCAATATGTTAAATCCAAGACCAATTTTGTCATAGAATGGTTTTCCATAAGATACTTTCTCATTAATATTTTCACTGTTTGAATATAGCTTCTCAAGTTGTTGTTTGGATTGAGTCAATTCACCTTTCACAATCTTGTTGTATTTCTCAAGTTCATCATACTGCAATTTGACTTTATCAAATTCAAATGTTACCTTGCCAAGTTTAGATTTCAGATCTTCATTCTCATTCTTTAAACTTTCATTCTCAGATCTTAGATTGTCATTTCCATCTTTCAAGCTAAGCTTCAGATTTGCTATCTTCAATTCATGTTTAAGGATCACATTTTCTTTTTCTAAATCATCACAATCTTCAACAAGAATTTCAGATTCCTTCTTAGATTTCAGATCTTATATCTTACCTTCCAATTTGTTAATAAGATTCTTTGCATCATCATACTTTCTTTTTAGAGTGTTTCTTTCATTAGTAAGCATATCAATTTGTTCAAGAGCTTCTTCAAGATTCTTCTGTAACTGATCCATATCCATAGAGATCTTACTCAAGCTGCTAGGCTTTCCTTGAATGTTCCTTCTCCGAGTAACTGTGCTCTAATACCAATTGTTAGAAATAGGAAATACTGAGAGGGGGGGTAAATTAGTATTTTGTAAACTTTTACTTTTGCCCACTTATGGATATAACAGATTACTTTAAAGCATAAGAGACTAAATAACATGCATAATAGTAAATGTAAAGAACTCATAACACATTATATGTTCTCGAGGAAACCCTAGCCAAGGGAAAACTCGGGTGGGGATGGTACCCACAAAGATCCACTAATCAAAAGATATCTTGTTAAGGATGTTGACCTTGTTAGGAGCCTGTTACAAACATATAGTGTATCAGTCCTGGTTAAGGGACTATAGGACTTGTTAGAAGCCTCAACCCTGTTAGGAGTTGTAGATACAAAACCTGATTACCAGATGAGCTCACTGCCCAAACAAGTAATACAAATGTTTACTGATTACAATATGGTACTGCTTACAACTTCGCATCAACAACTTTCACTGCTGTCACAATATACAACTATCACAAGTTACATTTCAAGTATGTTCGGTACATTACAATATTACATCTTTATACAAGATAAAAACATAATATCTTTCTTCAGTCAGCTTGCATATCTTTATCCAAGAGTAAACATCTAGAATGTCATCTCTTTATAATATTAAATCATTATTTTGACAAGAAAAATAATCCCTTAATTCATTTACTAGTTCTACCTTCAAAACTGCTTTGTCGGCTTAATTCTGTCATTGGTAAAACAATCATAACTTTTTCCGTACTGTCTATAATCTTTTGTGCAATGAGATGGGGTATCCTTAGACACCATAGAGTCTATGTTCAACTGTGAAAACTCTGATCATGCTCCAGTGAATGTCGCCAAAACAAACTGTATCGGGTGCTCTGTCAAAAACACTATTTCATACTTAGACAATTTTAGTCTGCGATCTTCCATACTTACTTTCTAGCTTAAGCGATCTTCATAGGGAACATATGTTTCCATAATGACAACATCCATGTACATACCTTAGCCAAATTTCTAACAATCTCCTTGATGATAGTTGGTTATGGCATAGAAGGTTTTGTCATATAAACTTTGATAACATTGTGAAACTGAGTACTACACTTGCAGTAAGGGATTTGCCTAAAATTATGAAACCTATTAACATGATTTGCAAAGAATGTGTGATGGCTAAGTAGAAGAGAAGTTCATTTCCTAGTAAGAAGTTCACATCGATAGAGAAGTTGGAGATTGTTCATACAAACTTGAGCGGTCCTACCAGGACTAGAGGATTCTATGGAGAAAGGTATTTTATGATTCTTGTTGATGATTTTACAAGAATGATGTGGATTGCATTTTTGAAAGAAAAATCTAAAGCATTTGATAAGTTAAGATCATTAAGAATAAATTTGAGAATGAATTTGGAATGAAGATTAAATGTTTGAGATCTGATAGAGGTGGAGAATTTACTTCTAGAGAGTTTAACACTTTTTGTGAAGTGAATGGTATTAAGAGACAATTTTCAACCCCTAGAACACCTGAACAAAATGGTATTGCAGAAAGAAGGAATAGGTTAGTAACTAAAGCAGCAAGAGCTATGTTATTTGAGAATGACTTGGCGAAGACATTTTGGAGAGAAGCAATGAATACAACAGTATATACAATGAACAGAGTACAAATCAGAACAAATACAGATAAGACACCTTATGAATTATGGTTTGGACATGCACCCTCAGTTAAGTATTTTAGAATTTTTGGAAGAAAATATTATATAAAGAGAGATGATGATATTGGAAAGTTTGACCCTAGAAGTGATGAAGGTATTTTTCTTGGATATTCTTTGAAGAGAAAAGTGTATAGATGTTACAATAAGAGAACTAAAACTATTTTTGAGAGTGCAAATGTTAAAGTTGATGAGAAGTTTAAAATTCAGGAAAGAATGCTTGATTATGAATCTGATGAAGAAGCTAATCCTCAGCCTAACATTGAAACTACTGAATTATTCTATGAGACTGACAGTGAATTGTTGAATGAGAATCATACTACAGAAGAAACCAAAGAAGAATCTAGAGAAGAATCTACAGTTGAAGCAAGATCTATGACTATGACACCGAATGGGTATCTATCTAGACATCATCCTATTGAACAAGTTATTGGAAGTTTGGACAGAGGAGTTATGACTAGAAATAAGGTACATTTATGTTTGATTTCTCAAATTGAACCTAAATCTACTAATGAAGCTTGTGAAGATGAACATTGGATTAATGCTATGAAAGAAGAACTAGATCAAATTGAAAAGAACAAGACATGGGAATTCCTTCCTAGACCTAAAGACAAGAATGTGATTGGAACTAAATGGGTATTCAGAAACAAGGTGAATGAACAAGGAGAAGTAGTAGGAAACAAAGCAAGACTAGTATGTAAGGGATACTTGCAACAAGAAGGAATTGACTATGAAGAAACCTTTGCACCAGTAGCAAGACTTGAAGCAGTAAGAATGCTTTTGGCTTATGCAGCTTTTAAGAAATTCAAAGTGTATTAGATGGATGTGAAGTCTGTATTTTTGAATGGTGAATTGGAAGAAGAAGTCTACATTGAGCAGCCTGAAGGTTTTCCTTTGACTCAAGAAGGAGATATTGTATGTAAACTAAAGAAAACATTATATGGACTAAAGCAAGCACGTAGAACTTGGTATGCTAGATTGGATAAGTATTTGTTGAAATTGGGATTTACTAAAGGAACAAAAGATAGTAATCTATACACAAAAGAAATTGAAAATGGAATGTTAGTTATAGTTATTTTTTTTGATGACATTATCTTTGGAGGAGAAGATGAAGCTAGTGACAAATTTGCTAATGAAATGAAGACAGAATTTGAAATGAGCATGATTGGTGAGATGAAATACTTTTTGGGATTATAGATAACACAGAACAATGATGGTATCTTTGTTAGCTAGACAAAGTACTTGAATGATTTATTGAAAAGATTTGGAATGGAAAATTGTAAACCATTTGGAACACCTTTGGTTATAGGACACAAACTATCAAGCAAAGATGAAACACCAATAGTTGAGCAGAAGAAATACAGATCCATGATTGGAGGATTGCAGTACTTAACACACACTAGACTGGATATAAAACATTTAGTTGGCATGGTAGCAAGATTTCAAGCTGAGCCTAGAGAGTCACATTATGCAGCAGTAAAGAGGATATTGAGATATTTAAGAGGCACAATGGACTATGGATTGTGGTATGATAAATCTGATGATTTCACCCTATGTGCATATATAGATGCTGATTGGGGAGGTAGTGTTGATGATAAGAAAAGCACGAATGGTGGAGGCTTTTTTCTTGGAGGAAGATTAGTTTCCTGGTTGAGAAAGAAGCATAATTGTATCTCATAGAGTACAACATAAGCAGAATATGTAGCAGTAGCAAACAATTGTAACCAGATAATTTGGATGAAGCAGATGCTGAAGGATATTGAAATTAAGTTTTTTGAGCCTATTGTCATACATTGTGACAACACCAGCATAGTTATTATGTCTAAGAATCCTGTATTGCATTCTAAGACTAAGCATATAGAGATCAAGTATCATGTTGTAAGAGAGAAAGTAGCTGAGAAAAAAGTCAGACTGGAGTACATAAGCACAAAGGAACATATAGCAGACATATTTACAAAGCCTTTGCCTAAGGATACATTTGAGTATCTGAGAGGTATGCTTGGGGTTATGCCCCAGCCTACTTATGAGTAATGATGTAGTTGGTTGCATCCGTCTAGTGGTATATGAGCCCTATCTTTTTCTAGATTGGATGTTGGTACTTCCTCTATGGGGGAGTATGTGTATCTGAGCTGAGTCATGAGGATTCTTGTGAATGTATTTTCTAAAATAGTGTCTTTGGACATTGAGTTGTTGTTGACATAGTGATGAAATTTTTTTCATTGATGTCAATGGGGGAGAAGTGTACATGAAAAACCCTATGTACCATCTGTTGGAGAGAACTTAATAGGATAACAAAGCAAGATTTGATTGATGAAGAAGATTTGAAGAACTTTCAGAGTATTAGTGTAGTAGTATTGGATTTTTGGAACATTGGATGTTTTTCATCTATGTTGCCATCAATGCCAGTGGGGGATATTGTTAGGAATGAATGCTGGATGTTGGTAGTCATTCTATAGTAGTTGTTGTTGCATTCATGACTATGATTGTCATTGATGTCAACACAGTGATCTTCTAGAGACTAGTAGAGAAGCAAACAATGTTTTGATTAGTGCACATGGGATATTGTAGTTGGAGCTATGTGATGTTGATGTTATACTCTTTGATATGTTATTTTTCTATGGTTAAGAGCACAGACAATAATTCATTGATTCATGAAAGTTATGAGTATTTTAGTAAAAGCAGTATTTAGGCAGTGTTCCTGAGTAGTGGTTTGTGGAAATCGGATGATATCTCCTAATCAAGATGGAATCTAGTTTTGTGCAGTTAAAGGGAAGTTTGAGACACATTGATGGTGATGTGGTTCACAGTGCAAACTTTGAGGTCGCACAAGTGAAGAGTTATTGCATCTGGAAGCTGACAGTTTTGTGTAATTTTGATGTAGCGTATGGAAACTTTTATTTTGTAATTGTGTGCCGACTCATTTGTAATTATTTGAGTGTGGTATAAAGGAAGGATTGTTTTTCCTTATTGTATGTAGTTTTAATATGAAAGAAGTGTGAGCATGGTTTTGGTTGCATGCGAATGTAAGCATGAAGTGAAGAAAAGAGCCTAAGAGGTTGTGAAAGCAATATTGTGAAGGAAGACATGCAAAGTACAGAGATCTGGAATTGAGATCTGATGTAGCAGTGAGTGCGGTTTGGAATAGTAAGAAGGTAACATATTTCATATTATTCTACTAAATAATATTAAGGTTATTTGGATAGTGAGTTCAGTGATCTTACCCTGAAGTTGTTTGGGCAGTGGGTCCTTTTGTCTTCCATAACTCTTAACAGGGTTAGAATCTTTTAATAGGGATTCAAAATCTCCTAACAAGGATTTATATGTATTGAATGTATTTCATAAGACTCCTAACAAATTCCATCCTCTCACAAGGAATATTCATATTAGTGCATCTTTTGTGGGCATCATTCCCACCGGGGTTTACTCTTTGATCAAGAGGTTCCCTAGTCAACATATCTTGTGTTATTGTGTCATTGTGTATGAATATCTTTGTATGGTTAGTAATTGCATTGCTCACATGGTTAAATGCTATTGACGATGTTAAAAGTTATAATTATCTGATAACTGATTCACCCCCGCCCCCCCCCTCTCAGTTATCTTGGTGGACTTTACTTTCTAACATTATCTAGATTTGGGATTGTTAGCCCTACATGTTGACCTTGTTGCTGGTTGTTACTAGATGTCAAAACATTCATATTAAGATCATATGCCCTATTCCATCTATAATATGCAATTAATAATGTATCATTGTGGTAGTATATATGTATCTTATTTTTCATATAGATCTTCATAAGATAGTCTTCACATTTTACCCTACAAGATGAAAAGATCATGCTCTGATAGCATTTGTAATGACCCCTATTAGGGCCATACTTGATTTTCTCTAGAAATTACCAATTAGGGTTTTGATTACATTTGTTTCATTCTAAGTGAATTCCAACTCTCTATCATCATTATATTTAGAAATAATCATTGACTCATAATACATACTTAAGCTCCCATTCCTTAATCTTCTCCTCACTGTGACCTAATTACTCACTTAGTTGTATTAGTGAGTGATTAAATAATTACCTAAGTATATATTATTATCTTATATATTACAAATACATTAATAAACATGAATAACATAACCAATGTATAATTCTATTCCACTCTTATAAACATATATTATTAATATTAGTTTGACCTCTTATAATTTAAATTCTTGAATTTCCTTCTATATATATTTATATTATTTCCTTTCTTATTTCTTAGAAATGCCTATATACTTCCTGCTTTTTCTCCTATTTTTTTTCCTAGTTTTTATCCTATACTATTTCCTTATTTTCTCCTATATTTTCCATGTTCTTTGTCATTTTAAATATTATATTTACATACTAAAATATCATAATCAAAAGGTGGGAGATATTGATAAGAGTCGTGAATCATTTTCTTCCCAATTATTATTATTAAGATAAGGACAAGATCTATGTCCCTATTTTCATATTTCAAAATGTTGTCTTTCAATTTCATCCTCGAGATTCTCTCCTTTCCACATGCTATGAGAATTTGTTGCTACTCTCTTTATTAGTTTTTTAATTTCTTAATGTTCTCCAATACTTATTTTATTTATTACTATCCAACTTCTTCCCTCCAATAATGTTTTTCTTTCTTCAATATATATCTTTTCTTCCCTTACGTAAGAGGGACACAACTTTTGAAAAGTGCTTGTTCATAATAATTAGAAAAGATCCTATTAGAATTTTATATTTACTAACTTTATACTATTATTATCTTGTAACTATTGCTTCTTTCACATTTTACCAAAACCTCCATTTTAATATTTTGTATGATTACAAATGAATCATATTTAATTATAAAGATGCTTATTAATTATTAGTTAGCTATTTATTAATAGCATATAATCATTTAGATAATTATTAATGTTAATTTGATTAATATTTTGGATTGATATTATATTGATAAATAATATAAATAAATATTATTAATTATAGATTAATATTAATACTTAATATTATATTGATTAATATTAATACTATATCATAGATTATATCAATGGTTAATATTATATTTATTAATTAATAATATTGATTAATATTAGTATGATATAATCAAAATATAGAATTAATTAATTAATTATTGATAAAACATTAAATAAGGGATTTATGTAGTTATTATTACAACAATGTTTATATAGAATATATATGTATTTAAGATTATATTTTTATTAATCATACATCAATTAGTGCTTATGATAAAAACCTTCCTTATCCTCAAATATGTTAAAATCATGCCTTCATCACTATCAAACCATATATTTCAAACAAGTCAATCCCAATCATCTCTCTATATCTAGAACTACACATCTCTATACATATCTAAAATGGTTGATGCCAATGGTCGGTTGACATCAATGACAACCATATTGTAGATATTACAACAATCCCCCATTTTATCATTGATGACAATACTTGTTTACCAGTCTTCTCTCCCGTTTGACATCAAGGACAAAGGATAAGGGGATAAAAACTAATTTTATTACAAAAATGTACTCCCCCTAATTTTACAAACCCATTACAAACTCCCCTGATATGTAACACTAAACTCTACAAAACATGGGTCTATTAATGGGCCTAAGAGGGTTTAACCTCTGGAAGATGATAGGATCCTATCTATCTGGCAACCCCCTGATAAAGGTTG